>JACCEG010000217.1:162032-221851 GCA_014065205.1 Tuber brumale
AAAAAAAAAAAAAAAAAACCACTATTTTTTTATTTATTTATTTCGAAGGGACGGTAGATTATGATAAAACTGGGATTACTATAAATCGATACAATTCGGTTCGTAGACATCGGTTCGTACTAATTGAGCCCCTTCTTTCATTCCCCCACACCTTTCCTCCTTCTCATAGAGCCTAGGATACCATTTCCCCTTGACCGATCCTGTAAATTTAACACTGTTCGTAAACGTGCTAACTTGAAGCCAATTTCAAAATCGTGATAAAACTTGCTTTAACATTGCAAGTAAATAACTACCATGAATGAGGGTTTAAAAAATGGAAAAACAGAAACAACTAAAACACTCAAATACCTACAAAATAAGTAAACAAAAAACCACCGTTTACAATTTCGGATTGCTCCCTCTCCTTATAAAAATTTTGTGCTAGATATACCTTCCCAATCTTTGTCCTCTGAAAAACTAGAAAACTTTGCCTCTCCAAATAAAAAAAGGAAAAAACAAACAAACAAATTCTCCCAAGTGCACAAATAGAAAACAGAATACCTTTATTTAACTTGAACCAATTTTTCGGCTTTTTGTAAAATAAAATATAAATAAAAAAATTCATCTTGCCCACCCATTTCACACAAAAGAAAATAGGAAAAAGAAAAAAAGAAAAACACTCACGAAAAAGACGTAACAAAACAATAAGCACAAAAGCAAAAAGCAATTGCATAAAAGCAAACATCAGCCACCCAGTTATCTCCTTAAGAAATAATAACTTAAAAGAAAAAGAAAAAGGAATAACGCAAAAAAGCAAGTACTGCCGCCACCGTTTTTGGCCAAATTTTTTTTTGAAAAGAGGATGGATGGTTCGAGGTATTTTTTGGTGAACTATGTAAGTAGTAAGGTAGTTAAGGAGGACGATGAGAGGGGGGAGGAGGATGGGAAAAAAAAAAACCAAACGCAAAAACTCAAAAAAGCAAATATCCCCGCCCAAGTCGTTTTGGTTTATACAAAACGAACTAGCTAACAATACAGAGGGATTAATAATGGATAATTTGGAAAGACGAAAAGATAGAACAAAAAACATGTACCAAAAGAGCTCGAGAGAAGTGTTCGGCCTGTACAACTATACCTGCACAGACATAAGATACCTGAGTCAAGGAAACTCGTTCAGGCCGGATTTCTGAATAGATCAGATCCTAAAAACCATGATTAGACAAGGGAATAAGTGAAAAAATAAGGCCTGTAAATAAAGTGACAATGAATAGTAAAGACAAATAAAAACAGTAGAAATTAGTAAACCACGTCAACCCAGACTCATGATATATACCTCTGGGAGGATGAGTCGACAGGTAATTGCCTGACTATCGCTCTCTTAAGCGCCTTAAGGGTATAGACTGCTGAAGTAATGCTGTAAGGTCAGTACGATGAGCTCGTGCTCGAATGAGAGTAACCACCAGTAATGACAAAAAAAAGAGGCTCATTGAAAACACACACACGCCCACCGTACACCGGTTGTCGCCGCAAAGCTAAGACCAATCTTAAACCCAATTTTTTTTTTCTGAACGACCACCCCACAGATGAGGCATGAACACCTCGCGCCAATAAAAATGATAAGGTAAAGAACAACCTGAGATAAAGTTTGTAACAGAAGCGAAAATAAAATCCCGATCTCCCATAAATACGTTTAAGATGCTGTACACCAAATGATCATATGCAGACTTTTTTTTTGTGGAAGCCCTTCTCTGGCCCAGGTCGGTAAGTCGGTAATCTAGCAGAATGAGCCTCTGGGGGTTGGAAGCAGGTTCTGTTCCGGTTCGGTCTTGATAAAGCTCGGGTCTTGCGCCGGCACTCCGGTATAATAGATTCTATGCTGCGGAGGCTGCGTTTGAGCTGCCAAAATCTGCTGCTGGTACGCTGGATAGTCGTACCAAACAGGTTGTTGCTGTTGCTGAACCTGAGCCTGCGAATGTGGGGAAAGTATTCCGTTGCTCTGGTGCTGGCCATTCTGCGAGTACATCACGATTGGATGCTGTGAAGGTCCTGTATGCACGGGCATCTGTGCGGGATACGGTGGGATCCCCCCAGGCGAAATTGATTGACCCATATTCTGATAGTGACCCGAAGACGTCGTTTGCGGTGCCCGGTAAAAATAATCCGAACCACAGCTGGCAGTGGTTGCCGAGGAACACGATGACAAGCTCCCAGGGCTGCTTTGGAGAGTTTGCTGTGCTGCCAGAAGTTGGTGAGTGGTTGGAGTGGAGCACACAATGCTCAAGGTGTCAAATGAACGATTCCCTTGGAGTGGTTGGGGGGGGGGTCCAGTTGGTGTTGTGCTGTATTCATCGTCCCGATGAATTATAGCGTTCGGCGAGATCTCTCTTCCATCTCCAACATCCTCCTCCGGATAAAAGGGGCTTTGGGGTGTCGGTGGCTGATGTTGATGCACAGAGTGTGTCATGGCCATAGGCATTGAATGGGGGTATGAATCTGAAGCTGCGGAAAAGCTTGTATTTCGGCTTGAATGTCCAGACCTGACAGTGGATTGGGGACTATGAGGTGTTAGGGGCTCAGCAAAGGAGCTTGTTCGCAAAACGCCAGGGCGATTAGGAGCTGAAGGAGGAGCTGCCCTCCTTGCTAAAGCTTTCGTCAACCTTTTCGACTGAGCTCGCGATCCAGCCTTGCCTGATGCTTTAGGCGAGAGATCATCATCATCACTCTCCTCCGCATCATCATCCGACACATCATTTTCTGCTCGAAGTTGGTGATTTTTTCTTGCATGCTTTGTCAAAGTTGTCTTCCTACAGAAACTAGTTCACGACTTAGCAGATGAACTCGGAAGATGATCGAAGCGAGGGTACCTTTTCCCGCACTTGTCAATGGGACAGCTATAAGGCCGCTTCCCCGTGTGAATGCGCCTATGTCGAGCCAAGCTAGAGGACTATTACGGTAACAAGAACCGCGTTAACTTCCAGGCTTAATTATATTTTCTCGTTCACACCAGGGCAAGGGAAGGAGCTCAACGCGTAAGACTGACATCTGAGAAGCATTTTCCACATCCAATATATTCACACGAGTGGGGCTTCTCGCCAGTATGTGTTCGGGTATGAACAGTCAAGGCACTCCTCTGAATAAAGGATTTCCCACAATTAGGAAAGGTGCAGGAGTAGGGTCTCTCATTCGTGTGTATCCGGTGATGGCGCTGTAAATCAGATTTGCGGTTGAAGCTCTGTTCAACATATGATAGTCAGTCAAGCACGAAAGTTTGTAACGAGCAATAGAAGGCATTCATCCTAGCTAAGAGCAAACATGTTGAGAGGAAGAAAGCCAACCTTATTACAGCTCTGCTCGGGGCAACAGAAGGGACGAGGACTCGACTCGGCGACAGTTTGCTCACGATCATCGATCAACTCCAGAATATCCATAGTGAAGAGATGGTGTTAATATGGAGGTAAAACAGTTTTGAAAATATCAAGTTTTTTTTTTTTTGCCTTATTCTTTTCTTTTTTCTCTTTTGTTCCAATGAAAAGTCTCTATGAGCAGGTCGATAAACAGGAAAATCAGAAGAGGGAGGAAAACGAGAGTGGGTTGATGAAGTAGTTGTTGAAAGTCAGATGGTTGTTCAATTGGCCGGCAGGTTGTCTATACTGCCAGTCTGAGGAAAGCGATGGTGTCGTAGGATGGGTGATGTTATGTTCTCTAGGAACCTTCGATCTAGTCCAGCAGTTTCAGGGAGGGACGGGTTAGATAAAGGAATAGGAACGAAGGCTGCAATAGTTTAAAAGCTGGGTGGACTGAATAGTCTCTGTATCAGGTTAGTGCGAGAACCCCCGAAATAATAACGTAACCGAGAGCACCAGTCCACACGCCCTTTCTTTTTTAATTATTTATTTCCGCGAGCTTTTTTTTTTTTTTTTTTTTTTTTTTTTTTTTTTTTTTTTTTTTNCGCTAACCAGGATCAGATTACGATTTTTTTTTTTTTTTTTTTTTTTCTTTTTCTTTCCATTTTGAATCCCCCCGAAAAAAGTTGCCTTACTTTTTACTTACTTACTGTACTGTACTCGAGTACAGTACACTCTCATGAGGAAGAACGAGAAAGGAGGGGGGGCTGGAGAGAAATGAATTTGGCGTTGCTCCATACCGATATTGTGCCATAAAACTTCATCCTTTCCTCTTCTCGCAACTTCACACTCTCTCTCTCACCTGTGTTCGGTAAAGTCCCTCAAACCCACCCAGCTTGCCTAAACAAAAATAACCCCCAAAATAAAATAAAATAAAATAGACATCCGATGGCCACCATTCAAGTTTTGGACTTTTGGTCTATTTCTCTCAAGCCCCGGGGGTCGAATTCAAGTGGGAATTGGTTCGATGGTGTGACGGGGCAGAACGTTTGATTGTTGCCAGTCGACCGGGCTGCCCCAAGGATTTGGGACAGGCGCTTTCGGAGCAATGACTGGAAAGAAGTGCCAGGGGGGGGGGGATTGGTGGATTGGGTG
The DNA here is from genome assembly GCA_014065205.1 of Tuber brumale. Taxonomy (NCBI): domain Eukaryota; kingdom Fungi; phylum Ascomycota; class Pezizomycetes; order Pezizales; family Tuberaceae; genus Tuber; species Tuber brumale. Next base: position 166,511 of record JACCEG010000217.1, read on the forward strand.
GTGGAGAAAGTCTGCTGGGACTGGGGGGGATGGATGGGGGGGTTCGAGGTGCTTGCTTTTTGGTGCAGGGATAAGACTACCAGCGGTCCCGCAATCGAGGATGCCACTAGCACTAGCACAGTACTAGCCTCTCCTTCACCAAACATAGCCAACCTTCCCACCTACCGTATTCCCTGGGCTACAATGCCACCCCCCCCCCCCCCCGAAGGGAAGGCTAAAACCCTCTGCTCAAAGAGATTGATCGAAATTGAGAACGAGAGAGACACTGACACGGACAGCGATACGATAAACCAGCGACTGGGTCCAGAGATTCGCTAGATCGTCGGGGTCCACCACCAAAAATAAGGATAGCTACATTTCGTAGGGTTCCCGGAAAAAAACAAAAAAAATCAGGGTAAACAGTCGAGTTTGAGATCTTAATGAACCCTTCCAAACAAGCACTTGTTCTATCTATCAATGTCTTTATTTAATCTGCGGACTTGATAGTCTGAAATCCTGCACGGCAGGAATAGGAATTGAAGCAAATATATAGCGGGATTAGGGAGGGAGAGAAAGCCCCAATTTTCTGTTATCGTAGATGTGGTTGTGATGCATTATCCATACATAAACTAACCACACACCACTTTCAACTCCATCAGAATCACCACGCCCCACTGAGTAAGCACCAGATCGAACATCAAACCGAGCAAGTAACAAGCACTGGAAAGAAACAGGCAACAAGCAGGCAGAAATCGAGGGATGCAGTGGAAGGGTGGGGAGATACAGACCACTGGCAGCAGTGAAAGAGAAGCGGCCGGTAGGTTGAGGCAGGGTACAGTTGGCTGTTTCTTGTATGTGAAAGGGGGGGGGGAGGTCTTGGAGAGGCGATTTCGATGGATGTGCCACTGGATGAATGGAGCAAGGGTTAGGAAAAATGAAATAACAAAAAAGGGAGTGAGTGGAAGTGGAAGGGTAGAGGATTAGTGTGAAATGGGAGGAAAAATGCAAGTCCCTCAACACAGCATCAGGCTAGCCCTTGTTCCACGCAGTTGTGAGGAGGATTCAAGTATGATACCCGTACATGTATCATACCATAAGGACGATTGGCAACCGTTTCTTGAACCCCACTCGAAGAGGGGGGGGCTTGGGTCGTTTCTCTTGGCAGCCTCTCTCGGTGGGCTTGCCACAACGTAACTCGAAGCAGTCGGATCACCCGCAGCGTTGGTGGGTTACCGAGTTGTCTTGTCCCAATGCCAAGTCCTCTGCAGCTGGGTAGACTACTCGTAGGTAGTCTATGGGTGATGGGTGGGTGTGTAGCGAAGAGCAATCGATGCTCAGGGTTGGGAGCAGGGCTTGACTGGTTCACGCGAGACAAGTGAATTTGTGCTGAGAGCAGGGATGGGAAGCCAATGTAGAACCCTGAAAATGTGACCCATCACATTTTATTCAAAACCTCCCATTCGAACTGAAATCTTACCCTCGACTCACATAAACTCACTCAACTCAATCACCCAAGTGAACTCTGTCAGTCAGTCAGTCAGTCAGTCAGTCAGTCAGTCGCGCAGTCCGAAGACTATAACCCGCGAGCACTAAAAGTCACTCATCCGTCCATTCATTCACTTGCTCAACCCAATCACCAACTTTCCCTTTCAACGCTCTCATCAGCCCCCCCCCCCGCTCCGCACTTTTACCACCAAATATGCTGTGGGTCTCCATGGGGCGGGAGCATTGCAGTCGGGGCTGCAGGTGACCACCCACCCTGCCTGTTACCTCCGCCTAGGAAGTCTACTCGAGCACGGTACATGATTACATGTATTGTGTGTGTGTGTGTGTGTGTGTGTGTACCGGTAGTGCATCCAGTTTCTTTTCATCACTTACGAGTAGAATACGTGCACACCACAAATATACCAGCCTTTCCAGCAATAGCCCAAGCGATAACGTTGGCCGTACTTGGACAAGTGCTTGTATAGGGTGGTGGTGATATCTGGTGTCTCGATTGTTTTATTAAATCCTCATTTCTACTTTCTTCCCTGCCTTCCTTCCTTCTTCCCTCCTTCCATCTCCGTTGCCATAGACCGTGCCGAAAGTAATTGCGATACACATAAAAAATAAAAATAAAATAAAAATAATAGCACGGTGATATCATGCGCAGTAAGTAATCCTACTCGAGTGCAAGGGTAGTGGGAATGGCCTTCATGAACTCGTGTTGCCGATCCGAAACGAAACGCTAAAAAAGCATTTCCAGCAGACGGCAAGACATTACCGGTCCAAATTGAAATATCGCACACTAACCTAGTGAGGTAACCAGTTATGGCCGAACACCTTATTTTTCCGATCCACTTTGCGAGCACTTGCGGTATTCACATTTCAATCACCTACCAGTACGTTTCGAACTGGGGAAGCTGTTCTCACAATTGCCAGCCTCAGAAGCTACTCGGATGAGCCAGTGTGGGATATAGGTATTTCATACCGTATTCCGATGAGGGAGTGCGACCTTTTTAGGGGTTTGTCTTTTTCTGAATTTTTGATTGACTTTTTCCCTTTACCCTCCTCCTCCTTTCGGACAGGATATGGAGCTGACTCTATTCATAGAAAGAAGCTCTACACCACCCACACATCTGCTCGAGTATTCTTTACTGCAGTTGGATTAGGTTACAAGTACGAGAGATTTCTGGCGTTTGGAAACAACAACATAGAATGGCAGGGATGGTTTCTCGAAACGGAACGGGAGAGGATAAGGTGCATATAATATGGCCATGTGGGGGACGACGTCGTGACATCGATGTCGGTGAGATGGAAGGAAACGAAGATACGGTGGTGGGTCCATGAGTGCTGTCGGTAGCAGCGAGGGGAAGAAAAAGAAAGAAAGGAAAAGAAAAGAAAGGAGGGAGCAACAAGAGGAAACAGGAGGTTCATGGTCAGCGTGCACTGCCGTGAAGCAAAATATCTTCCTGGTAAAATACACGAAGGTACCGAAGCTGCCGTGCTGGGGTCGTTAATGAGGTTGAGTGACTAGGCCACCACCACCACCACCACCACCACCACCACCACCATATTATCTGGGTTGTCTCAACCACGTAGGTGGTATTTCATGGCGTTCTGGACTAACGCGAATTTACTTTTCGACTACTAAATAGAGGATGGTGAGAAGGAGCTCACGATGAGCATGGGCCCTTTCTTCAACCCAATGGAATTTCCTTATTTCCGTGATACGGGTACCGCTGTGAAATGCGTTGCGGTTGGTGTGCGGAGGCGTGTGGGAGGATTTTGTGGGAGTTCCGAGTTGTGGAGCGTGGATGAGGGACAGTAGGCTACGGTACGGACATTTACCGTACCTATATGTATCGATCGCTTTTGCATCGTATCCAGATACCCATATAGAGGATTTATCACGAGATCCTGAGAAGGCTTCCCATGACGTCCATTGTCAATGATACGATTGCACGAGTACTGTACCTTGGGGTACCATTAGATAGATACCATACCCGAGTGGAGAGATGGTGCGGGGACTAAAAACTGACTACCTGTATGCTTTTTGCCTGTTTCTACTTAGTAGTAATACATGCAAAAAAAAAAAAAAGGAAAGTAGCACCTTGGCATAAATTTGTTTCTACGTTCACATTTTTCAAAGTGCCCCCCTTACCATTCTCAACCAATGCTCACTCTACCAAAAGGCAGGGCTCATGGCGTTTAAAAGGAGTTGACCCCAAGTAGTTCTATAGAGCTCTTCTCTAGAGGCTTTGTTGTTGGCAGGGCATGTTCGTTGTTGGGTTTGGTTTGGTTGTGGTGATGGTCGATATAAGACTACTGGCACCGTATCACTCCCGGAGATCTAGTCCGGCTGCGAAGATCATCCTCAACATCTCAGAGCAACACCAAACCACCAGGAAGGTTTTAGAACGGAGTGGGCATTTTCTGCCCGGATTGTTCCAGAGCAGGGGCGAGGGTCTCCCAGGCTTAGCATATTTCACTAACTTTTTTCGTGTTTTGGGATTTGAAGCGTCCATTTTCCCTCCCACGGAGAGCACCTACAGTATTGATATAGGACCGTTTGTTTATAGCACTTCAGTATGTATTTATAATGCCTATGATTCACTGTTTCTACGGAAGAGCACTCAGAAGGGAGCAGCCCATGGCAGTGGTTCAGTGCGAAGAATCCTGTACATATCTCGAAAGCGAGAATTGGAGCGAACTAGCGTAGCCTCTTGACCTAATAGTGTGCACCCGAGTGTACTAGTACAACCTCCCTGCTCACCGTTACCGTCCCGCAAAATTGAAAGGGAAAAATCCGAATTTAGTCCGGCATGATAATATTATGATATGGGGAATCTCCAACCCGACATCACCAGAGAGATGCGTCTTTGTTCCGCTCTTGTCTGGCAATCAAATCCAGGGTCACACAGGATGAATCCCAGAGCGTACATGAGACGAGACTAAGGACCAACCAGGTGGAATCAGCACCCCGAAGACCACGCGCACTCCTCGCCTAAACAACGTTATTGGCGATCTAAAAAAGAAGGGCTTTCGGGCAGGTGCAGGCAAGCAGGAATCCTCAATTAAAACACGCACCGGACGGAAAAGCAGCCTTCCGTTGGTTGGGAGGGAGGGAGGGAGGTTCTGGTTAGGTATGCAGTTATCGTAAAGGTGCATCTTTCTTTCTTTCAAAGAAACACCCCCCCAATTCACCTGTAGAGTAAGATGTAACCGTAGCAGCACCCAGTCAGCAGGAGAGCAGCAGAAAAAGAAGCAGACAAGGGGCAGAGCATCCAGACAAGCCACTCACGATGCCTGGCATCGCCAAGCAAGAGATGAGAGTAAGCGAGCCTTCTCAACGGAATCCTGATGTTTCGGGTTCTTACCACGTGCAGCATAGGTTGGGATTTCTTTTTGGTAAAGCGGAAGGCCTGCTGTGATCATGTTTCATCGAAACAATTTTGTGCGGTTCCCCAGGAGGGAAAAGGGTGGAATTGAGAAGGAAAGGGCAAAAAAAAGGAAAAAAAGAAAAAAAGAAAAAAAAAGGATAGAGGACAAAGGAAGATGGGGAACCAAAAGGAATTAAAATATTGTTATTGTTTTCCTTACTGTAAGACAGACAATAGAGCACTTGGTGAGTTAACCCTCCCCTTCGCAGCGAGCAAGCATCACGAGCAGCCAGTGCATGGCTTTACAGGTTCTACAACGCTAGTTACATACAGTGCGACAATATGAACAATTCGGATATCTTTTCAAGGCTTCTCATATCACTGTGCTTCCTCTTGGTCTTGATCCTTGGCATTCCCTTAACATGCCCTCCTTCGTACCTCATTGGCTCGGAAAGTCCCCGACACCTTCTTCGTGGATGCATAGTTTCAAGGGGGATGCCTGCTCCCCAGAGAAGTTGACCAAGTAGTGTGCTCTACTCGAGAAGTAAGTACCTCACGCTAGGCTCTGACAGCTGATTCTCCAGACTCCCCTTTCCCCCTAAAGCTCATCGCCAGATCGGCGTTGTGGTGTTGTTCGACCATGCTCGTTCTGTACAGTACCCTACCCTCGGGCAGGGTGATGGGTGGAGAGAGAAATTCAGAAGCGAGTGAAATGGGCAAGAACCGGTCGGGGAAAAATAAGAAAAGAAAAGAAAAGAAAGCGCACCAAAGAGAGACATAAGATAGGAAAAGCAAAGAACAGGAAAAAGGAAAACAAAAATGATAAACTAACGATAAGGAACACAAGAAAAAGTAACTTTGTAGAGAGAGAGGGCTGTGAGGGATCACCTTTCCCGTACAACCAACTTCCATTGATGGGTAATGAACCAGAGACATGTTGCAAATCCAAGGTCCTGGGAAAAAAGCCGTTTTTTCACCACAGGAACCAATTTTTCTTTTTGCACCGGGCGGAGTGATCACGCTGAAGTGAAGTTGTGCGAAAGTTTTTTTTTCATTTGAAGGAATAGCCCTGTTCAATTTTTTTCTTCTGACTTTATAAATGAATGAAAGTAAAAAAAAGTAGGGAAATAATTATGTTTCTGTACTTGTACCACATGGTTAATTTTAGAGTTCTTACAGGTGAAACACCGATTTTTGTATGTAACGAGAAAGACGATTAAAAATCCACGGGAATCGCTCTAGTATGGTACAGTATGTGCGACCCCGTTTAACAAGCGAACAAGTTGGTTGCAGTTCTCCGAGGGTTAAGATCGCTGTATTTTATGCAAGACCCTCTCTACTCGAGGACCACCCTGCTGCCGGGTTCGATTCGGAATTCTCTTGTGTTGCTCGACCTACAGCCAACTGCTCGACTTTTGCTATAGTCTACTGTGCTCGAGGACTGTACAGTACTGTACGCACGCCTTACCATGCCAGTAAAAATTTCCGCAGGAGAAACTTTCCACTGTTTATTTATTTGTGGAATCGAGCGCATGTTATTGCTAAGTATTCTGCTAAGTCAGTCTACTTTTGGACGCCTTATGCATCAAATGATGATCTGTCAATCAGTAGACACTGCCGGTATTATGGATGGGTCCATGTATCCACAGGTGGGGGCTAAAATAAGGAGTAACTTTTCATCCAGAATAGCTGGCAGTCGGGTCTAGGCTTTTCTCTCGAGACATCGCGCGAAAATTGGTAGCGAGTAAGATGCTCCTAGATTGGCGCAATTTGTGCTGTGTGTGGGAAATCTCTTCTGCAAAACGAAATGCTGCGAGTTGTTTTTGGGGCACCATAGACTACACGCAATAGCCTTTATCGACACATGTTGAGAAGGGTGCCGGTAAGCACTTTGCTATCGGAACTTTTGCGATCTCAGATTTTATACTTAACTTGGTAATACTTGTATGGGCTATCCGATTCCTCCACCCACCCGACTTCTGATTGGCTATGCATGAGCACAACCGAGCATGATCGACACTAAATTGATATACTCGAGTAGATTTATCATGCCGACAACCCAAGTGTTTCTCAAAGCACGAAATTGATGGAATTCGTAAGAAGGGGAGGATCCAATCGGAGGTGTAGATACAGGGATTGGACGGCTAAGTTAAGTGAACTGCTCGAGAGCATATCGCACTGGGGGACTGTATCACTTTGTTGAATTTGATGAATTGAAACAAAAAAACATATCCCTGCTCGCAAACGAAGGAAACAATCGGGGGAGGGGGGGGTGGGAAAGTTCAGGCCACTTTCGTTATCACTGCTTCCCCGATCGAAATAGAATAAAAATTGGGGGCAGGAAGCGAGCCGTCGCAAGCCGATGGGCCAATTGCTGTACTCGAGTACTGTTCTAGAAAGAAGGTACGCCATTTTGGAAATATATCCCGATTCGTTGTCTTACAGATCGATAAGCAATAGGACGGAAATACAAAGTAGCAATCAAAGAAGAGATGTGCTACCGGCGCCCGGGTAACAAATTATGGGAACGACCCAAAATCGATTAAACAAGGTTCTACTTTACTGTACTGTACTGTACTCGTACCGGTATGCGCTATTATGGAAAATCAGAGGCAGCTGGCGCTAAACTAACATCGGGTCTGTTGTGTGTGATATTAATATTATTATGATAGTGACCTACCGTATGGTGCATAGAACTTCATACTTTTCGAGAGCCACAAGGAATACGAGGAACTACATCTAGTATTCTTTCCCGAAAACCCTCACCAGAAGTGAAGCGGTCCAATTTTATGTGATGGCACAGTGGTAGTCAGGAATTTGTCTGGACTTGTTCAAAAGCGGCCAACTATATATCTGGTGAAACGACGGCGAAACACGCTCTGCAACCATGGGCCAGAGGAGAAAGTGTACGCACGCAATGGGGGGACACGGGAACTTTTCGCATGCACGGTGGGCGGTGAGCGATTCCCAAGGAATTCGAAGGGTGAAATTTTTGATGGAGCATTTCGCAATGCCTTCGCCAGCGGTTGTCGGAGGTGGTCGGTCGTTGTGCATAATCCTGCGGTGCTCGCACTGAGTCCTAGTACAGGAGCGGCCAGAATGTCACCAATGCGTCGTCGACCTTATGATACTTGGGAAGCTTGAAGTGGTTCCCTTGGCGGCATTGAACGGTGATACCCCTCAAATGAGAAACTGCACTATTGTTGGCCATCGCGTTGGATCGTGATAGGCATGGCACTGGTCCTCACGTAGTTGACGGGACGTACAGTATGATGGGGGTGACTTCTTGATTGAAATTACTTGGGTCGAGTGAGACTGCGTGAATTCATAACAAATCATTCCGGGGGTATCATACTGTACAGTACAATGAGATTGTGATTTAAATGGGAGGTGATTGGGGTGGAGAACAAAGGTAAGGGTATGTACTTGAGTACTGCCGTACCGATAGTGAGTATGATACTAATATCGCGGATCTTTAGCTAGAGTACAGTACAGTGTAAGTGGGGTTGAAAAAGTGAGTATAGCCGTATTAGAAAAAGTTCTCGTACCCTTCCTAGTACCCCCAGCCCTTGGAAACGCAAAGCTGTTGGTTGGCATAGCTCTTGAGGTACAAGGGAGTGTACGAGAACTTTACGAATGCGGCTGTAGGCATGTGGAATTTTACAACAAAGATAACGGGTTCCATACCAAGATATCACACTGGAGAAAATTCGCAACACAAAATATTCATAAAACCACTGAAAACAGTAAGGACATTATTTTCTATGTACAAATGTCCACTCAATTCCTAACTCCTCAAGAGTGGTATGCTGTTGAACTTTCAACTCTACAGTTTTCATACCAAAACAAAAAGGTCTTGGCGTGATTTTGAGGAAAGTTTTGTTCTGTCTTGCTACCACTCTTCGGAGGGGTTAAATTCATTTGAGGTTGCAATAGAAAGCAATTAGTCTTCATATTTTCTGAACAGTATGAAGTTATCCTATTTTTAATTCAGGTATTGATGTTGGAGACACTGTGCGAAATTGGGCATTTTTGGTGTGAAATCGCTTGTGCCCACTCTCTTTTTCCACCACGTCTTGTATCGAGTGGGTCGTGCCGTGATCCGTGCTTGTTACCGGTGTGGCCTAGAGTGATAGGGTAGAGTACTCGAGTAGTTTAGCAGTCCCGAGGGGACATTTGGGTCACCCACTAAAAGCTTCTGTTTGTAGTTTGCTTGGATTGAAGAATTTTCTGTATATAAGCCACCTTTCTGTTTCTTAGTTTAGAAAGAGGGAACCACCAGGAGCTCATGGCAATATATGCGGCGTTCCCTGTCCAGTGAGTTTACCGATACCTTGTCGGGTCACTTTAGCACTTGTCTACTCGAGTACTGTGCTGTCTATCAGGAGGTCACGATCACATCACCGAGGTGGGATACAGCACGCGCAACACGCCATCCAATTAACGGGCAGTAGAGAGAAGACCCGAACACCGGATTGTAGCATACTTTCCCTCCGGGTTGAAAGATGTTAAGGGCGCGTTTGGCAACGACCTTTCCATTCCGTTTTGCGACTGTTTCCAGTATAAATTTTATATTGATTAACCATGCAGAAATGGTCGTCATTCCGTTCTGAAATGGTCACTTTGTATGGGCAACAGAACGGAACAGTCGTTGCCAAACAGACCCTACGTAAGCGGTCATCTTGAGGCTCAACAAATATTTCAAACACATCATCTGACTAAGCGACTACCCCTCCACCACCCCACCAGCAAACGCTTTTTCATCCGTTTCGAGCAGAAAAGCATCAGACATCGACAATTTTCGTCAATTGAAATTCAACAACCTTTCCGTACTCAAGGACTACACGATGACTCCAATCCTTGGATCGAATAGGTCCAAAGTCCTGCTTCTCGGGAGTGGGTTCGTCGCGGGGCCGTGTCTTGGTGTCTTATCGGACTCTGGCGTCGCCGTCACTGTCGGCAAGTATCTCAAAAATCTTGCCCAGTTCACTAGGGATACATATACTAACCATGAGTGAAAAGCCTGCCGTCATATCAAGGCTGCCGAGGAACTGGCCAAAGGTGTCAAACACGCATCTGCGATCTCTCTCGACGTTAACGATACCAACGCCCTGGAAGCCGAAGTTGCAAAGCATGATCTTGTTATCAGGTAATTTTCCTTGGGGATATTGGGTTCGCGTATGCTAATAGATTCTTAAGCTTGATTCCTTATCTCTGCCACCCTCTGGTTATTAAAGCTGCTATTAAGGAAAGGAAGAATGTTGTCACTACTTCGTATGTGAGCCCTGCTATGCTGGAGCTCAACCAGGCCGCCAAGGATGCCGGTATCACAGTCATGAACGAGATAGGTCTCGACCCTGGTATCGATCATTTGTACGCTATCAAGACCATTGAGGATGTTCATTCCAAGGGTGGCAAGATCTTGAGCTTCCTTTCTTACTGTGGTGGGCTTCCGGCCCCTGAGGCCTCCGGGAATCCTCTTGGTTACAAGTTCTCCTGGTCTTCTCGTGGCGTCCTACTTGCCCTGCGTAATTCGGCAAAGTACTACAAGAATGGAAAGGTGGAGCCTTTCTGTGGTTAATTTATTTCTGGAATTGAGCTAATGAGGGCGTTTTCAGGTCGAGGAAATTGACGGAGCCGAGCTCATGGAGACTGCAAAACCATACCTCATCTATCCAGGTTTTGCGTTCGTTGCGTATCCCAACCGCGATTCCACCGTGTACAAGGAACGCTATGCCATTCCCGAGGCACAAACTATCATTCGTGGTACTCTCCGCTACCAAGGATTCCCGGAATTTGTCCGTACTCTCGTCGACACTGGATTCCTGTCTGACGAGCCTCTTGCCTTCCTTAAGCCTTCTGATAACCCTCTTCCGTGGAAGACCGCTCTAGCAAAGATTCTTGGGTCGTCCTCCGAGAAAGAAGAGGACCTCATTTGGGCCATTTCTTCCAAGTCCAAATTCAAGAACAACGAGGAGAAGGAGCGTATCATTAATGGAATGAGGTGGCTGGGTATGTTCAGCGAGGTTAAGATCATACCAAGGGGTAACCCATTAGACACCCTGTGTGCTACTCTGGAGGAGAAGATGCAGTATGGGCCTGGAGAGCGTGACATGGTTATGCTGCAACACAAGTTTGATATTGAATTCGCCGACGGCTCTAAGGTAGTTTACTCCTACAAAGGTCTAGTTACTGTAACACTAATAATACCTTGGATCACCAGGAAACCCGTACCTCTACCCTTATAGAATATGGAGAGAAGGTAGGGTATACCTCCATGGCCCGCCTGGTTGGTATCCCATGTGCTGTGGCCACCAAGTTGGTGCTCAGCGGGACTATCTCGGATAAGGGAATTCTCGCTCCGGTTACAGAAAAACTCTGTGATCCTCTTAGGAAGGAACTCAAAGATGCCCATGGGATTGAGTGTATTGAGGAGGTCGTCATTTAACTCTTTTCTCCATAGGGAACAGAAAGAGGGCAAAAAGGGTAAATTATCAAAATCGTGTTATTAGGGCTCTCGCATCTAGACTGTTTCTTAAAATTCAGATGCTTTCATTCTAGAAGCTATCCACGTATATTCCACCTTTTCTGAGACGCGAGGGTGTTCTGCGATCATGAATTATCATTGCATAGAGAGACTCTGCAGCCGGGTTTGTTGACACAGCCACATTTCCAAAATCACAAATTTAGGATAGCTGGGTAGAGTTTACTGAGAACTGGATGAAGGTATCGCTTGCCTTTGATCGTTTTTGCTCTGCTGGGTTGGATTAGGGGGAGGGAGGAGGGAAGTACGGATTACTTATGCCAACCGAGGAATCGATTGGGGTGCACTGAATAACAGCTTGTCATCGGAATTATGTTCTCTCTTTGGGGGTAGATTGCGCCGACAGGGTGGTTTGGCGAAGGGTAATCTTGCAGGCTATAGAGAGTTAGCCCTAGAGCAGAAATTCTTTTAAAATTTTAATAGAGCACTGGGCGGTCTCCAGAGGCTATTATTGTCGTGGCTGTGGAAGTTGTCATTCGGGATTAGGGAAGGGGAATTGAGCGAAAGGGGACGTTGAGTTAAGGCGGAGAGATCGTATATGGGTGGGAGCATATCGGGACCCACGGTAAGGGCTTGTCTCCCGCCTGAAAAATTGAAAAGGTAAGAATTGTAGGATATAATGCCGGGGGACTGGTCCAGGCTGGGGATCCCTATGCGATCATGTATTATCACTCGTGAAACGAATGTCCCCCGCTGTTCGAGGTTACGAAGACCCCCGTTATTAACTTGTCCACTTCCGAAGTCACACTACACTACACATCGGACTCTACCATAGCTATTCCTAGGGATGTCTAGTATTTTTCTTCTAGTCTTTTGCTTCTGGATTTACTTCGTTTTTGCTTTCGCCGCTTTTTGGCCGTTCTTCCTTTCGAGAAGCCTTTTTTCGGCCTCAAACATTTGTTTCCCATTCCGGGTTTCATCGGTGGTATCTCTTGGGCAGTCTGGGATGGTAAAATTTGTGAGCAGCGCGCTAATGAGGAAGTAAGCAATGATCGGCAAGATGGGGGGGGCAATGTGACATCTTCTGACTTATGGATGCGAAATATAACAATCAAGAAGCCCTATCAAACCCTCACTTTGTCCATTGGGGCAACTCACACCCCTCCTCTGGATATGATCAGACCGTGATTATGGCCCACTTCAGGGCTGTAGTACGCTCCGCAAACTGGGCTGTTACGGAGTGGGAGACAAGTGCTGGAGCCCGGGGTGTAATCTAGCTTCCTCCCCTTCCCTCCCTCCAACTGGGTCCTCACTAGTGATATTGGAAAGTTGGTTTGGGAATGTACTGGCATCGCTTGCCTCTCCCCCTCCCCCTCCCCCTCCCCCTCCCATGCACAAACAGGCCCACTAAACGGCCCTCGGCCTACTCGAGACCAGTGAACCCGAGCGGTTAGCCCGTCCGGCTTTGAGTACGGCGGGACATATCTAGGCGTTTGAAATCCAACTCCCAGCCTGGCCTGGGCATCTGGTGGATTTGACTTATGTTGCTGCAAGATTGGACCCAGCGCCTGCCTGGCATAGCTGGGCTTTGGTGGTCGTGAATAATTTCAATGGGATTGACCCGGGCTTTCCAAACCTAATTGTGCGACTGACCGCTCTGGATTACTAGCTACTATCGCACTAGGTTTCAAATAAAGCTTGCGCTTCTTCATGCAGAGAGATTGCATTATTCAACCCGGAAAGTGGCTTATTACACACTATTTATCTAACCTTTCCAGCATTGCGACTACACAATCTAAATCCCCTGTATCGAGCCACGCTGCGTTTTTCCGATGACTTCAGATGCTCTACTGCTTCGATATTATTGTTGCTTAGCCTGTTTTGCCAATCAGGGATAAGAATCCGCGAGCTGTTACAACTATTAAAGCTGGTATTTTCAGTCTATCACCAGCCAGATGTAAGTTAATGGGTTATACTAACCTGCTAAAAACTTATTCTATTGAATTTGTATGTAGCGGCACAATCTTAATAGCTTGAGTATGAGAATACGGCACAGTATTAAAGATATACTGGGGGCACACTTTGGCGAGGAGGATGGTAGTAGGAAGGCAGATTGGTAGTAGTTCTTATCCTTAATTCTTTCTAACACTCGGAACTGTAACTAGCTATATATACAGGTGTGTATACTTAAGCGAAGAAAAGAAATAAATGGGAAAATCTTATAAGAAACATAAGTGCGAACAAGTTTGACCCCGAAAAACTGCCAAGGAAGTCCCAAATAAAATATATATAAACTGTAATGGTGTGAGAGATTTTAAGTGGAAAATCAACATGCAATGCACCTTCTGAAAAGGTTGTAGTACATAAGTAAGAATAACTGAAACATCTCGCATATGCAATAAGAAAATATATATCCAATTATCATATCACTATCATGAATATAAATGAAATACCCATTGTATATGCTCTAGCTGTAGTAATGCTCGTGATCTATAAGTAAACCAGAAATATAACTAAGGAGAGAAATACAAGTTATTTAAAAGAAATATACTTATGAAATGAATAAATAGGAAATTTCAACACTTAGGACTTATCTGGTAGCACTTATCTTTCCTACTTGTTATATCACTACCCAGTTGGGTATCTTTTCGCATTATTATTACTACTGGATTAGTACATTGGTAGCAATGGCTAGTTTTACCTTGTTTGGATTTCATTACTTGTTTTGTTAGTTTTATCCTGTCGCTTTAAGTCCTCTGTTTTAAGACTTCACTTGTTTTACCTTTTGCTAGTACTATGATAGCTATATTGTATTACTTCTTTAGATAGGAAAGTATTATCATGTTTTCTAACTACAATTTTTGTATTTAAAGAGCCTGAAATTCCTTAAGGATTTAGTCTCTCAAGTCTCACAGGAATACTCGTCTGAATATACTACAAGTTGAATGGTTACTCTATCTTTTCCTCAGCTCTACTATCTTTGAAGAACTCCTACTAACGCTCCTCCTCCTATCCTAATAGTGTCTAGGAATCTCTCAGAGATTCTCGAGATACTTAGGAGTAGGTTATATTTTTTGACCTTGACTTAAGTACCTCTTTGATCTTCAGCATAAGACTGATCACCCTTTGTCCACTCCACCTACCCTGCTATACCAGTATCCCTCCCGGTTTCCAAGAAATCCTTGAGCATCTTCTGGCAAGAGTAGCTCAACCTGTCTAGCCACTATTTCGCTTCCAAGAGACAGTAAAGGACGCTTTACCAAGAGTCCTGCAACATTGCAGGCCTCTACCCCAAAACCTATTCAAGACACATCTTCCACTCAAGCACCCACCCAGGCATCAGGCAATACCTCATCAGAAGAAGATGAAAACAATGAAGAATACGAGAATGATGAGGAAACAGACAGTGAGGAAGATAACCGGGAGGATATCCAAGAAGCCGCCACATCTCCAGACCAAGCCCAAGTTCACTAAGAAGCAGCTAAGAGCAAACCAAACTCAGACCTACAGCCACCAGTGAATCCAGGTTCGGCAAACCCAGGAATACCAATACTTCCAGCTCTACCACTAGCCAGTCCAAGCCCACCACTACCAGAAAATCCTCCTAGTCCAAACCCACAGATACCTGCCCCTGAGGCAGCAAACCCACCAAGTCCTAGCTCAAGTCTACCTCCTGGAGCCCAGCATATGTTAGTGCCTCTAGAAGAAAGCAGCCATCCAAAATGGCCTGCCCCATTCATGTTCACTGGAGGAGGAAAAGACAGAGATGTCATAATTCTAGTTAATCTAGAGAGGAAGAAAACGTTTGCACCATGACGAGGATATTCATCATGGGGTTTCATTTGTTATATTATGATTTCATGCACATGACCTATTTAGAGGTCATAGGAGCTGTGTATGAGACCGAAGGGGCTGTGCATTATGGTTTACTCTCATGCACCTGACCTATTAAGAGGTCATGGGAGCTATGCACATGACCAAGTGGGCTGTGTAGGAGGATATGTTATTTCACACACATGACCTATTAAGAGGTCATGTGGATTACACACATGACCAATATTGAGGTCATATGACTTTTATGTTATGTGAGTATATGAGTCGCAATTGCAACTTATAGTTGTTTTAATTTGTAAGTGAGTTGGGTGAAGAACTATATAAGGACACTACTGGAGCTTAATAGTTAGTTCAAAAGGTGCATCCTCCCGCGATCTCTGTCTTGTTAGACGGGCACCTCTTTCGTCCCTCCAAATTGATACGGTGGTTTGGATACTGGTTCGAGCCCTCTTCCACCTCCTGCAACAAAGGAACCACCTCCCACTTCACGAGAAGGCTCGGCTTGGCCCAAGGGGCCTTCGCAACAATCAAAAGACTCGCTAGGCCCGGCAAGGGTCTCCTCTCCTTTCTCTGCCATCCCCTGGCATCCTCCCTCATCTCCCCGATCCTCCTCTATGGGGCGGACCTATTCTCACCGAGTCTCACCCTCCTGGACAGGATGTCCGTCTTTTGGAGATCTGTCCAGAGGTGGGTAACTAACTGCTTTTCATCTACTCTGGTTGGCATCTTGGCATGTGAATCAGCTCTACCCCCCCTCCCACTTTTAGTCCTCTACTGACAGAAACTGGTAGCCGTCCGTCTCGTGTGCCTCCCCCCTGAGGCCAACCCAGCGACTGCTAGGCTATACCCGTCCTTTCCCACCTCCTCCCCCTTCCGGGCTCTGGAGGACCACAGTCACTTCACCAGGGGCCTGACATCCGTCTACGCCCCGCTCCTCTGGAAATCCGCACCTCCCTGTCCCCCCATACGAAAGCACCTTCCGTTAGACGCAATTGCTCACAGGACCCTCCAATTCATTAACGCCTCAGGCCCTGTTCCAGTGGCCTCCCCCGACCTTCTTCCTCCTGACCAGCTTCTCTTAAAGGAAGGGACCCCATCCTACCAGTCAGTCAAGTTACGGCTGAGAAATGCTCTTACCAGGGATTGGGCCACCCAGTTCCCCCCCCCCCCTTACTACTTTTACGCCGCGTTCCTAAAGCCCCACCCTTTCATGGGCTTGGGGAGGTTCATAGCGGGAAGGATCCATCACATGCGCTCGGGCAAGAGCTACCTTGCCGCCCACCCCTCCTCGTTCACTGACGATCCCTCCCCCCTCTGCCCCTATTGTGAGGAGGATGAGGAGGACTTCGCTCATGCTATCCTATACTACGAGTCTCGCAAAGAGCCTCGTGAGCGTTACCTCCGGGGGCTCACAGACACCGGCAGAGACAGCCCTCTATGGACCAACAGAGACTCTCTCCACTTCCTGGCAAGATACCTCAATGTAACCACCACAGTCCTCCTCCCCGGTATGCCGCCTGCAGGCTGGGACCCCTCGCTCGAACCCATTTCCATCGACAAGGGACGCCTGATTCACGGCTTCTTGCCCTGAAACGCGGTGCCCACCCCACGATTCGCTCCGTCCGATGACTGCGTTTGCTCTTGGTCTGCTGGCTGGATTTATTTTTCATTATGAGTTTTGTATTTTGTTGTTTTAGTTCCTTGGGATTTCGTGTCGGCTATCGGACACTACTAGCAGGTTTTTACAGTTTGGTGCGATTATTTCTTTTGTGTTTGCAGCTTTTGAGATTGAGGTTTTGTTTATGCTATAGATAGCGCTGCATGCAAGTTCTTGTACCGTAAACAATAAATACATGATGATAAAAAAAAAGAAAAAAAAAAAGAAAAAGGCTTAATAGTTAGTTTTCATCCTCCATCACATCTATTTTCCTCGCATTTGAAATCAATCCTCAATATAGGAATCTCACAATACCCTCCTACCCCCCTCTCCTCCTGTGATAGCCTTAGCCTAAAAGTGATGGCCATCTTCATCCTCACCTCACTGTCCTCTTTCGCTGTTCTACACATTGAGGCTTTCACTTCCTTGAGTTCCAGTACCACTTTCTGCTGCCCGTTCCCTCCTCTCTCCTTACTTCCCATGCAACAGATAGCTAGGAATACAGTTTGCAGTATGTGAGAGCTTCTAACAAGCTATTTAGTTGATCTCACTCCTTCTCTTTAGTCGGTATATAGTGGTATCCCATCCACTAAGTGATACTATCTCTTGTAGAACAAGGGACTACATGAGAGACATGGTAAAACATCTTGCCCCCCACTCGAGGACTGCCTAGTCAGACATGAACATGATTACTAATAGTTGACATGGTTGCATTCAGTTTCCGCTCCTTTCTCTCAGTTGGATTGGCTGGCACCCTACTGCTACACACTATTCTTACTTCATTGCTCTTAGGGGTTCACCTCTAGGTTTCCTGACCTGGATTTCACTGGTCTCTGTACCATGCCATGGCTCTTCTTGCCTTCCGCTTGAGCTTTCCCTTTGATCTCATACCACCTCTGCCGGGTATATCCCTGTTGGCTATAGATACATTTATTGCAGGTGGCTTGGGGCTTCAGCTATATGGTTGCGGTTTAGGTTGTTTGGGCAGGCTTTTTGCCATGGGTTGCGGCCACTGTCAGGATACAGAGTTTTTCTTTGTTTTGATAAGATGGAGGACTTTTTATTTACACTCTTTACCATTCATGTATACTACAAGTTTGCTGGGCGGAGGAGTTTTTTTGACTGTGTAGGGTGTTGGAGTCACTGACTCTAGGAGAGACCCTTCCGTATTCAAGTCATGAGGCCTTTGGGATGGGTACTTGGCTGTCGATGCTGAAGGGCTTCGTGATGGTTTTTCTTCTGGCTGCTTGGGGGCTGGCATAGGGGAGGAGGTGAGTGCATCTGCCATAGTGGGATGAGCTGTATATGGATGGTATACCTTAAAACATAGAATAAAATTGATGATAAAAAAAAAAGAAGAAAAAAAAAAAAAGAAGGCTTGATAGTTAGTTCTTCATGCAACAACCTATTTTTCTTTTCTACCTATACGTTTAAGAATAACAAGTTATCCTACTACCTATTCCACTATTGTGATAAGATCCGATTATTAGCATTCAAGTAAGGAACGTAGGCAATACCCTAAGAGCAATAATTAGATCCTCGATAAGTACTTGAATCAAGAAAGGATATAGTGAGTAAAGAGAAGTATTCATGATATATATAAGGTTAACTAACTAAGTATCGTTACCTGTTGCAAGATATATAATAAACAAGATAACAAGTAGGATATCTAATATTTGGTTGCATCTCCCAAGTGACACCCAAGACAAGATGGAAGTAGAACAAGCAGTGCCAGTACCCCTACTGCTACCTCTGGTACCCGTGATATACATATTAACTATGACTGAGGCGCAACTGGAAGCTATAGTAAGAGTATTCAGACCAGCTCTAATAGTAGAACTCTATAAACTCAAGCACCTAGATACATTCAATGGGGAAACAACCAAACTCAGAGACTTCCTAGTACAACTAAAGTTGTACTTTGGAGTGAAGAACTAGACTGAAGCAGATAACGACAAGAAGATAAAATAGACCCAAACCTTTTTGAGGTGAACAGCAGAGAAATGGATTATGCCAATCGTTGAAGGCATCACATTGAGGAAATGGCGTGAATAGGAGGAGTTTGAACGAGACTTGAAAATTAGTATTTGTTACAGGGGGGGGCAGGGCAGGTTTTCCATTTACTACCCCGTCATCTGTATGGCCTGGGGTCAACTTCCTACCTCTCCTCCCTGCTCTGCCTCACACAGAGCCCTGTCTGGGCTATGGAGTAAGAGGGGGATTTCCTTCCCCCCATCTATTACCTAGGCGGAGCCCTACCCTAATATTTCCCATGTCCATGCTGTACAGAGGGTTCTGTTCTCTTGAACGAGTAATGTTTTGTGAAAACAGTAAAGTCCATTTACGATCATGAATTATATCCTTCTATGTATAGTATCTTGCTCCCTCTATCATGATAGTATAAATAGCAAATGTATGGATTCTCAGTGTATGATTTTGGTATATCATTCTGATGTATGATCCTGATCTGTGCACGTTATTTTGGATGTATGATTTTTTCTTCTATGTAAACTCATGCATATCTAAGTGATCCAGTTTTTATTTTTTATTGCAGTGATATTTACTTTACGAAAAGGTGAAACTAATAGAAATATCTACACATGCAAGTTGCTATAGAATCTCTGCCACCATTCCGGCATCTTGTTAAACTCACACAATGGCCTTCCTGTACTCTCCACATAGTCATCATATATGGCCTGGTGTGTAAAGTGGACTATGCTATAGCGATTGCCTGTAAAAGCTCTAATATAATATTCTACCACATATGAGTATATGAAGATAACAGAACCTAGATTGTATATATCAGTTACAGGTAGCCGGAGAGATAAAACAATTGGCACATACTAGGAGGACAGTCAATCTTGACTCCAAGCTCCAGGAAACAGGCATCGCCATCCTCAAAGTCCCCTAATGCTACAATAGCGTACTATCTATGGCATATGTCCTCCATATCCTTGTGGTTATTTGTATTCACATTGATAATGAGTGAGTGTGAAGTCTATATTCCAAATTCCTCATCAATTTTATCTTCTCTTCCCATGTAAATAGTCTCATAGACTGTATTGTATTTGGAATACTTGTCTGGGAGGAAAGCATGTAATAAAGCCGCGACGGTTTGAGTTAGTGGAAGACGCTTTTGGGTCAATATCTTCAGTACTGCAATGGCTGTCTTCGAGGTCTATAATGTGGCTGGTCCTGGCCTGAGCTGGATATCCTTTGTTCTCTATGCCATTCTTAGTACGAATGGGCAGTACGCTAAAATACAATCCTTTGTTCTCAAAGTGCTATCAGGATTAAGCATGGTTTTGGCATTTCCCTCTAGTGAACTAAGAGTTGTGGCATCCGCACTATCTTTAGCGGCCACATGAGTACCCTGAATATTCAGAATCTCCTACAATTTATATCGCTCCGGTGTACCCATTGCGCCATGCCAGGTATAATCTGCTGCTATATTCTGTGAAGAAATATATTTGTAGACCACTGATTCAATTTGAGGTAACAGCCAACTTGCCTTTTAGTTTCTGGCTCTTATTATACATAGGATCCTGTTCCTATAGTTCAACTACTTTGTAAGCCTATTCATAGTTGGGGATACTATTAGTTACTTACTTGTCTTCTATAATCACAATATTGCCTGTGACATGGTGTAATTTTGGCTTGTTTCTCTGCTCAAAGCTCTCTTTTAAGTTGGAGTCCGGCTGCTATTTAGCTTGCGAAAGAATTGCATCCTGAACATCAAAATTGGGATATTGATGATATATAACAAGATGTTTATGCCTGGGCTTAATTAACATCTGGCAAATATTCTATCTCATACTACATAGCATGTTGCCATTAAGTTGTAGGATAGGTAGTCGGAGGTCATATGCATCGTGAAACAGATTAGTATATACTTTCGATATATGAACAGAGCTTGATTAAATACCTATGGACAATATCATACCTTTAGCCAAGCCAGGATTCTGACTTTGCTCACCCTCATCAACTGTAACAAGTATCTCCAGAGCCTGCCTCTCAGTACTTCTTCCACATTTCTGCTTCTATTTCTGCCTTATTACTACCTTTGCTTTCCCTTTTGATGACTTGACCATCATTTCTCCCTTCAACCACTCAAACTTACTCAAAGCAAGCTTCCTTTCTACTCCAAGCCTGATAGAACAAAGGGTGTTTGGATAAGAATGAAAGGCTGAGAAATAGCTTAGGAGTAGTGCATAAAGTCTTGCTTTGTTGTATAGTCGTGTTCTATTTGGCATGCAGTTAGTTATTTGTGGTTGTGGTAGTTCTGGGAAAAGCGAGAACAGACAGGCAAAGGACGAAGGGAGAGGGTACTAATAGTGCTAGTACTGTATAGTACATACCACACGAAAACTGAAACAATTAATTCAAGAACAATTTTACATTTTATGTATATGATTTTTCTGTATTTCATGCGAGATTTCTGAATCTGTAATTTGGGTATATGATTTCTAAATGTATGATTTCGCATGCATAGCACAGTTTTGAGTGTATAATTTCATGCCGATAAAACCTGCCCTACTAACATGTTCTGAACCTCTCAATAGACTAAAGTTATGATAGTGAGACGCCGCCTGGTACAGCATCTTGAGCACCCTAGGTTAATTCTGCATAATGGAATAATGCACAGAATTCTCACAGGACTAATACGCAGTATTCACAAAACTGTTATCAGGGACTAAGGATTGTCCGTATACATTTTTCAGGTGTATTTACCATAATACAACTTAATAGAACTAGCATCCCAATTGTAACTACCTCTCGGAAGATGTGGTAAACATAGGGTTAACGGGCTTTATTCTCTACCAAGGTGGTAACTAGTAAAGCAAAGTCCAGAGGCTTTAATCGAGGTTGTTGAATCAACCTCTTACTATATCGCGACTACTGAAGTTTCTGAGATGTTTGGTGGATCTCAAACTAAAGATTCTTGAAAGTGAACTGAAGAGAGTAACTGTTCAACTAAGTATATTGAAAACTCTGTCTGCTGAAGTCTGCCTCTTCTAACTCAAAGAATAGCAGTCCTTAAATATGCTTCTTAGGCTACCGAGAGCCTTATTCTCATAACATGTAAGACTCCAAAACGGTAGTCTTGAAACCATACTGTTAGGCATATGGAAATCCGAGACATATGCACAGACCCCACGGTAGGGTAACCGTGCACAAACCCTCGATTTACCGGAGCCAACACCCCCCTCCGGCCCCCTTATGGGGCCCGCACGTCATTAGCGAGATTTCGAGAGTTGCGTCCCATAACTGAAATGTCACATCAATGAAGCCCACTTCATAACACCATATACGTCGCCGCCGTCCATCCGACCGCATGCTGTTCGCAGGATATATGAGAGGGGACCTTTGGCGACATCTGGGAAGTGGAACGGAGGAAATCCGTCGGAGGCGCATTGAGATAGTAGGCTTCGAAGTTAGGCTTCCTAACTATGGGCCGAAAGTGACGGGACGTTTTCGGCGAAATACTCCAAGAGGTTATCCCAGTAGCGGAAGCTATTAGGGGTATACCGAATCCACCCATACCCTTCTGAGATCAGCTGTAGGTTGGTTGGTCCTAGTAATAGGACCCCTCTACGGAGCCTGGCGGACCAAGGCGAAGCACGCTCAGAATGGAAGACCTAGATAAGTTGGAGCCCCCTAAGACGCTGACACATTGGGCTCGGACTTGCGATTGGCACTAGGTGGCCCGGCATGAACCTGATCACTTCATGACCGAAGAGACGATTGGGATGATAGTCAACAAGACTAAAAGTCATATAAAAGTCTATGCGGACATCTAAGTTGGAGGCGGCTGTTTGGTATAACAAATAGCGCAGTCATCTCAATGGAGGAATACTATTCCGAGTCCGCGAAAGGGTGTGATAAGTTTCAGGGCCGAACAGTGCTTGCACTTATAAGATTCAGGACGTTTGCGTATTTAAACCAGAGTGGTACGTCAGAGGCATAGTAGTTAGAAGTAGTCCGCGAATACTCAGACGCAGGATATAAATATCGAAGTGCCTCCGGAGCTTTACAGACATCATCAAGCAACGGAGAAGAGATCTTATCAATATAATATTGTTTTACACTTTAAATCTTTACCTTACCTTACTTTATCGAGACGAGCCTTCCTCGACAGATTCTCCAATCAAAGATTCCAGGCCTACATCCCTCAGTTATATAATTGAGTTTGGCGTCCGCCTAACACATACATAAAACATATAAAGTATCAAACTGATACTTGAAACCAAACATATAATATATAAAGTATCAAACTGATACTCGAAACCAAACATAAAATATATAGAGTATCAAACTAATACTCAAAATCAAACATAAAATATATAGAGTATCAAACTGATACTTGAAACCAAATATAAAATATATAGAGTATCAAACCAATACTCGAAACCAAACATAAAACATATAGAGTATCAAACTCTATACTATCAGGCTAGAGGCACACCTCATTTCCTGAAACAAATTCAAAACACAAACAGTGTCAACTGATACCTGAAAATCCTAAACTAGTAACCAGTACCGGTTACACCTCAAAAACAAAATAAAACCCTTATTTCAAAATATAACAAGAAAATCCCTAATCCTCACTATCATAATCAGAATTTAAATAAGGATCCCAAAAACCTTTATCAACTAGGGGTACATCTGAATAGCTCTCAAAGCCATCCTTAGTAGGAGAATAATACATGAGAATAAATCCAGAAAATACTATAGGAAACTCATCTCCGGGAATGTTATCTGTCCACCATGCTTGAACTAAATCCATTGCATGTTTCAATCCTTTCACTAGCTCCCAACTATTCTCGCTTGCTGGATATCCTTTCCAACTAACCAAGAACTGTCCCGTGCCATATCGTTCCCTATAATCGAGGACTGATTGAACTTCCTATTTCTGTTCTTCATTGATAAGAATGGGTGCAGGTTTCGCAAACGCTCATTCTGGGAACTGGAAATCATCATTAAGGTGATAAGGTTCGACTACCAAACAAGGGAAAACTCCTTTCTTCCTTTGATACATCTTTGCATCCATGCTAACAGTGTAGTTTTGTGTATATTTATCGAATTCAAGTACTGTAAATAGGCCTTGTCAGCGTGGCTGTAACTTCCAAGATCTGCCAGATTCCATCGCAAATTGGTCTCCAAAAACCATAATCCTTTCCCCAATTTTGACAGGTTTGTGTAGGTTCCTCCTCTTAGCTGCCACTCTGTTTGATCTTGCTCTAGCCAACCATAACGCTTAGTATGCCATATTCCTAATCTCTTGGTATCGATTGTAGTAATAATCGAATGCAGAGAGTGTTATGAAGTTGACTTTATAGGTATCGAGGAGTTGATATTCTCATCCATACACTGCCTTATGTAGGGATATTCTAATAGTATCGTAGTGACCTGCATTGAGGTAAGCTGTTACTTCAGGAAAGGAGGTTATCCAGTTAGTCTAGCGGGTATTAACAACATTCCATAATGCTGTTTTAAGTTCCCTGATCTTCCTCTCTGCTTGTCTATTGGTCTGGTAGTGGCCAGGTGTAGCTATAATGTGTTCAACTCCTATCGTCTTCAAGGTCTGTTTCCAAAACTGGGAGGTAAATCGGGGGTCAGCTTCACTAATGACTGACATAAGTATTCCATGAGGTGTAAAAATATATTGTCGGAGTAAATCCATTGTCGAAATTGCAGTAGTGTTCACTAATGTTGGTATCAGCCAGCTGAAACCAACTGCTCTGTCCACTTTCCTCACTAATACTAAATCATGTCCTTTCAGCTTAGTGAAAGGCCCTATAAAATCAATAGCATAGCTTGCAAATATCTCGGAGGGGAAGGGAAGTGAAAGGGTATTACTTGTGGGCAATATAGTCTGTTCTCGATTCAGTTGACATATATCACACTGCTGAACATAGTCCTTGAAATCTTTTCTCATCTCCGGCCAATAGATGTATTCTGTTGCATACCGGAGGTTTTGGTCAGTACTATGGTGTCCTTTATTGTGTATTTCTCCTATCATCAGTTCCCTCAGCATTTCTCCATTTACCCCATGACCTTTCGGAATGTATAGGCAATCTTCTCCTCCTCTTGTGGTGACATAGAGTAGACCATTGCCTATTTTGTAATGTTGCATTATTCCGTTTAGTGAAGTGTGGTTGGAATCCTTCGCTAGCTAATAGATAGAGTCATTTCTATATCCTTTAGCCATCTGTTCCCTCCAAATGTTTTTCATATTATCCACTCCTTGAATGATATCTCTTTCATCTACCACTCTTTCTAATACCATTACCTCTTCCTCTTCATCAGGTGTCTCATATACTTTGTAGAGTTCTCGTTTTTCGTGATGTAGGGTAGGCAGTTCCACTACCGGAACCTCATTCAGGTATGCGAGAGGCCCTCTATAGAGGAGTTCATTGGAGTGGTACTCAGTACACTTGGAATCGTGACATTTAGTATTCGAGGTACCACAGCCTGAAGCCTTTTTGACATGTTCTTTGATGGTGCAGATATCGAGGTGGAGACGTGGTGAGTGAGCATTATTGTTGCGATCATCATTGGTATTCGGTAGAGTTCCAATAGCTGGCAGACTGCTGCATGGTGAGCCGGCGTAGGTTTTTATTTTAGGTTTCAATTCCTCGTGGTCAGGACAAAATGGTATATCACAGAATATCCAATGCATTAACGCATGTTCGAGTTCTTTCCTACTCTTACCACTAGTATAGCTTTGATAATCTCCTGAATCATTTACAGGTTCACTGTTTCTATAATCATCTGCGTCTAGCTGCGCTTGCTCCAGGCTGCAGTTGTTTCCACATTCTGAATGATCGCCAATATTTTCCACAGTGAGGGGTTTGAATCGAGACATTTTGTGTTTAGTAGTAGGTTCTTCACAAGAAAGGAAGGATGAAATAGGTGAGGAACTAAGTGAATTGTCTTCTTGGGTGGGATCATTTACAGTATATGGGTAATCATTATTTTCATCATGAAGATGGGATAATGCATCTACTAAATAGTTCTATCATCCTGGTCTGTACACTATTTCAGTGTCGTATTTTCCAATGAATCCTCTCCACTGCAATTGCTTCTTGGTGGGTGTTGTGCTTGTCTTGAGGTACATCAGAGGTAGATGATCTGTAATCAGAGTAAACTTGTTTCTTGCAAGCATATGATGAAATGCTGTCAATGCATCAACTATCGCTAGGGCTTCCTTGTCAGTTGTTCTATAATTCATTTGGACATTAGAGAACTTCCTGTTATGAAACAAAACAGGTCTGGCATTCTCAGGTGTTTCTCCTTGTCCTACCCATGCTCCTACACCTGTGTTGGATGCATCGGTTATTAGCCATATTGGAAGTGATGAGCCATATTGCAGTGGTTTCATGGCCTCATATTTTGAAACAATTCGCTTAACATTCTCCATAGCTTGGGCTTGGGTGGCGGTTCACACAAACTCTGCTGTTCTGGTGAGTTCTGTTAAAGGCGATGTAATGGTTGCAATGTGTGGCAAAAACTGACTGATGTAATTAACCATTCCTAAGAATTCCTGTTATTGTTTCTTAGTCTGTAACGTTGTCCATTCTTCAATCTTTGCTATTTTTTCTGGTACTGGTAAGAGTCTTTCATCATTGATAACATGGCCTAGCACTTCTATGCTGGTGGCGAAGAATTCTAATTTCTTCCTACTTGCATAGAATTGAGCTTTCTTTAGTTTATTGCAAATCATGAATATGTGTTTGAAATGTTCGGACTCTGTATCGGAAAAAATTAGTATATCGTCTATATATACCCACATAAAACATCCTAAGTAGTCTGTGAATAGATCGGACATTATGCGCATGAATGTTCCAGGAGCATTCATGTCTCCTTGCAATATAACCTTGCTAACAAAATATTCAAACAGTATTTTGAAAGCGTTCTTACTCACATCCTGTGGTTCCACTCTTGTTTGGAAATAGTCATCACTGAGATCGATTTTGCTTTAGTATCTTACTCTTGCTAGAGCATTTAGGATCATCGTTTAGTTAGGAATGGTTTTAACATCCCTAATAGTTATCCCATTCCTAGCTGTGAGGTCCACTAATGGCCTCATATATTTTTTGTCCTTCTTTTCTTGTGCAAACATTGGGGCTGCCGATGAAACTACTTGTTGTGCTATAATTCCTGCTTTCTCTTTTTCTCTCAGCCAGATGCTCATATCTGTTGCCCATCATTCCAGTATTAAATAGGTGGGTAAGGAGTGCTGCTCCTTTCCTGGCTGTAGGTTTATCTTATAGTTGATCTTCCTTAAGGGTGGTAAATTTTCCGGTATTTCCTCAGGAAATACTTCCAGGTGTTGGTTCATAATATCTTTAGTGCTAAACACTGCTGCTCGGATCATACTACTAGTAGGTGTGCAAACAATTCGAACGTTCTGTTTGGGAAACAGGATAGCTAATTTGCCACATTCAATATGGGCTTGATGTTGTTCTAGAAAAGGTATTCCTATTAGAGCATTGTATTTTGCTAGGTTACCAACCAACATCCTAGTTCCTGGTATGCTCATCTTTCCTACTGATATGTTGACTGTACATTCTTTATGACCTTCAAATTGTGATCCTTTCATAGCTAGGTGTATTCTGATTGGTGTCTTCAATCCCTGATAAGGAATTCCCTGTATAGTCACCAAGGTAGCGCTAATCAGGTTTGCTCCTATTGATCCTGTATCAAACAGGACTCTGGCTTCTTTGCTATTGATATGCATGGTTCCTTCGAGAGCATTATAAGGTTTGACGTTTGTTGGTCTAGTAGCTATTGTAAGAATATCTTCTTCTTCTTCCTCTATTTCCATACTATTAATAAACAATTCTTCTGATAGATTTTCATATCCTACTCTGTTGGCGGTGACTTCCTTATTTACCTCAACTTTGCCTTTGCCTTTACTCTTGTCATCTTTGCTAGGATAATCTCTTGCCAGATGTCCTTTGCCTCCACAGATATAGTAAAGACCCTTTTCTTTTTGCTCCTTAGGCTTATTGTAGGGCTTGTTGTTCGTTTTTTAATTGTTGTTCTATCCTTCTTGTTTGGAATTGAATTCTTTTGCTAGTTTTTCGAACTTTTCTTTCCCATAAGCGCCAGTGCTTTTCAGGATAGCATCTATGCTTTCTTCATTCTCTATGACTTTCGCCACAGTGTCAGTTGCAGCATACTGTAATTCTGCTTCCTGTCATAACCTAGGGTGTATGCTCTTGGAGAACTGTTGAATGAAGGCATAATCACTTATAGTATTCGCAGGTAGGCATGATCGAAACATTAGCAAATCGGTTGCTATGGTTGATATTCTTTGTATCTTGCTATTATATACTTGCATAATTTTATAGAATTTGCAGTAGGTATTGTCTTTGTGTTTCGAAGATTGGAATCATTCTTGTAGGAACCCAACAAGGTCTTCTTAGGTCATGTCTTCACTGAATTGCTTAGCTACTTAGAAAGCTACTTCTTGAACTCGTCCTTTACAATAGAGGATCCAATAGTTTCCTCTTCTGGCCTTGCTAGTTCGTAGCCCATTGAGACATAGATATAACTATACTGAGTTATACCATCTATCGAACGCTTCAGGTTTGATGTTTTCCCCTTCACCAGTAAACTTGATAGGTGATGGTACTTTGATACTGAGTTTAACTATAACAACTGGCTTAGGCCTGGGAGTCTGTAGTCTTGGAACCTCTGGTCCTAGAGCCTCTAGTCCCGAGGGACCTTCCTGTGAAGCCATATCGTCTGATCCTTTGCTGCTATCAGAGCTGTCTGAATTGTTGCTGGGTGGTACTGGAGGTACTCGTGTACTTGTAGGCTTTCTTGGAGATTCTGGGTACCCTCCAGGGGTAGTGGTCGGCGGTTCTGGCAGTTGTTGTGATGATTCTCATGTTGATTGTTCAGCAGCATCTCTGGCTAACTGCCTAGCAGCTGCGTCACTTGCTGCTTGCTCCATTGCTGGAGTCTTTGCGAACCGTCCTTTGGAATCCCTAGTGCATTGTTTGGAACCTTTCTCAAGGGCCTTGCCCTTGCTTAGTACAGGAATGCCTGCTATTTTGATAACTTGTTGAAGTTAAAAAAAGTGTAACCGCCTCTTGGGACATGTGGTAAATGTAGCATGAATGGGCTTTGTTCTGTACCAAGGTGGTAACTAGTGAAGAAAAGTCTGAATGATTTAACCAAGGTTGTTGAATAGACCTCTTACTATATCGCGACTAGCGAAGTCTCTAAGATGTTTGGTAGATCTCAAACTAAAGATTCTTCAAAGCGAACTGAAGAGAGTAACTGTTCAACTAAGTATATTGAAAACTCGGTCTACTGAAGTCTGCCTCTTCTAACTCAAAGAATAGCAGTCCTTAAATACATTTCTTAGGCTACTGAGAGCCTTATTCTCATAACATTTAAGACTCCAAAACGGTAGCCTTGAAACCAAACATAAAACATATAAAGTATCAATCCAATACTTGAAACCAAATATAAAACATATAAAGTATCAAACCGATACTTGAAACTAAACATAAAATATATAGAGTATCAAACTAATACTTAAAATCAAACATAAAATATATAGAGTACCAAACTGATACTCGAAACTAAACATAAAACATATAGAGTATCAAACCAATACTTGAAATCAAACATAAAACATATAGAGTATCAGACCCTATACTATCAAGCTAGAAGCACACCTCGTTTCCTGAAACAAATTCAAAACACAAACAGTATCAACTGATACCTGAAAATCCTAAACCAGTAGCCAGTACTGGTTACACCAATATTGCTCCTCCTGTTTTTCAATAGCTGTATTATATGCATACTCAAATTTAATCAAATTTGTCACTAGTTTACTTGCAACTTCTTCTTTAGTTTCTCATGCATTACAGCATACTTTCCTGTTACAGTCCCAATGCTTGAAATATTATTCTGCCCTTTACTCCAAGTCACATATAGTATTACCGCCTCACAGGTGATGTGGTAAATGTAGGGTTAACAGGCATTGTTCTTTACCGAAGGTGGTAACTAGTGAATCAATGCCTGGAGGCTCTAACTGTGGTTGTTGAATAGACTTCTTACTGTATTGCGACTACTGAAGTCTCAGAAATGTTTGGTAGATTCTCAAACTAAAGATTCTCGTAGCAAACTGAAGAAGGTAACTGTTCAACTAAGTATATTGAAAGCTCTGTCTGTTGAAGTCTGCTTTTTCCAACCTGAAGAATAGCAGCCTTTAAATACACTTGTCAAACTACCTTAAGTCTTGTACCACAAAACATGTAAGGCTCCAAATCGGTAGCAGGAAAACTAAACAAAAAACATATAGGGTATCAAACTGATACTCAAAACCCTTAACAAGTAACCAGTACCAGTTACACATAGTATCAATGGAACAGACCTCGCTATTGCTGAACAAACATCTTCCTCTGGGCCCACCAAGTCTACAATGATAGTACCACTTGTACCTTTTAGATCATTATCATTTTCAGGTTCACTCTAGCCTGTGTATTAGGCGGACACTGATCTCTAGTATAACTGGGGGAGGTAGGCCAAAATCTTCCTTCGGAGAATCTGTGGAGGAAGGCAGGTCTCGATAAAATAGGTAAAGTAAAGATTTGTTTAGTAAACAATTTTATATTGATAAGATCTCTTCTCCGTTGCTTGATGATGTCTGTAAAGCTCGGGAGGCACCTTGATATTTATATCCCACGTCTGAGTGTTCGTGGACTACTTCTAACTACTATGCCTTCGAAGTACCACTCTGGTTTTAATACACACACATCTAGAATATTATAAGTGCGAGCACCATTTGACCTTGAAACTTATCATACCCTTTCATGACTACAGAATAGTATTCCTCCGTTGAGATGACTGCACTATTTATTATACCAAACAGCGGCCTCCAACTTAGTTGTCCGCATAGACTATTATATTACCTTAGTCTTGTTGACTATTATTCCAGTAGTCTCTTCGGTCATGAAGTGATCAGGTTCATACCGGGCCTCCTAGTGTCAAGCGCAAGTTCTAGCCTAACGTGTCAACGTCTTAAGGGTCTTTCACTTATCTAGGTCTTCTATTCTGAGCGTGCTTCACCTTGGTCTGCCAGCCTCTGCAGAGGGGTCCTATTACTAGGACCAACTAACATACAGCTGATCTCAGAAGAGTATGGGTAGATTCAGTATGTCCTTAATAGCTTCTGCTATTGGGACATCCTCTTGGAGTATTTCGCCAAAAACGTCCCATCACTTACGGCCCATAGTTTAGGAAGCCTAACCTTGAAGCCTACTATCTCAATGTGCCTCTGACGGATTTCCTCTGTTCCACTTCTCAGAGATCTCCAATAGTCTCCTCCCATCTATCCTGTGAACAGCATGCGGTCAGATAGACAGCGGTGACATATATGGCATTATGAAGTGGGCTTCATTGATGTAACATTTTAGTTATAGGACACAACTCTTGAAATCTTGCTAATGACTTGTGGGCCCTATAAAGAGGCCGGAGTGGGGTGTTGGCTTCTCTGGAAAATCGAGGGTCTGTGCACAGTTACTCTACTGTGAGGTCTGTGCACTTTTTTGTCTCACATTTCCATATGCCTAACATGAGCTCCCTCCTACCAGGCTTCGCCTTGAATGCCTTTATAACCTTTTATATTCCTTCTAGATATATTTTAAGACTCAGTGTGGTCAGGGTAAAAAAGTCTTCCTTGTTTGCTTGGCCACGGTAGGAAAGCCTTTTCCACACTATTTTACTTCTGCCCTTCCTGGCATGTTCGGATTTTCAATTTGAAAATTCCCTACAACTTCCTCCGTATTTTCGATACTGGTAGCTGGCTCCTACATGTTCTCATCTTCTGAACACCCTTGCCCTTTGCGGAAGTACCACAGTTCCCACTTCTCTAGATAGCAGCCACGTACCCATTTCCTGTAAGAGCGAATCTCGCTTCTTACTATTTTTTCAACCTCCCAATGTATATCTGTGTCAATGTTCTCTGGTTCTCTAGGGGGTTGTTGAGGATTGTCATGAACTGATGCATGATAGGGTTCCAATAGGGCAACATGGAATATGAGATGAATGTTGCATCGATTGGATATGTTGAGCTTGAATGCTCGTGATCCTCACTTTTTCTAAGATTTGGAAGGGGCTGTAAAGCTTTGGACTTAGCTTCTTTGATTTTCGTCAGGTTCCAATGTTTTTTATATTTAACATTATTTTGTCCCCGATCTTGAAGTCCAGCTGTTGTCTAGCTTTTCAGTTATATTATTTTGACATTCCTTCCCGTATCTTTTCTAGTAACCTTCGTGCTTGTTCATGTATTGTTTTAATTCAGTTCATGTATAGTATTGCCCCTGGATTATTAGCTTCCTGCTGCTTCATCTACTCTGTTTATGGATGGAATTCATAGTTTGCTTAGAATGGCGATATTCCATGAGCGTTGATTGCAGAGTTGTTATAGGCATATTCAGCTAGTGGTAGTAGCTGATACCAATCATCTTGATCATAGTTGATAAAACTTCGAAGGTATCTTTCCGGCACTTGGTTGGTATGTTCTATCTATCCATCACTCTGAGGGTGGTATGCTGTCTACATCCTCTGCCTAATTTCCAGTACCTTGCAAACGGATTCCCAGAATTCTCCTGCGAACTTTGAGTCCATATCCGAGATAGTTTCTGTTAGCAGGCCATGCCGCCTCCGTACCTCTTTTAGGAATGTGTTTGCGACATCTTTGGCTGTAGCTGATGTCTGTAGTCCGATGAAATATGCTATCTTTGTGAATTAATCAACTACTACCATTATTTAAATGCATTCTTGCAACTCTGATAGTTGTGTGATGAAGTTCACTGAGATGGACGCCTATATTGCGTAGAGTATTTGCAATAGTTGCAATAATCCGTACTTAGCGTATCTAGGGGATTTATTATATTGGCATTCATCACATGATCGTACATAGTCATTAACCCATTCTGCAAGTCCTTTCCTGTAGAAGTCCCACATAATGATTTCCAAGGTTTTCTCTTACCCAAAATGTCCTGCAACCTTTGTATCGTGATATCCCTCTGCAATCTTGGTATATAGTGCCTGACTATTTGATACAAATAGTCTTTATTTATAATATAGTAGAACATTGGTTAAGGTCCAATCCTGGGAGAAATATTTTCCTTCATCTTATAATCTAATGAGTTCTTCCCTCTGTTCCCTCCAAGCTGTGTCCATTCCGATAGCTGCCAGTATCTCGCTTAAAGAATTTAGGATTAAACTGCTTCATACCTTTTTGTAGGATAATAGCATTTGATATTAGATCTTTCTCCAGTACTTCTAAAATGTCATACCAATGTTCATTGTCTTTAGCTGATACCTGCTGGTAACTGATGCTAGGTTCCTGTTCTTTGATGATCAAGGATCTTGTTGCTATATTGGTACTTCTGCATCCCGCAGTTCCTCATTCCATATCTTCCAAGTTGTCTGCTTTCATCATGTCTGAAGTATTGATTTTTTCTACTATTAGTTAAGCTATGTGATGGCCCATTCTTATCTGGCAGTCCATGTCTTGATGGTTGAATAGTGCTATATTGAGTTCCCCAGTGTAATCGGCATTGATTACTCCAGCTCTGGTGGATATTCCACTTCGAACAGCTAACCTGCTTCTTGAAGCAACTCCTCTGTAAGTTCCATCGTGTAGCCCCATGGCTATTTCCATCCTTATTAATGCTTGTTCATACTTTGTGACAATGTCATCCTTGATGGCGTTCAGATCATGTCCTGCTGCCATTCTTGAGACCTTTGTTGGCAAGTATGCCATTTTGCTCAATCTCTTAACTCTAACTACGGGTTCCTTTTCACCTCTTTGAGGTTCCAAATACAAATCCTTTTCTCCATCCCAATCTTCTCCTTCGTCACCTATGCTTGCTACTAGTGATACCAAGAAACTTTCTGGTTTGAAAGTTTTTTGTTCACGATGCATAGCTCCCTCCTCAAGATGGTACTCCGGCCGTCTACTTAATGCGTCAGGCTTTCTGCCCTTCGTCCCTGGTCGGTATACAATATGAAAATTGTATTCCACTAACTTTTGAGCCTATCGAATCTGACAGCCACTCCAGACTTTCGAGGTGATGAAGCATTATAGGTTTTGATGGTCAGTAAAGACTGTAATCAGTTTTTCCATTCCGATCAAGTAGTATCTCCATTCTTTAAATACTTCGAGAATTGCTAAAAGTTCTTTATCATGAATTTTGTAATTGCACTCTGAAGAGTTTAATTTTCTTGAATGGAAGGCTATTCGATGTAGCTTTTTCTCAAAGTATTGAGAAAGGATACAACCTAGTGCAAAATCACTAGCATCAGTTTCTACCACTGTTTCTCTTTCTGGGAAAAAATGGTGTAGTATAGAGGCTGTTGTGGATCTGCACTTTGGTTCTTCAAAAACCATATCTTGCTCAACCCCCTATTTGAAATTCTATGGATTTCTTTGCAATGTCAGTTATTGGCTTGCAAATAGCCGAGAAGTTTTTAATGAACTGTCAGTAGAAGTTTGCTAATACAATAAAGACTTGCTCATCTCTAACTGGCTTGGGTGGTTTCCAAACTATTATGAATTCCACCTTGCAGGTGCTCATAGATACCCCGTTGACTGCCACAATATAACCGAAGAATTCTACCTCTTTAGCATGGAAGGTCCATTTCTTTAGTGATACAACTAATTGAAAGTCTGATAGACTTTGTAAAACTCTTTTGACAGCTTCGATGTGTTCCTTTTCGTCCTTTGAGTAAATGAAAATATTGTCAAGGTAACACACGACTCCCACATCTAAGTATTCCTTAAGAACTTGGTTCATCATATCTTGGAAAGTTGCGTGGGTGTCAACTAATCCAAATAGTGTGGCCTTGTGTTTGTAGTGTCCGTGTCTCGTATGGAAAGCTGTTTTCCATTCATCTCCTTCTTTTATCCTAATCTAGTGGTAGCTGTCTTTAAGGTGTAACTTGGTGAAGATCTTTGCGCCGGCTACTCTATCTCGAAGTTCGGACATTAGTGGAAGGGGATGTTTGTTCAAAATGGTAATCTTATTTAGATTCTGGTAATCCACAACTAGGCATAATCTGCCATCTGGTTTGGGTATGAATAATATTGGCGCTCCTGCCGGTGATTGACTCTGGGTGATGTTTCCTTATTTGATGATGGTTTTTAAGTATTCTCTTAGACCTTTAAGTTGTTTTTCCGATAGTGGATATATTAGTCCCCAAGGGGGAGTTGATCCTGGAATCAACTTAATCTCATGATCAAAGGTTCATCTTGAGGCTAATTTTTCTGCCATCTGTGCTTCAAACAGATATTTGCAATACCAGTATTCCTTTAGTAATGATTCGAGTTCCACAGTATTTTCGATAACTATGATTTGTCTGATGTAATAGGCATTAGGGTCTTAAGTGACTGATTTATTATATTCAAACATATCCGCTATTCCTTCGTCTTCTTCCACACAGTTCTCGTGACCTTTTGCTGTGAAAGTCAAATTTTCTGCATCTTTTATGTGGGACACTGGGTATTCACGATGCTACCAACCAAAAGGAATTATCATTCCATAGTGACCTGCTTTAGCCACTTCACACTATACTTCACAAAGGTATCGGTTCTTGCTAATTTCTAATTTTATAGGTAGGATATAATACTTCCCTCCTGAGGTGGCTGATGACAAATCAAAGCCTAAGATATCAACTGCATTGTTGCGTTCCACTATAGGAATGCGAAGGTCTTCAACTAGGTCCTTATTGATAAGGACCACGTTTGATCTCGAGTCTAACAAGACTTTAACTTTGTAGCGCTTATCATGTATATCATGTCTATGGAGGTAAGCGATCCGCTCCAGACAGTTGTATCGTTTTGGTTTGGTGCGTCTAATTCTACCCGCTTAGTGGGGATTAGATTTCCTTAGTTTTTGCGTTTAGGCATTGTAGGTATAGGGTGTAGGTAACAAGATGTTTGTTACTATGCCCACGTAGT
Organism: Tuber brumale; assembly: GCA_014065205.1. Lineage (NCBI taxonomy): Eukaryota > Fungi > Ascomycota > Pezizomycetes > Pezizales > Tuberaceae > Tuber > Tuber brumale. The sequence continues at coordinate 202,324 of JACCEG010000217.1, forward strand.
TTCGACCATTGAGGTCTCCTCAGACAAACTAGTACCTTTTTTAGCTCTAACAAGCTAGTTCTATATACTAAGCCGCATTTTACCGATACATAATTGCACATGACCAGTTTTCATGCTGGATGCCTACTTCTGATACGCTAGACCTAGGCTCATAGTAGATTTTTGGGCGCTTATTAGCCATTTTACTCTCTGAGTATGGGGTTCCCACTTTCACTGATTCTTTCCCTTAGGGTTTCGGTTATCCATCCAGCTACCTCAGAGGGGCCTTGCCCACCAAAGCGGTACATCCTTGCCCTACACTCTGGCCTGAAGGCAAGATGCTATATAAGTATAATATGACTCAGACTCATGTGGTAGGTGGAATGGCCTGTGTCAGTTGTCCTCCTGCCGGTTTTATTATCAGGTAGATATTGCATTGCTATGTCTCAACTTCTCTGATATAATAACTTGCTTGCACACGAGTAGTGAGCAGCTACCAGGTGTCTAGAGGAATTTTGTACTGTTGAATTTTGGGTCATGTGGGCATGTTAACTATCCTCTCTTTCAGTCAAGACTCTCTATATATTGATTCCTTGTATGTGAGCTTGTAAGTCTCTCATGGGATCACTTCACTTAAAGCCTACTTGCTTTGATCTTGAAAGGAGAGACTTGCTTCTCGGCACTTTGATTATTTTGAGTTTCGACTCCTGTAGTTGCACACAGACTACCTAATCCCTGTCATGGTCGGTACTCAATACATCCCAGCCAAAGGGGGTTCGCATTTCGATTCCAGTTCTATATGGATACTGAATATCTAAACGCTGGTGCCATCCGCCAGTTCCCAGATCCTATTTATTCAGGCTGGTTGCTAGATGATAGCGACTCTGCGCGCTAATTTAAGCTTTACAATAGCCTATCTTGCACTATGAATTCTCATATTTATTGGTCTCAAACTGACCGTTGCCGCCGATATATGGGCGTCTCTCCAACATGTTTGATAGGTATGGTTTTTTTTCCCACAATATGTAAAATTCTTTCCCCACCTCCAAGTGTCTATCACACTTTACGGGATACCAGTATGAGCCTGCTCGGAGTTTGTATGGGATGTTTGCGCCACATCACCTATCTTCTTTTTGGGCCTCTCCTGCTCATCTTCCCGTTTTCGCTTTCGTGGTGGGACTCCACCTCCCTTGATATAAGGTTTGTTAGTCCTTTGTCCTTTTGGTTTAGAGTTCTATCAGTCTTGTCTATTGACATCTTGGACTATCTTTAGCTTAGGTGGTTGGTCTCTTGCCAGCCTTTCCCTAGCAAGAAGTACCTCTTCCGATCGACTACATAGTGTAAGTACTTCTTCCTATTCTTGATCTCTTGTGTATTGCAAGACTGACAACCTGCCTACAATTTGTTTTAGAAGATTGGATTCGACTTCCTCCCTCCAGGATTCTACAGTCATATGCACCCTAATGTTTAGATTGTACATAATTGTGAGGTAGCTCTCAATACTGCCCTCGTACTTGACCAGCTTCATTTCATGAAGTGCTTTTCTCTTGGCTTCCACTGGGGCAAATTGCTTGATTATATTATGTTCAAAGCGTGTCTACATAGCCAACTCAAGCTGTTGGATTTCCCCTTGAAGTCCATCCATAGCCTTCCTGTACCAAATAGTGTAAGAAGGTACTATGTCTCTATTAGTATAGTTGAGTGCATATATAACTTGTTCCTGGGCATGATCTCAGATCCATGGATTTCTTTCAAAATAGTTAGTGTATTGTATAATCCAGACATATATGTCTTTTGTGAATTTGTCATGAAAGAATAGGGGTGGTTCTGATAGTTGCTTCACATTAAGCACCATCGCATTGACAAGTGTCTCTGCTATACCAGACTGCTCTGGTGTCTGTCCTTGCTGACCATGGCTAGGACTTCCTCTCCTCCTTCCTCTATCCTCGTCATCATTATCGTCATCATCAGGATCCTTGGGATCACCTCCTTGTACTCCTGAGGGCGATACATCAGAGGTTTTTTTGCCTTCCTCCTTTTCCCTTCGAGTAGGTGGGAAATAGTAGTCTTCATCATTTTCCTCTTCTGGGACTAAATGTAGTGTTACTGGGCCTGGTCTCTGGTATTCCTTTGTCGTATCAACTAATTCATTTATAGCCTTTACTAAGGATTTGACTGCTTCTAAGATCTCTTCGGCCAATTTAGTTTGCTCTCTTTGCATTGTTTGGATATCCATATGCTGCTCTTTCATGGTGTGGTGCATGTCTAACAATGACATCATAAAGCTTTTATCTCACTCCACTGTCTGATTTTGAAAGAGATTGAACTCGCAATGGAGTTTTGAAATCAATTTTCCCTAGACTGGTTGCGTGCAAGGGCTTCCTGTTCCTGCTGACCTAGACTACCATATAACTACGTAGTTACATTTTTGTGGGCTTGCTGCCACTGATCTTGTTCGGCCAGTTTGGCTGCTACGTCATAGATTATTGCCACTTGTATATCCTTTACCTCGGATTCCACCACGGTTAACTGTATCAATAAGATAGCTATCTCATTATCGTGGAGGTCCTGCCCTTCTTCCAATTTGTGTTGTACTTCCATCAACTTTAGTACATTCTCTTGAGTTGATCCTGTAAGCCTATTGAAAGTAATGTTGGCGGAGTCAATGATGGTATCAATATCTCACCGAATCTGTGCAAGAGTTATCCCTAGGCGTTTAGCCAAATTTTTCAAGTTGGCCTCATGCTCCTTTGAAGGTTTAGGGGTCCCTGATCTTGATATACAGTGTGCACTGGACATACTGGATGATTGTGGCTCCACGGGAATGTCTGCCCTTTGAAATCCCAAGGTGACAGATGGAGATTGACTGAAATGAGGGGTGTCACTGGAGGATGGGATGTGTGCAAACTGGGTAGAACTTCCATCATTGGATATGTCTGGCCGTATATCCATCTGTTCTCCTTCCGGAATCTGTTTTAGTCCGTTCAGACATTTTGGAATCTCTGCCATCCTGTTGAAAAGTTTATCTGATAACTTCAATCCCAACACTGTGTCGTTAGGTTCTGGGTCTAGTACCTTGTACCAATATTCTCAATCTCCTCTAAAAGGTTTGAGGAATTTGATGAATGGTAGGTGGTGCAAGAGGTATTCTTTTAGAGATGGTATGCCAGTGGAAGGATTTGGGCAATCCGATTCTGAGTTTAGAACCTGGATTTCTCTTTTCTGAAGGTTTAGAATGTACTTGTAGTACATATAGGGGTATTTTAGGCCCACACCAAAAGGATGGATTGCTTTTGGCTATTCGTGCATAATCTTTTATCTTCGGAATACTGGTTACTCCAGTGGATGAGCTCATCCGACTCAGTTGAAATCTACATGAAATTCAAACCGTGCCAGGTACAGTAAATGCGATTGAATGGATCCCTTGTTGGGTTCCCAAAAGGTATTATGAACCATTAGGGTTCTTGCATAAATTCTTCTTCGATTTTGAATAGCTCAGTGTCGAAAGTTTCTTCAAATATATGAATGTAAATAGGATAGTGAGGTGCTTCAAAAATGTAATCGATGTGTCAGCTGACGGTGGAGTTTGAAGTGAACTCACAGTTCATATAGTGAGTCTTGGTAACAGCAGAACTATCAATAAACTGTTAGGCGGATGCCGATCTCTAGTAGAACTTAGGGACATAGGCCAAAATCTTCGTTTGGAAAATCTGTCGCGAAAGGCTCATCTCGATAAAATAGGTAAAGCAAATATTTGTATATTAAATAATTTTATATTGATAAGATCTCTTCTCCATTGCTAGATGATATCTGTAAAGCTCAGGAGGCAATTTGATATTTATATCCCATGTCCGAGTGTTTACAGACTACTTTTAACTGCTATACCTCCAAAGTACCACAGTGGTTTTAATACGCAAAGGTCCAGAATCTTATAAGTACGAGTACCATTTGACCCTGAAACTTATCACAATCTTTCACGGTTACAGAATAGTATTCCTCCATTTGGATGACTGCGCTATAGGTTATACCAAACAGAGGCCTTCAACTTGGTTGTCCGCATAGACTATTATATTACTTTAGTCTTGTTGACTATTATTCCTGTAGTCTCTTCGGTCATGAAGTGATCAGATTCGTGTTGGACCTCCTAGTGCCAATCGCAAGTCCAAGCCTAACATGTCAATGTCTTAAGGATCTCTGACTTATCTAGGTCTTCCATTCTGAGTGTGCTTCCCCTTGGTCTGCTGGCCTCCATAGAGGGGTCCTATTACTAGGATTCGGTATGTCCTTAATAGCCTCTGCTACTAGGACATCCTTTTGGAGTATTTCACTAAAAATGTCCTATCACCTATGGCCCATTGTTGAGGAAGCCTAACTTTAATGCCTACTATCTCAATGCTCCTCTAATGGATTTCCTCTATTCTACTTCCCTGATGTCGCCAAAGGACCCCTCTCATATATCCTGTAAACACCATATGGTCGGACGGACGGCAGTGACGTATATGGTATTACGAAGTGGGCTTCATTGATGTGACAATTTAGTTATAGGACACAACTCACGAAATCTCGCTAATGACGTGCGGGCCCCATAAGACGGCCCGAGGGGAGTGTTGGCTTCTCTGGAAAATCGAGAGTCTGTGCACAGTTACCCTACTGTGAGGTCTGTGCACTTTTTTGTCTCAGATTTCCATATGCCTAACACTGTGATACTATTCTCCTCCCAGGAGTCTTTGCTATTCTTGGGATCAGATGCAACATAGTACATCATCACTGTGGTATTCCAGATTCCTTAATCATCATTGGACTCTTCAAACCATTCTAATTGATCAAGATCATCCTGAATTTGACTTCGAGTAGGACTAGCGTATTGAGATTCCAGTATCCCAGGATCCTCTAGTAGCGGCCTGGACTCTTTTCCAAATGTCCAGCTCCCATCCTGATCAATAAAATACCTGACAGTGTCCTTTTTTTGTGACTTATCATTATCCAAAATACAGCTATAATCCTCCACAGTGCTCTTTTCCTACTGGTCAGCCCAACAGCAGTAATCCTCAATTGTTGCCATTTCTTCTAGCCATGCTGCCTCCTGTTTGGGGTCATCATTGGCTAGTTCTCGTCATAACTCTTTGGACTCGTAACATTTCATGAGCCTCAATGCTCTAATAGTACTGCTTTTCAATCTAGAGTGATGGTACAGAATCACATCTCTCACCATACTAAATACTCGTTCAACTCCAACACTACCTCCTTGGACTGCAAGAATATCCTTAGTCATTTGGGCTAAATTTGAGAACATCCCAGCATTAACCTTCCACCAGTCAAGTATATTTGCCTCATAAAAGATACCAGCTAAGCTAGCATCTGGTGTACCATCTGATATACTACTGTGCAGCTCCAGAGGTTCAACATCTATATCTAATTCAATATATACGACCACCTTATTGATGACAGCTCTCTGTCTTACTCTGTGAGGATGCTTTGATCGACTGTTTAAACCATACTGTGGAATTGGCATATTAGGGCATGGAGCTGCTATTGGAGCATAGTGAAGATTCTAATATGCGATAAACTGTTCTCTATAAGCTTTCTCATAAGTAGCCTTACTATGAACATTGTTGGAATCCCCTTCCTGAAAGAGTCTCAGTTTGCAGTATGGGTTAAGACAAGCTTCAATGCTAAAGAGAAGACCTCGGGGATTTTCTGTTCTACCATAGTAGGCCACTGCCTTCAATTTAGCTCTTAGCAAACCCTCACGAATATCAACCTTCTACTACATCTGCTTTCACCTCAACTTGGTAACCTGGATCTCCAAATGATCGAAGATGTCCTGATATAGTTAGAACATGCCATCAACCATGACTCCATGTGTTTTGAACATCCAGAAGGTCCCAAATTGTATTGGTTGGAGTACCTCCAAGATGTAGTCCACCTGCCTCTATTCTTCAGGTATAGACTCCAGAGGAACAGATTCAGAATAGGTTTGTAACCAACTCTTCATGAATTCAGGCAATCATACAGATCTCTCCAACATATTTAGGGTCAAGTTCTACTGTGTTTTCACATCGTAATAGAGTGTAGTTGGGATCTTGACTCTGCTATTCTGTATTTCTATGAAGTGCTACCAGCATTGTGGTAAAGCTCCTACCACAATACTCATTTTCCGATGCTAATTTACACTTAATATGATTAGTCTCATTTAGGTAAAAGGTTTCTGTGGACAACAAGCATAAAAATCAACTATAATTTATAGTTCAAGGCTTTCCATTGTTAATAGTTGTTCTTTTGCATCGAGGCGTATGAATTTGGGGATATAAATTTGAGCGTATGAATTTGGAAGTATGAATTTGAGTATATGAATTTGGGTGTATGTGCTTGAGTATGGAGTTTTATACAGTTACAGGTATATGAGGACTGGAATATATTACCTTTTCTACCATCTTGTAAAAACTATTATCCAACTTCATAACCTTATCGATGTCATCTGCCTTAAAGCCAGACAGCATATGATGGTTCTTCGATTTGACCTTAATTGAGCTCGTGAATGCTCCAGGAATGAGCTGAACAACATAGACTATGCAAGGAATATGGTTTTCTAAAGAGCACCATTTGATGGATAGTAAATGTAATACCTTGTTTAAGGCCTCAGTGAGTGTTTTGTTATTGCTGGCGCTATCAGTAGTGAACTCAAGAATCCTATCCTGAATGTCATATTCTGCAAGGACCCTATTAATTATCCCTGCCATATTGGCACCTGTATGAGAATACTTTATTTCCTCAAACCCAATCAACACCTCCTCCATCTTCCAGTCATCCAAAACCCAATACACCACGATTACCAGAAATGCAAGTTTATTCAGTGAAGTTCATGCGTTGGCAGCACGTGAAATCTTTCCATTAACTAGTAAACCAGTCCGAATGTTGTCCACAGTAGAGTTATCTAGCCATTTCAAATATCTTGTCAATGTTGTCAGGCTGGAAATGTTAATGTCTAGTCAGATATACTTGAAGACTCAGTGGAAGGTAAGATTGTTTGAATAATTAAAGACAACATTCATGACAAGAAAGGCCTTCAGGAAGTATTCTTTGAAATTGTACTGATTGAACCTGATTGGTGTCAACAGATCAACTATCCTGTGCCTATTCCCTGTCTTGGTTCCTTTTTGTAGGAGAGTTAGTATATCTGATGATGGTGAACTTGCACCATCAGATCAGTTAAACCTTTTAGACTTCTGACAAGCAGAGGACTTGTTATGATCATACATCGAGCTGGTACCTGTACCACTTGAGTGGGGAAGAACATTCTTGCATATAATGTACATTACTCGCGGTCTGCCAATGGAACTAACCAAGCAGTCTGCGCATTGTTGAAAGTATTTCCATATATCCATACCTTATAGGTCAGAGTTATATCTTATCTTCTTCTTACCCACATATTTCATAGTATATCCTGTAAAGCCTGGTGTTTTTTGTCACTACTCCATCCAACTCTTATGATATTTTATGGCATAGAGATAAAGATTTCCATATATATTAAATGAATCTCAGCCTTATGGGGCAGCTGCCGGTACTGCTAGGTTGGGTGTATCTCAAGCCTGCCCTAGGCTTCAGTGATATTCCATAACAGAATCTGGAGGCAAAGGCATCATAGAACATAGCCCTCGAGTTATGCCAGGTCTGGGTGTTGATATGGCCAGACCTTTACTCATTGTTAGGCATATGGAAATCTGAGACAATAAGTGTACAGACCTCATGGTAGGGTAACTACGCAGAGACTCTCGATTTACCAAAGCCAATACCCTCCTCCAGCCCCCTTAAGGGGCTCACATATCATTAGTGAGATTTCAAGAGTTGCGTCCTATAACTAATATACCATATCAATGAAGCCTACTTCATAATACTGTATGTATCGCTACCGTCCTTCTGACCACATGCTGTTCACAGGATATATCAGAGGGGACCTTTGGCGATATCTCGGAAGTAGGACAGAAGAATTCCATAGGAGGTGCATTGAGTTAATAGGCTTCAAAGTTACGCTTGCTAAATTATAAGCCAAAGGTAACAGGATGTTTTCAGTGAAATACTCTAAGGGGTTGCTCTATTAGTAGAGGGTATTGAGGATATACTGAATCCACTCATGCCCTTCTGAGATCAGCTGTAGGTTAGTAGATTCTAGTAATCCGACTCCTCTACAGAGTTAGGTGGACCAAGGGGAAGCATACTCCAACAGGAGGACCTAGATAAGCTGAAGACTTTTAAGACATTGACATATCGAGCTTAGGCTTGTGATTGATGCTAGATGGCTCAGCATGAAACTGATCACTTCATGACTGAAGAGACTACTGGAATGATAGTCAACAAGACTAAAGTAATATAATAGTCTATGTAGATAACTAAGTTGAAGTCCGCTATTTGGTATAACAAATAGCACAGTCATCTCAACAGAGGAATACAATTCTGTAACCATGGAAGGATGCGAGAAGTTTCAGGGTCAGACAGTGTTTACACTTATAAGATTCTGGACGTTTGCATATTAAAACTAGAGTAGTCCTTCACAGGCATAGTAGTTAGATGTAGTCCACAAACACTCAGACACGGGATATAAATATCGAAGTGCCTCCCGAGCTTTACAGACATCTTCAAGCAATGGAGAAGAGATTTTATCAATATAATATTGCTCTACACTTTGAATCTTTACCTTACCTATTTTATCGAGATGATCCTTTCTTGACAGATTTTCCAATCTAATATTTGGCCTACATTCCTCAGTCATACTAGAGTTTGGCGTCCACTTAACACTCATGTATGGACTAAATTCGACAGAAAGGAGGGATAAAGCTAGAGACTAATGCTGTGTTAGGCTTTCTTGCACCTGTAGAAATAATATCTTATTTCTTGCGCTTGCACTGCCTGGGTACTGGGCAGATTGGTTTCCGGTAGTAGAGGATCCTGGTTGTGAAAGCATTTTTATAAAGTACAAAAATAACAAAATATTGCTTGATGGTAGAGAGGTAGCTTTTGATAGTAGGAATAATAGGATTTCTTTGAGATATCTAAAAGGCTTCTTAGCAGTAGATTATGAGTTATAGTTATAAGATACTTTAGTCACTATACTATTAGCTCACCTGAGTGCTATTCTGTAATTATTGTTCTCTACTTGTATATGAGCTTTTGTGCCTATGTGTATGTATGTGTATATAGGAATTCATTGTTATTACTACTGTATAAAGTACGGTAGGAGCCATATGAATTGAGAATAGATATTAGTGGATGAACACAGAATGGACTTTGAGCTTGCCATGGTTTTCTGGGTTCTGTGTGGCGGTTGGTATGTGGTTCAGGGCCATGGGTAGTTGAGTGTAATGGAATTAGCATATTTATCTGATTATACAAATACCAATTAAGTACTCTCACACAACTCCTTCCCCTTACATGGCGACTTAATCTTATAATAATGCCTACAAGCACTGAGGACCTTGATATGGTTATAAAGATTCGAAGAAAGATCAATGTAGGAACAATAGTGTTGAAGGGCAATACCCATATAGTACAATCTCTGGCTTAGTTTCCAAGTGATTGGATATGATTTCTCATTCTACCCACCTGATATAAATTAGACGTCATACAATGTAAATCATGTAATTGGTATCCACCTAAACGCCACCCTCAAGTGGAGTTACAAGACTACTATACTGAAACTTTTGCTGTCTTAACACTTTTCTCTTGTACATTGTTTAGATAATAGCTACTGCACCTTAGCCAGTTCCAATTCCAGAGTTCCAGACCTGAGAATTTAGCCTAAATAAATGAATTGACCTCTACCATATGTCTATTAGTAGAAAGACTGCTGGATTTTATTTCTGTAAGCCGCTACTGCATTCTGTCCGACTTGCAGGGTTTTCTGATTACTTGCACTATAAAGGCTAACATTGAAATGAAGACAAGCCTTGGACTAATAGCCAGTCTCCATGAATTGGATGAAAATATAAGTTGAAGCAATGTGGATTTAAGTGGGCAAACAATGGCGGGAAGGCAGTCAAGTTAGTGAGAAGTGGACAGATTGCAGGAATATTGGAACTTCAAATAGTGGAATCTTAAGCCATCATACAAGCGCTCAATTAGGTTTATGAGATAGAAGACCAAGTCTTAAGCTTGAAATTCTTTCGGTAGTGTGATTCCAACCATACCGTTGTGAAGGGTAAATTGACTTGGCACTTGATTCCTGACTCAGGTTTAGAATGATGGCTTCTCTGTGACTTTCTAGATTTGCGTAATTGATCAGCAGTTTGACTATACCACAGTGAGTCTAATATAGGTTAGCTTAATAAATACGTAGTTATGAGCTTTCATGATGCTGGGTTGCATATTATCTCACTACTATTTCATTCAAGAGTGCCTCTACTACTTCCAAATCCATATCCTCCTACTGGTGACTATCAAGCATTTTGCTGTCTATCTCCAAGATTATTCCTGAACTTTCTATTACTACTAGGCTATGGGCTTTCTCCCATTTTCTATATCTATCATGATCAGTTCACACCATGGAGACTCTCAGAGACAATATTATTATTAGATCCTACCCGCTTGGCCATATCGAACCCAATATCCGTCGGCTCTTACAGCTTTGCGCAGCGGCCGATGCACTGACTGATTATTGTTTTTTTGAGGGCAAGAACTTCTCTCAGAGTGCTCAGGAGAGCTATAGTGAGCTAGAGCTAAACCTGTTTTCATATCCATATCTCTACTCGATTGCCTAAGACTGTAAAGTTATATGCTTCTTTTGTAAGTCAAATATTGAAACAAGCTCATGTCTGAGTACACACTGCTTATAATATTGAGTTGCAGATATCTTGGATTATCCGAAGGCCAGAATAGATATCCCAGCATTGGGAAGGATGTATTAGTTGGGGATGAAAACACACTAGGACAAGTCAGAAAATGTAGAGCTCTAAAGAAAAGAGATAGTATCAGAGTTCTTACACTGCGAGGATGTGGAATATAGTAGGATTCTTGTTGCTCTAAAGGCAGCAATCTATATCCATGCCATAGGGCACTCAATGAAGATAATCCATAGTGGTAGTACTTGGAGTAGAGTTATCATGAGAGTAGTCCACTGTACAATTGTAGATTCTGATTCTGATTCTGAGATAGAATTCTATCCTGCTGAACACTAGGATTAGCCTGCCTAAAAAATAGACCAGCTTATTTTATTGCTCAGTTGAATTCGGAAATCAGGATTAGACATACCGTACCAGTATTAATCAGGAAATACCAGCAGAGATCTGAATTTGGGTATTCGTTGGACATCTAGCTTTAGGCATATGGCTACAGACATATAGTTGAGTGTCTGGCTTTGGGCATATAGCTTTGTACATATAGTTAGGGGTATTGCTTTGGGTATGTAGTTGGGTGTATGACTTTGGGCATGTGGCTATGGGCTTATAGTTAGGATTATAGATTTAGGTGTATGGCTTTGAGTATGTAGGTATAGGCGTATGGTTGAGTTATAGCTTTGGACGTATGGCTTTGAGTATATAGTTAGGCTCAGTGCAAGTGGCTATGGGCAAATGACTTTGGGCGTACAGGTAGGTGTATGAATTTTAGCCTACGCAATTTGTTACATGGTGTATAATAAATTGCATCAACCAATGCACATGAATTACTATAGTTTGAAATTGGGTTTTAACGAAGATAAACTCTGCATTATATGGCAAACAGAAATCCTATGGCAAATGTTTACCCAAAATAAATCTAACCTCAAACCAGGTAATATAAAAAAGGATCAAGCTTAAGAAAACATGTGGTGCCACAGGTTGGGAGTAAGGAAAGGAAAAATCAATTACAGGACAAGGTAGAAACATGAAAAATCTAAGTAATGGATTTCTGAACTAGAAAGACAAGAGCAAGAGTATAGAGCAAGAGTTGGTAAGGGGTTAGATAGTAGAAAAAGCAAGTAAAAGAACTAAAGATATTTTAATAGAAATATATTAGAATTGGGAGAAAAAAGTAAGGGGGATGGCAAAGGAAACCAAGACAGGAGGAACAGACAAATGGAACTGAGATATAGCAAGAGAAAAAGGCAAAGAAAAACTCAGGATAAGGCAAGTAAGAAACCCAGACAGAGCAAGAAAGGTGAAAGAAAACATGACAAAGCAAGAAAGGCAAAGAAAATATGACAGAACAAGAGAGGTAAAAGAAAACTAACAGAATAAGAAAGGCAAAAACCTAAGACAAAGCAAGAAAAAGGGAAAAGAAAATAAAGACAGAGCAAGAAGAAAAGGTTCGGAAAGAGTACAGAATTAATCCTGAGGTCCTGTTTTTCCATGTCTGGGGAAAACATGGATGGCCATGTTGAGTAGAGTGAGCCTATCTATCTCATAGTCAATACTGTCCATCTCTTCGAGGTTGATTCCTTCCTCCAGAGCATCTTCCCTCGCTACCAGCTTAAGATCAATATATTGCTGAGCATTGCGAGCAAGGAAAGATGCTCCTCTTGTCAACAATATGTTCAATTTTTTTTTTTGCTCCTCTAGGTAGCTGAAGAAGTCCTTAGAAGTCATAGCCTGCTGTTAGGTATCCTACCTATCCTCCGATGTCAATATGTATCCTGTGACAGGCAACAGCTCTCTGTTAGTCTCTTTGTAATAGTGCAATACTTCCCTTCTTTAGCATAGCGTTACTTCGTTCCTTCTTTCTACCAAGACCCTGATTATTATTCTTAGACTGTTGTCTATGTTCCTCTTTTCGAACGCTAATAATCAAGTCGTAGCATGGTAGAATTCTCAAAGTAGTAGAATAGATTCTATTCTTGATAGTATAGGTAAGAAAGTATAATAGGTGGTTGCGTGAAGAACTAACTACCAGGCTCTACCGGCCTCTTTTTATAGTCCTTCACTCAATCCCGCTTATAAATCAAAACAACTATGAGTCATAATCGTGACTCATGAAAACATCATATGACCGCATCATTGGTCATGTGCATAAACCACCTGACCTCTTAATAGGTCATGTGCNAGAAAGTATAATAGGTGGTTGCGTGAAGAACTAACTACCAGGCTCTACCGGCCTCTTTTTATAGTCCTTCACTCAATCCCGCTTATAAATCAAAACAACTATGAGTCATAATCGTGACTCATGAAAACATCATATAACCGCATCATTGGTCATGTGCATAAACCACCTGACCTCTTAATAGGTCATGTGCGTGAAAGTAAATTAAACTGCGCAGCCCCCTTGGCCTCGTGCGCTGCTCCCATGACCTCTTAATAGGTCATGTGCGTGAAAGTAACTTAAACTGCGCAGCCCCTTTGGCCTCATGCGCTGCCCCCATGACCTCTTAATAGGTCATGTGCGTGAAACAACATATAATCCATAAAACGTCATGATGAATATCTTCATCATGGTGAAACATCTCCTTCCACTATCTGCTACACAACCGTGACAATAGCTCCCCTCTCCCCACGGCCTAAGTCCCTTTAGGCCATTGGGAACTCGTCATCCTTGCCTTCTGCTCCCACATCGAAGCCTGGCCTTTGTAGAGTCTCATCTCTACTTCTGCCGTCGTTTTTTGTTCGCTGATCGTGATCAGCTCCCGTTGCAGGCTTTCCACCGTATCCTCTTGTATTGCCAACGAGATCGGCGATGGTGCTGGGTCCTGTTCTTAGGTGACTTCCTTGGATTTTTTCGCCCCCCTCCCCGTAGATTTCGTCCCCAAAATCTTGTTCTTGTCGCCCAGCGGAGGCGACACCGGTGGTGTCCTGTCTCTTTTTCTGGGAAAATAATTTGTTCCCATCTTTTCCATGTAGTGGGTGGGGCATCTGTTGTCGTAGCACCATGTCTATGACAGACACTTGTGTGCTTTCTCGTCTTCCGTCTCCTTCATTTTCCTGATCGGTAGGTCCACAAGTTGAACCCAATCTTTGTCATTGACTTCTTCCTTGATCCAAATCCCATCTTCCATCGGGCAGAAGTCTGGGCTTGTCGGGGTAGCTTTGGTGGAATTGTTGGACGGCATCTTGAGCGTTGGTGAAGTTAGTGGCTGGATACCACTCTTGATCATGTTCCACCGAGTAGCCTGTCCACTTGGCTCTGTACTGGAGTTTGTTGTAGTGTAGTCTTGAGTCGATGATTTTCTCAAGTTTGTATTCGTCTTCGCCCTCGATCTCGATGGGCGGCGGAGCAAGTTTCTTTCGTGATGCGAAGGCGTTGTCTTGATAGGGTTCAAGGAGGCTGATGTGGAATGTAGGATGAGTGTTGTTCATCGAGTGTGGGAGGTTGAGTTTATATGCTCTTAGTCCGATGCGTTCGATGATTCTGAATGGTCCTAATTTCTTGTAGTTCAGTTTCCTTGACGGTCGGATGGTTCATATATTCCTTAGTATCAACCACACCTTGTCATTGACTTGGAGGTTGGGAATGGGTTTTCGGTATCGATCGGCGTATTTCTACTGTTTTTCTTGTACGAGGCATATTTCTTCTCGCAATAAGTCATGCAACCGTTGTATGTTTTTTGTTTCGATTGATTGCGCTGGTATGTCGTATTTTGCCGGTTCGTATATTGGATTATATCCATAGTTCACGAAGAAGGGTGTTGTTTTGGTCGTTTCTTGTTTTCCGTTGTTGTATGCAAACTCAGCAGTTGCTAGCATATCGGCCCAATCATCCTGCTGATAATTGGTGTATGCCCATAGATATTGTTCCAATATGGCGTTTGTCCTTTCTGTCTGTCCGTCTGTTTGCGGGTGGAATGCCGTGCTGAGTTTCCTTTTGATGTGTCACTGTCTTGTAATCTCTTTCCAGATATTTGCCGTGAATAGTGATCCTCTGGCTGATATGATATCTTTCGGTAGTGCGTGGATTCTGAACACCTGATCTCTGAAGAGGTGTAAGAATTGTTGTGTATCCCTGTCTGTTCTGCAGGCTATAAAGTGGGCCATTTTTGTCAGACGATTAATAACGACCCATATTGCGTCATAACCTTTCGATTCCGGAAGTCCCGTTATAAAATCCATAACAATAGATTGCCATGGTCTTCCAGGAGGTTCGATAGGTTTTAGCAATCCATATGGCGCATGACGTACTGCCTTCGTCCTCTGGCATATCTCGCAGTTCTTGACATATCTCTTGACGTCTTCTCTTATAGTCAGCTAGTAGTATGATCTCCTGATCAGTTCCATAGTTTTAGCTGTTCCGCCGTGTCCCGCTTGTGGTATGTTGTGGTTTCACCTTATCGTTTCCATTTGGAGGGGTTTGTCGTTAGGAATCCTTATCTTGTTGTTGTACCAAAGGTATCTCTCTCTTTTTTTGTATAGCCCAAGTGCTATCCCCTTTATTTCTTTTAGTTTTTCGTTTAAAGCTTTCCTGATTGCTTGTATTTCCATATCCTTTTCCATCGTGCTCCGTATCCATTCTGTGTGGTTGTCGTTGGATAATGTTGTTGTTTCCATCTCGTTGATGGATTCATTTTTTCCGTTTTCTTTCTCGTCTTGGAAGTACCTTTCCTTTGGTAACAGAATCCTTTTTCTCTGTTGGATTCTTTCGTCCACCTTGGTCGGTAGGTATTCTTGTCTCCTGGTAAGGGCGTCTGGTTGTCCTCCTTGTTTTCCAGGTCGGTACTCAATCTTGATGTGATATTGAGATAGGGTTTCACTCCATCTCGTTTGTCGTTGATTGAGTTCTTTGGTGGTGGTAAAGGCAAGGAGGTTTTTGTGGTCAGTTACTACCCTAATATCATGTTCGCTTCCCAGTACGTATTTTCTCCACCCCTTAAGGGCCTGAACTATAGCTAACAGTTCTTTATCGTGGATGTCATAGTTACATTCGGCTTTGGTCATCGTTTTCGATCGGAATGCCACCGGGCGCCATAGTTTGTCATTGCCTAACTGTGATAAAATCCCCGAGGAGACATAATTCGACGCATCCGTTTCGATCATGATTGGCAATTTCGGGTCGAAGTATCACAGTATCGGTACTGTGTTGAGTTTGTTCCTTAATTTATCGAATGCTGTTTGCTGCCTGTCTGTCCAGTTCCATTTGGTATTATTTTTCGTTGTTTCATATAGCGGTTTCGCCACTCTACTGAATCCTTCGATGAATCAGCGATAAAAGTTGCAAAAGCCCAAGAAGCTTTGTACTCCTTTTATGTTCTTTGATGGTTTCCATTTGTCGATTACTGCTGTCTTGACCGGGTCGGTTCGTACTCCATCGGAGTTGATGAGAAACCCCAAATATTCGGTTTCCTGTTGATGGAATTCGCATTTCGTTAGTTTTAATTTGATCTTTGCTTCTCTTATGGGCCTGCATAATATTTCGGATGTCCTTCCGGTGTTGTTCCATTGTCTTCAAATAGATGAGGATATCGTCTAAGTAGACGATATAGCATATATCCAAGAACCTGCTGAGTTTGGTGTTGATCTATCTTTGGAACATTGCCGGTGCGTTGGACAGTCCAAACGGCATTACCAGGTATTCGTATAGCCCATATCGTGTTCACAATGCTGTTTTCCATTCATCTCCTTCGAATATTCTGATATTGTGGTAGGCATCCTTGATGTCTGGTTTCGTGTGATATTGGGCTTTTCCCAATCTATCCAATGCTTCGTCGATTAGCGGTAGTGGATATCGGTCTTTCTTGGTGAGTGCGTTCAGTCCTCGAAAATCCACATATAATCTGAGCTTTCCGTCCTTCTTCTTAACGAACAATATCGGTGCTCCTGCTGCTGATGAGGATGGCCATATCCAGCCTCTCTCCAGGTTCTGCTGGAGGTAATCTCGTAGAGCTTTCAACTCTTCTTCTCTCGAGGAGTAAATTTTCATGAACGGTGCTTTGCCCACTAGGTCGATCATGTCATACTCTTCTCTATGTTCTGGCAAGTCCGTCCTTTCTCCTTCTTCGAACATGTCTAAGAAGTCATGGTATTTGCTTGGTACCAGTTGTCTTAGAGTCGCTTTCTTTTTTGTTGCTTCATGTCGTACCCCTAATCTGGTACTAATCCTCGAGGTCTCGGCCATTGTCGCTTTCTTTCCTTCTTGGCCCCATTTGAGAACACGGGTTTGTTCTCCTTTCCGATATAGTTTTCCGAGGGTCTTGACTGATATAAAGTTGATATCGACGCGTCGTTCCTCAGGTCTTTCGAGTATGTTTGTTCCCGTGCTTCCAAATCCTTGATCTTGTCTTTCCATTCCGTCGAGGCCGTCTACTTCTCGTAGTCCTTTATTGTCGATCTTTTCGACAATCAATTGCGCGATCCGATCCCCTTTCATGACTTCGTAGTCTTCTTCTTTCAGGTTTATCAGTAGAACCTTGATTTCTCTGCGATAGTCTGCATCTATCACCCCCTCTCCTGCGGTTAAGCCATGCCTGGTAGCTAATCCACTTCGTAGGGTGATTCGTCCATAGGTGCCATCAGGTAGTATGATCGATATTCCTTTCTTTATCATCGCTTACCCTTTGGCCGGGATGATTTCCTCTTGGATGCTGTACAGATCATGTCCAGCCGCTCCCTTCGACCCTTTGGTCGGTATTTTTGCTTTGGGATCCAACCGTTGGATCCGAATATCCCCTTCTTTGCTTCTCGTACCGGTAATTCAACTGTATTCGTTTTCCCATCGGGCCAGTCTGGTAGGGACTGTGTTGATCCTTGGTGATTCGTTTAGGCATACTTGGGTACACCTCTCGCTTCTGAAGTCAATCTTTCTTCTTTCCCAATCGATATTCGGGTTGTGTTTCCTTAGCCATGGTATTCCCAGGATAGTGGTATGTTTGACCATATTTGCTACCTGTAATACTATCATTTCCTGATGAGATCCTGTTTTCATGGCTATTTCTGCAATGTGGATAATGGGGCCCGCCTTGCTCTTTTCCCCATTAACCACATAGATGTTTCTTGCTTTCTCGATTTTCGTGAGGGGTATCTGGTAGGTATTGCAGAATTTTCTGTTGATAAAGTCCTCCGTTGCTCCCAAATCGACCATTGCGTTGGTTTCAGTGATCCCGTTTTTTGTGAGTATTTTGATTTTTATCATCAGCTGATCCAATTCGTCGTCATTGTTATCCGTTGTGTTGATTTGTGTCTTGTAGTCCGTTGCCGTCGATATTTGTATGATTTCACTGGGTTTTCTGTGTTGGTCGTCCCTCAGACCACTCGTTACTGGGGACTGCTTTTGTTTAAAGCCTCTTCTATCTCTTCCAACTCCTGGCTTTGTATCTCCCAAATCTTGGCATTCTTGTCTGGGCATTCGATTGCCCAATGTCCTGCCTTTCCGCAGTGAAAGCATAAATTGCTGTCCCTGCGTTTCCGAAACTCCTCCGGTGTTATCCTTGGGAGGTTTGGTCGTATTGGTCTCCAGGCCTGTCTAAACCTCTGTCCCGCTCTCTGGAATCTTTGGGTTGATCCTCTTATTACGTCGAGGTCCATTGCTTCTCCTCCTTGATTGGTCGTTAGGGCACCCAGTGGTCCATTCTGTTGTTGGGCCGGTCTTTCCCGATTGCTTCGTCCTTGGTTCTTCCTATTCTCGAGCTCCGCGAACCACTGGGCTAGTTCTTCGGTCGTATTGAATACCCTATCCGAGTTGGTCCATGCTTCATGTAGCTCTTCGTGGACCCCCATTAAAAGTTGTCGTCGTAGAGTATGTGTATTGTATTCGGCGTCCAGGGCTAATAGTTGTATGTTGTGCCAGAATTCGATAACCGTATTCTTTCCTTGAACCATTTTCTCGATCTGGTTCCTTGCTCCTTGTCGTTTGTCCTTATCCTCGAACTGAGCTCTGAGGTCTCTTTCGAACTCTGCCCATTCATGCCACTCCTTGGGGATGGTCCCTTCCACGATTGGAGTGATCCACTTCTCTGCTGTTCTCCTGAGTAGAGTCTTCGCGAATCTGATTTTCTTGTCGTCCTGTTCGCTCGTCCATTCTTTGGCTTCATAGTACAGTTTGAATTGTACCAGGAATCCTCTGAGCCTAGTTGGTTCACCGTCGAAGACGTCAGTGTTTCTTAATTTGAGTCCTTCCGACGTTCGCGCAGGTCTGAGCCCTGCTACCATGTATTCCAATTGTTCTCCTGCCATGCTCAGCATGTTCAATGGTGCTGGTGGGGCCAGGGTCGTCCCCGTCCCTTCTCCTGCTTGTTCTGCTTCCATGTTGCTGTTGGGTGTCGCTGGTGAGACGCAACCAAATGTTAGGTATCCTACCTATCCTCCGATGTCAATATGTATCCTGCGACAGGCAACAGCTCTCTGTTAGTCTCTTTGTAATAGTGCAATACTTCCCTTCTTTAGCGTGGCGTTACTTCGTTCCTTCTTTCTACCAAGACCCTGATTATTATTCTTAGACTATTGTCTACGTTCCTCTTTTCGAACGCTAATAATCAAGTCGTATCGTGGTAGAATTCTCAAAGTAGTAGAATATATTCTATTCTTGATAGTATAGGTAAGAAAGTATAATAGGTGGTTGCATGAAGAACTAACTACCAGGCTCTACCGGCCTCTTTTTATAGTCCTTCACTCAATCCCGCTTATAAATCAAAACAACTATGAGTCATAATCGTGACTCATGAAAA
>JACCEG010000217.1:229894-263052 GCA_014065205.1 Tuber brumale
AACTGCGCAGCCCCCTTGGCCTCGTGTGCTGCCCCCATGACCTCTTAATAGGTCATGTGCGTGAAAGTAACATATAACAAATGAAACCCCATGACGAATATCCTCGTCATGGTGCAGAACCATCTCCTTCCACTACCTGCCGGAGAACTGTGACAGTTCTTCACTCCCTCTCTCCCCTATCTTGCCTAGAGCTTTCTCCCATTCATATCATCTCGATGTCCATATTCTCAGACTTGATAACCGTCTAGGAGAAGGATTCCTACACCTCCATCTCCTTACCCTCATTACCCTCCTCATACCCTCTCCTACCTCCCCCTCGTCCCACTCGCCCTCAACATCTTCACCATAGACTCTATCATCAGAGTCCTCCCTAATGTCGCCCGCATCATTGGCAGACTTGTAGAGGTCGACAAAGTCCACATCTTCATCCCCATCATCTGCTTCCCACTCTTAGTAGACCTCCGTGTTAGGCAAAAGCCACTCCACAGGCTTTACTCAATCGATCAAAGGTTTACCTCAGGTATCGAGCTCCGCCTTACAGACTATTGTATCCAAATCCCCTTCCATATCCTCCTCTGTAAGACAGTACTTAGACGTACTGCCCTCTGCATGGGTAGGCATCAAGAGACGTATTTAGGCTAGGAAAACCTGAATTGTAGTATATATGTCACTAATAGAACTAGGAAATCACTTAGGTAGAGCTTAATAATTACTTACTTAATTGTGCCATACCAGTATCGGAATCTCTGCCCAGGCTAATCATAAGTCTCATGCTCTTGAAGAGGGGTTCCTTTGCAGTTCTTTCACTTGCAATTATTGCTGCTTATAATAATGCTGGAACTGACTCATAGAGACCTCTGGCACGAGACGACATTGACCCAGTCGCACTCCTAATCTATTCTGCCACCCTCACTGAAAATGAATGACTTTACTGTAGAAGAGCAACCAGAGTAGAAGAAGCCCTTGGGGTAGTTGATGGTACCTGGGGTGAGGGGGTATGAGGGAGAGGAGGCAGGACATTTGAGATAGGATGAGAGGGAGAGCTATTGACGAGGTGGTGGGAAAGGATGGGCTGATGTGTAAGGACGAGCTGGTTGAGTAGCTTCTCGGTCTGTTGCTTACATGCTCTAGGAGGTTCCTTGTTCAAATAGTAGACTGTAGCTTTGGTGAACGAGTTACAGCAACTGGCAAACCCAGTAGTATAGGAACTTCGATTGGGATTGACAGATTGGCAAGCGGCAAACCATTCTCATCAAACTGGTTTAGATAGTATTGCCACCAATCAGCCAAGATTGCCTGACATTCTTCCTCCAGGATCTTATTCTCCTCCGCAATCATCACTTGGTCCCCCTTGGCTTTGACTTCAGCCTTGAGCTCAAGGTAGTCTGTATAGCTTCGCGCGAAGTCATGGTATTACTTTAGGCAATTGCCTTGGTTTGCAGGGGCATGTGCGAAGGCAATTTTGAGAGGGGTAAGATTTGTCTTATGCTCATTCTAACGGATGGTTTCAGGATTCACTGAGCAACTCAAAGCTCCAGCCAGAAGAGGTTTCTACTTGTAAGAGGAAGGCATTGCTCATATTTATTCTATTTCTCTGCATTACCTTATACATATGAATTGTGTGTATGAATTCTTGTATATGAATTGTAGGTACTAAGATAGAGATTGGAACTAACTTCCTATTGGTAGTGCAAATACCCGGTGACTCAGAGTAGCTTTGTATATGATTTATAGAGGGAGTAACTAGGTACGGAGGTAGTAAGAGTAGTGTTAGGCAGACACCAATCTCTAGTATAGCTGAGGGACATAGGCCAAAATCTTTGTTAAGAGAATCTGTCGAGGAAGGTTTGTCTCGATAACATAAAGTAAAGTAAAGATTTATGAGGTAAACAATTTTATATTGATAAGATCTCTTCTCCATTGCTTGATGATATCGGTAAAGCTCGGGAGGCACTTTGATATTTATATCCCGCGTCTGGGTGTTCGCGGACTACTTCTAACCACTATTCCTCCAAAGTACCACTCTGGTTTTTTAATGCGCAAACATCTAGAATCTTATAAGTGTGAACACCATTTGACCCTAAACTTTATCACAATCTTTTGCGGACACGGAATAGTATTCCTCGATTGAGATGACTGCGCTATTTGTTATACCAAACAGGAGCCTCTAACTTAGATGTCCGCATAGACTATTATATTACTTTAGTCTTGTTGACTATCGTTCCAGTAGTCTCTTCAGTCATGAAATGATCAGGTTCATGCCAGACTACCTAGTGCCAATCACAAGTCTGAGCCCCATGTGTCAATGTCTTAAGGGTCTTCGACTTTTCTAGGTCTTCCTTTCTGAGCGTGCTTCCCCTTGGTCCACCGGCCTCCATAGAGGGGTCCTATTGCTAGGACCAACCAACCTACAGCTGATCTCAGAAGGGTATGGGTGGATTCGGTATATCCTTAATAGCTTCTGCTACTGGGACATCCTCTTGGAGTCTTTCGCCAAAAAGGTCCTGTCACTTTCGGTTCATAATTTAGGAAGCCTAACTTTGAAGCCTACTATCTCAATGCGCCTCCTACGGATTCCTTCCGTTCTACTTCTCAGATGTTGCCAAAGGTCCCCTCTTATATAACCTGTAAACAGCATGCGGTCAGATGGACAGTGGTGATGTATATGGTGTTATGAAGTGGGCTTCATTGATGTGACATTCTAGTTATGAGACACAACTCTCGAAATCTCGTGAATGATGTGCGGGCCCCATTAGGGGGTCGGAGGAGAGTATTGGCACTCCGGTAAATTGAGGGTCTGTGTGCAGTTACCCCACCTTGAGTCTGTGCACTTGTCTCAGATTTCCATATGCCTAACATGAGCTCCCTCCTACCAGGCTTCACCTCGAATGCCTTTATCTCCTTTTATATTTTCCTCTCATTACATTTTAAGACTCAGTGTGGTCAGGGTAAAAAACCTCCCATGTTTACTTGGCCATGGTAGGAAAACCTTTTCCTCACTATCTTACTTATGCTCTTCCTGGCATGTCTGAATTTTCATTATCAAAATTCTCCACAACTTCTTCCGCGTTTTCCATACCGGTAGCAGGCTCCCATATGTTTTCATCTTCTGAACACCTTTGCTATTTAACGAAGTTCTACAGTTCCCACTTTTCCTGATAGCGGCCTCATACTCGTTTCCTATAGGAGCGAATCTTGCTTCTCATAATTCTTTCAACCTCCCATTGGAGATCGCTGTCAATGTCCTCTAGTTCTCTAGGGGGCTGTTGGCGATTGCCATGAATTAACTTGCAGTAGGGTTCCAATAGTGTGACATGGAATACGGGGTGAATATTCCATCGATCGGATATGTTGCACTTGAAGGCTCTTGATCCACATTTTTCCATAATTTGAAAAGGACTGTATAGCTTTGTACTTAGCTTCTTTGATTTTCATTGGGTTCAAATATTCTTAGCATTTAACATCACTTTGTCTCCGATCTTGAAGTCTAGCTGTTGTCGAGCTTTCCAGTCATAATATTTTGACATTCCTTCCCGTGTCTTTTCTAGTGATCCTCTTGCTTGTTCATTTATCGTTTTAATCCAGTTCGCATAGAGTGTTGCTCCTGGATTTTGAGCTAGACACTTCTTCATCAACTCTGTCAGTGGATGGAATCCGTAGTTCGCGTAGAATGGTGACATCCCATGCGCATTAGTTGCAGAGTTGTTATAGGCATGCTCAGCTAGCTGTAGTAGCTGATACCAGTCATCCTGATCATAGTTGACAAAACTTCGAAGGTAACCTTCCAGCACTTGGTTGGTTTGTTCAGTTTGTCCGTCAGTTTAAGGATGGTATACTATTGACATTCTTCACTTAATCTCCAGCGCTTTGCATAGAGATTCCCAGAATTCTCCTGTGAACTTTGAGTCTATGTCCGAGATCATTTCGGTTAGTAGGCCATGCAGCCTCCATACTTCTTTCAGGAATGCATTTGCGACATCCTTCACCCTAGCCGAGGTCTGAAGTCTGTTGAAATATGCCATCTTTGTAAACTGATCAACTACTACCATTATCTGAGTGCACCCTTATGACTCTGGTAGTTGAGTAATAAAGTCCAGTGAGATAGATGCCCATGCCGTGTAGGGTATTTGCAATGGTTGCAGCAATCTGTACTTGGCGTGTCTAGGCAACTTATTATGTTGGCATTCATCGCAAGATCATACATAATCGTTGACCCATTCTGCAAGTCCTTTCCAGTAGATATCCCTCATGATTATCTCCAAAGTTTTTTCTTGTCCGAAATGTCCTGCAACTTTCGCATCATGATATCCTTCCATGATCTTGGGGTATAGAGCCTGACTATTTGGTACAAATAGTCTTTGCTTATAGTATAGTAGATTGTCGGTTATGGTCCAGTCCTTGGTGAAATCTTTTCTTTCATCTGATAACCTAATGAGCTCTTCCCTCCCTTGCCTCCAAGCTGCATCTGTCCCAATAGCTACCTGTATCTCGCTTAAGAATTCAGGATTGAATGGCTTCATACCTTTTTGCAGGATTATTGCATTTGACATTAGAACTTTCTCTGGTACTTTTGAAATGTCATACCAGTGTTCATTGTCTCTAGCTGACACCTACAAGTAACTGATGCTTAGTTCCTGTTCCTTAATGATCAAGGATCTTGTCACATCCTTGATCAGTGCTTCCAAATCCCACAGTTCTTCATTCCGTATTTTCCAAGTCGTCTACTTCCATTATGGCTAAGGTGTTGACTTTTTCTACTACCAGCTGAGCTATGCGATTGCCGATTCTTATCTGGCAGTCCTCATTTTTATGCTTGAATAGTACAACCTTGAGTTCACTGGTATAATCAGCATTGATTACTCCGGCACCAGTGGAGATTCCACTTCGGACTGCTAATCCACTTCTTGGAGCAACTCTTCCATAAGTTCCTTAGGGTAGCCCCACAGCTATACCCATCCTTATTAATGCTTGTCCATATTTTGGGACAATATCATCCTCAATAGTATACAGGTCATGTCCTGCCACCATTCTTGAGCCCTTCATTGGCAAATATGCCTTTTTGCTCAATCTCGTGACCCTAATAACTGGTTCTTTTACACCTCTTCGAGGTTCCATATCCAAATTCTTATCTCCATCCCAGTCTTCTCCCTCATCGCCTACCCTCGCTACCAGTGATACCAAGAAACTTTCTTCTTGCAAAGTTTTTTGTTCGCGATGCATAGCTCCCTCCTCAGGACAGTACTCTGGCTGTCTACTTAATGCATCAGGCTTTCCGCCCTTCGTGCCTGGTCGGTATACAATGCGGAAATTGTATTCTAACAATTTCTGAGCCCATTGAATTTGACAGCTACTCCAGACTTTTAAGGTGAGGAAGTCTTGTAGGTTCTGATAGTCGGTAAAGACTGTAATCGGTTTCTCCGTTCCGATCAAGTAGTGTCTCCATTCTTTAAATGCTTAGAGGATCGCGAGATGATCTTTATCGTGAATTTCATTATTGTGCTCTACAGAGTTTAATTTTCTGGAATGGAAAGCCACTGGATGTAATCTTTTCTCAAAATATTGAGAAAGGATGCAACCGAGTACGAAATCGCTAGCGTCAGTTTCCACTACTGTTTCTCTTTCTGGGAAAAAGTAGTGCAGTATGAGGGCTGTAGTGAATTAGTGCTTTAGTTCTTCGAATGCTGCATCCTGTTCAATTCCCCATTTAAAATTCTTAGGATTTCCCAGTAATGTCTCGGTTATTGGTTTGCAAATCGTAGAGAAATTCTTTATAAATCGCGGGTAGAAGTTGGCAAATCCAATGAAGACTTGTACTTCTCTAACCGACTTAGGTGCCTTCCAGACCATTATGGATTCCACCTTTCAGGTACTCATAGACACCCCATCGATCGCTACTATATAGCCAAGGAATTCTACCTCAGTGGCATGGAATGTCAACTTTTTTAGGGATACTGCTAATTGAAAGTCTGATAGACTTTGTAAAACTTTCTTGACAGCTTCGATGTATTCCTTTTCATCCTTTGAATAGATGAGAATATCGTCAAGATAACACACGACTCCAACATCCAAGTATTCATTGAGTACTTGGTTCATCATATCTTGGAAAGTTGCCAGAGCATTTACCAATCCAAATGGCATAAACTTGTATTCATAGTACCCATATCTTGTCCGGAAAGCTGTTTTCCATTCATCTCCTTCCTTAATCCTAATCAAGTTATAGCTGTCTTTAAGGTCTAACTTGGTGAAGATCTTCGCGCCAGCTACTCGGTCTTAGTGTTCGGACATTATTGGAATAGGATGTTTGTTGAGGATCGTAATCTTATTCAGATTTCGGTAGCCTACAACTAGGCATAGCCTTCCATCAGGTTTGGGTACGAACAATATAGGTGCTCCTGCAGGGAACTGACTTCGCGTGATCTTTCCCTGCTTAATTATTGTCTCCAAGTATTCTCTTAATCCCTTAAGCTGTTTTTCTGATAGTGCATATATTGGCCCCCAAGGGGGAGTTGATTCTAGGATCAACTTGATTTCATGCTCGAATGTGCGTCTTGGGGCTAATTTTTCTGCCATCTGGGCTGCAAACAGTGTTTGTAATGCCAGTATTCCTTTGGGAAAGATTCGAGTTCTAGAGTATTTTCGATGACTCCAATTCTTCCGATGCGGCATGCATTAGGGTTCCTCGCGAATCATTCGTCATATTCAAAGATATCCACTATCCCTTCATCTTCTTCCACACAGTTTTCACAACATTTTGTGGAGACAGTCCAATTTTCTGCATCTTTTACATGAGACACTGGGTGTTCACGATGCCACCAATTAAAAGGAATTATCATTCCATAGTGACCTGCTTTAGCCACCTCATACGACACTTCAGAGATTTGTCGGTTTTTTCCTATTTCTAATTTTATAGGGAGAGTGTAACACTTCCCTCTAGAGGCAGCTGATAATCCATCAAAGCCTAAGATATCAACTGCATTGTTGCATCCAATAATAGGAACACGAAGGTCTTCAACTAGGTCCTTGTTGATAAGAAACACATTGGATCCTGAGTCTAATAAGACTTTAACTTTGTATCGCATATCAAGTATATGGCAGTAAGCTATCTCCTCCAGACAGTTGTGTCGTTGTGGTTTTGCAGCATCTAGTTCCACGCACTTGGCATAGATAAGACTTTCTTGCTTCTTTCGTTTAGGCATCGTTGATGTTAGGTGTAGATAACAAGATGTTTGTTACTACACCCAGGTAGTTTCGACCATTGAGGTCTCCTCAGATAAACTAATAACTCTTTAGCTCTAACAATCTGAGTCTACATACTAAGCGGAGTTTCACTGATACGCAATTACGCACAACCAGTTTTCAGGCTGGATACCTTCTCCCAACATGCCAAACCTAGGCTGATAGCAGATTTTCAGGCAGTTATTAGCCATTTTACTCCCCTGGTGTAGGGCTCCCACTTTCACCGATCCTTTCCCTTAGGGTTTCGGTTATCCATCCAGCTCCCTCAGAGAGGTCTTGCGCATCAAAGTGGTACATCCCTATCTTACACTCTGGCGAGCAGGCAAGATAGTACATATGTATAATACAACTCAGACTCGTATGATAGGTGGAACGGCCCGTGTCGGCCATCCTCCTATCGTGTATTATTATCAGGTAGATCTTATATTGCTATATCCCAACTTCTTCGGTATAGTAACTTACTTGCACACGAGTAGCAGGCAACCACCAGGTGACTCGAGGAACTTGGTACTGTTAGCTTCCAGGCCATGTGGGCATGTTAACTATCCTCTCTTTTGATCAAGACTCTCCATATATTGATTCTTGTATTTGAGCTCATAAGTCCCTCGTGGGGTCCCTTTACTTAGAGCCTAGTTGCGTTGATCCTGAAAGGAGTGATTCACTTTGTGCTACATTGATCATTTTGAGTTTCAACTCCCGTAGTTGTACACGGAATACCGAATTCCCGTCGTGGTCAGTACCCAATACATCCCAGCTAAAGGGGGTTCCCATTTCGATTCCAGCTCTCTCTGGACACTGAATACTCAAACGACGTTGCCGTTGGTATCAATGAACTGACCTAGGTCAGCTCCTCATCGTCCACCAGTTCCCAGATCTTATTAACTCAGCCTGGATTCTGGACGGTCTTGACTCTGCGAGCTAATTTAGGCATTACAATAGCCGATCTTGCTCGCTGAATTCCCATTTTTATTGATCTTGAGCTGACCATTGCTGCCAATACATGGGCATCTTTCCAACACGTCTGGTAAGTGTAGTTTTTCTTTCCACAATATGTACAATCTCCGTCTCTCCTTCGAGTATCTATCATACTCTACGGGATACCGGTATGAGCTTGGTCGAAGTTTGTGTGGATGGTCTTCACCATACTACCCAACCTCTGCCTAGGCTTTTCCAGCTCATTATCCCTTTTCCGCTTTCGTGGTGGGACTCCACCTCCCTTGACATAAGGTTTAGTATCCCTTTATTGCTTCGGTTTAGAGTCCGGTTGGTTTTCTCCTTTGATTTACTGGACTATTTTAGGCTTGGACAGTTTGTCTCTTGCAATTTTTTCTCTAGTGAGGAGTCCTTTTTCCGACTGTCCGCATAGTCTGAGTGCCTCTTCCCATTCTTGATCCGTCATATACTGCAAGCCTGACAACCTGTGAACAATTTGTTTTGGAAGTTTGTTTTCGACTTCCTGCCTCCAGGATTCTCCCGTCCTATGTGCCCTAATATTATGGTTGTGCATGATCGTGAGATATCACTTAATACTTCCTGAGTACTCAACTAGCTTCATGGCTTAGAGCGCTATTCTTTCAGCTTCAACTGGGGTAAATTATTTGATCATATCGTGTTCGAAACGAGTCCATGTAGCTAATTCTGTCTGCTGGGTTTCCCTTTGAAGTCCCTCCATAGCCTTCTGGTACCAATTGGTATAAGGAAGTACTATATCTCCCTTAGTATAGTTGAGCACGTATATAACTCATTCCCAGGCATCGTCCCAAATTCGCGGGTTTTGTCCGAAATAGTCCGCACATTGTATAATCTACACATATATATCTTGCGCGGGTTTGTCCTCAAAGAATAGGGGTGGCTCTGATGGTCACTTTATGTTTAGCACCATCGCGTTGGCAAGTGTTTCTGCCATACCAGACTGATCTGGTGTCTGTCCTCGCCTGCCACAGCTTGGACTTCCTTTCCTTCTCCTTCTTTCATCATCATCGTCATCGTCATCACTAGGATCTCTAGAGTCACCGCCTTGGGCACCTGAGGGGGATGCATCAGTAGCTTCTCTGCCTTTCCCCTTTTCCCTATATGTAGGTAGGGAATAGTAGTCTTCGTCATTTCTGTCTTCTAGGACTAAGTGCAGCTGTCTTGGGGCCAGTCTTGCTGGTTCTTTATCCGCTAAATCATTTATGGCTTTCACCAAAGACTTGACTACTTCTAGGGTATCTGTAGCCATTATCTTCTGCTCCTTTTGCAACGTCCGTAAGCTCATTCATTGTTCTTTCAGACTGTCATGTATATCTATCAGTGACGCCGCAAAGTTCTTATCTCGGGCCACCGTCTGGTTGTGGAAGAGGTTGAACTCGCTGTGAAGTTCTGACACTAATTTTCCTAGAGTTTCATCTCGTGCAAGGACTTCTTGTTCTTACTGTCCTAGACTGTCATGTAACTGGCTAGTTATATTTTTATGGGCTTGCTGCTGCTGATCTTGTTCAGCTATCTTCTTAGCCACTTCTTGTATCATTTCCTATTGGATACCCTTGACTTCCTGTTCCATACCTGCCAGCTGCACCCACAAAAGTGCAGTATCGTTATGATGGACATCTTGTCCTTCTGTGATTTGCTGTGGGATCTTAATTAGCTTTAACGTGTTGTCCTGAGTGACCCCTTCAAACTTTTGAAAGCGATATTCACTTGGTCCAACGAGATGTCTATATCTTGCCTTATTCGACCCAAGATTATTCCCAGATAGGTAGCTAGCTTGGCTAGGTTTGCAGCATGGTCCCCACCTGGCTTCAGTGTAGAGGCTATCAATATCCGACGTGTGCTTGTGACACTAGATGATCGGTCAGAGGGTAGCGCTCTTCTCCGAAATGTTAGTTCTTGAGGTGTGCCGAGAAGGGACTATGTATAGCTGAATCATCAGTTTTCTCAGTCGTATCTGGTGGGATGTCCATAGGTTCTCCCGCCATTATCCTCTTCCTCGGGTATTGAGGCATCTCAGAGATTGTAATACTTTTCAAATAGGCTAATTGTTCAAATAGCCCTAGATGAGTAATTTCTGGTACCTCGTACCAGAGTTCTTAATATCCTTTAAACGGTTTAAGGAATCGTATGTAAGGTATCCAGCGTCTGAGGTACTCTAGGGGTGTAGGTATAAAAGCGTTTGGTTGATCCGATTCTGGACTCAGAACCTGTATTTCCCTTTTTCGAGGTTCAAAATGTACTTGTAGTACATGTATAGGTTTTAGGCCCAGGCTGAGGGGATGTCTGGCCCTCAGATAACTGTACCTAGTCTCTCATCCTTATTAGAGTACTGGGTACTCTGCTCGACGATGTCTTCTGACTTGGTAAAACTCCACTCAAAGTTCGAACTGTACCAAGTACGATATATACTTTTAAATTGATCCCTCGTTGGGATCCCAAAAGGTATTGTGAACTACGAGGGTTTTTAAATAAACTCTTCATGGATTTCAGATAGGTCAGTGTCGAATATTTCTTCAAATGTGTGAATGTAGATGGGGCAGTAAGGTGCTTCGAAAATGTAATCGAAGTCAGAGCTGAGGGTGGAGTTTGAAGTGAACTTGTAGTTCATATAGTGAGACTTGATAACAGGAGAACTATCAATATACTGTTAGGCGGACGCCGATCTCTAGTATAGCTGAGGAACGTAGACCAAAACTTTTATTCAAAGAATCTGTCGAGGAAGGCTTGTCTCGATAAAATAAACTAAAGTAAAGATTTATGAGGTAAACAATTTTATATTGATAAGATCTCTTCTCCGTTGCTTGGTGATGTCTGTAAAGCTCAGGAGGTACTTCGATATTTATATTCCGCGTCTGAGTATTCGCGGACTACTTCTAACTACTATTCCTCTGAAGTACCACTCTGGTTTTTTAATGCGCAAACCTCTAGAATCTTATAAGTGCAAACACCGTTTGACCTTGAACTTGATCACACACTTTTGTGGACACGGAATAGTATTCCTCTGTTGAGATGACGGCGCTATTTGTTATACCAAACAGGGGCTTCTAACTTAGATGTCCGCATAGACTATTATATTACTTTAGTCTTGTTGACTATCATTCCAGTAGTCTCCTCGGTCATGAAGTGATCAGGTTCATGCCAGACCACCTAGTGCCAATCACAAGTCTAAGCCCAATATGTCAATGTCTTAAGAGTCTTCGACTTATCGAGGTCTTCCTTTCTGAGTGTGCTTCCCCTTGGTCTACTGGCCTCCATAGAGGTGTCCTATTACTAGGACCAACCAACCTACAGCTGATCTCAGAAGGGTATGGGTGGATTCGGTATATCCTTAATAGCTTCTGCTACTCGGACATCCTCTTGGAGTCTTTCGCCAAAAACGTCCCGTCACCTTTGAGCTATAGTTTAGGAAGCTTAGCTTTGAAGCCTACTATCTCAATGCACCTCCTATGGATCTCTTCCGTTCCACTTCTCAGATGTTGCCAAAGGTCCCCTCTTATATAACCTGCAAACAGCATATGGTCGGGCCGACGGTGGCGGCGTATCTAGTGTTATGAAGTGGGCTTCATTGATGAGACATTTTAGGTATGGGACGCAACTCTCAAAATCTCATTAATGACATATGGGCCTCATAAGGGGGTGGTAGGGGGGTGTTGGCACTCTGGTAAATCGAGGGTCTGTGCACAGTTACCCTACTGTGGGTCTGTGCACAGTTACCCTACTGTGGGTCTGTGCACAGTTACCCTACTGTGGGTCTGTGCACAGTTACCCTACTGTGGGTCTGTGCACAGTTACCCTACTGTGGGTCTGTGCACTTGTCTCAGATTTCTATATGCCTAATGGGTAGCCAGATAGGAGCATAGCCGAGTAGGGAGGCAGGGGTAGTGGGGTAAAAAGGTAGAAGTTGTCGCGTGGTTCTTTTTTGGTATACTTGGTTTGCTAATTTGGTAGGCATGAAGAAGCAGTTCGGAAGAGGATAGGGTAAAATTGTACAGTATATTGGTATTTGTGAAAAGAAAGTAAAAGTGGTGGTTTGTCATATGTTAAAAAGGAAAGCAGAGTGCAATAGGAAGCTAACTTGAAAACAACGTCTAGTTATGTGTTTAAAGTCAAAAACCCTCACTAACAAATAACCTTGCCTCATACCTCCCTTATACTATCCCTCAGATTCAAGACTCCTCATTTATACTAAGTAGATCAATTAGTGACAGTAGTTGTGGGTATGCTATTCAATCACATTTGAAATAAAAAACACAGCTGGCTACCGACATTGTTTGCTAATTGTACTGTACAGCTTCACACCTGAGCGTAGAGATATGTGTACATATACAATCTAGTGTACATTGTTTTCAAGGCAATTTAGTGTGGAAATCAAAGTACAAGGTATATTTAGCTACAGACATACACAATCCTGGCCAAGGTACAACTCAACAGATGTTGGCATATGAACTTTTTCTAATAGTAACTAGCCTATCCGTACATGTTGACCAGCACTCATAAATCATGACAACTCTGGGCTACAGCAAAGTCCTTGTTACCTCACGGGAGTGGGTTGAAAAATAGGGTTGATGAAATGGCCAATACTATTTTCCCAGTTATAAAGTATCATGTTTTCAAACTCTTAGGATTCTGATAAACCTCTTCCTTGCAGTCAACAAAAACACCAATGCTTTTCTAAAAGGGAAACTATAGGACGTATACACATCCATATGCCTAAATTTGTAGAATATGCAGGCACTGGTACTCATACTTCTGCTAGTCACCCTACCTTTTTACAACTCACTACTGACACCTATGATCATGAGCTCTTACTCTCCATGAAAACACCACTGCTCTCAACAACAACCTTCTTTTGCTGCCCCAGAATCGAGTGGACCAAACCAAATACCACCTCTTTTTTTTGAAAGAAAAGATATTCTTGACTATTGCCTCCTAGAGGGCAATTGCAAGCGGAGGAAAGTATCTTAGACTTGAAGGGGAGTGGTAATTGGAGGCCCCCAACCTCCCACCTTAGAAGAAAGAGAGCTGGGAGGGTTGTTAATAGTGTGCGGCAGCTGGCATGATACCCGGCGGGTAGGTTGGCAATGGCGAAGATTGTCAAGTACCATCGGGATGGAGGATACTTGATCCTGAAAGCTCCCTTTTACCATCTCTGCCAGGAGATTGTTGTGAACCTGCCTCCTCAACAACAATTGCGCTGGCAGATGTCCGCTGTTGCATGCCTTCAGGTGGCAGTTGAAAAGTATCTGGTTATGAATATGGCTGGTAAGTTCCTATCCTAATAAAGTTATATAATTTACTAATTCTTCATAGCTGATGCATTGGGTGCAGTACATGCTAGTCATGTAACTCTCGTGGGCTTCGACCTGAGGTTGGTTGAGGACGTTATGAATTTCATGGCTGGGAAGCCTGATCAGGAAATACGGGAGGAGCAGAGTGTTAGGTGGACACCAAACTCTAGTATAACTGAGAGACATAGGCCAAATCTTTGATTGAAGAATCTGTCGCGGAAGGCTCGTCTCAATAAAATAGGTGAAGTAAAGATTTATAGTGTGAATAATATTATGTTGATAAGATCTCTTCTCTGTTACTTGATAATCCCTCATCAGCCTGAATTAAGTATTCTTTTATCATACTCCATGTATCAAAGTAAATAAATTATAATAATAACTTTGACCTCAAAGGGAGTTAAACACTTGACCTTGTAAACTAATACAAAAGTCATACCAACTGAGCTACAGTATATGGTGTTATTAAGTAGGCTTCATTGATATAGTATTTTAGTTATGGGACGCAACTCTCGAAATCTTGCTAATGATGTGCAGGCCCCATAAGAGGGCTGGAGGGCGGTATTGGCTTTGGTAAATCGAGGGTCTGTGTGCAGTTACCCTACCATAAGGTCAGTGAACTTATTGTCTCAGATTTCCATATGCCTAATACAGAGGCAAAATCTGAGGTGGGCTGCTCCCAACTACCAGGACGATAACAACAATGATGACAGTGACGATGATGCCCACAACGAACCTCCTACTACTAGGTACTTCCGGCGTTCCCGCTTGTCATATATGGCTGGGAATACTGAGCAGAATGACAGTAACAATGGTAGCGATGGAAGGAATGGTGAGGGTAGTGGTAGGGATGGGAACGTGGAGGGCAATGGGGAGGGCAATGGGGGGAGGAATGAGGAGGGCAATAAGGAGGGCAATGAGGTAGGGAATGGGGGGGCAATGAGGTGGGGAGTAGCCCTGCTGGAGGTTGGGTGCATTCAAGTCATGGGAGAAGCTGGAGTACTAGATCTTGATAGCGTGCTCAGGAGTCTGGTGCTGGTTTTTCTGTTGAGATTGATGGTGCAGGAAGTAGTAGAATTGAGGGGTAATGGGACTCGGGATGGTGGGACTTGGAGTGGTAGAGTCGGTAGGCATTTCTTTTTGCTTTCTGTTTGTGATTTTGCTCCTCAGATTCATTACAATTTCTTCCCTTTTTCTTTTTCTGTTTCCGCATGTTGTGACCATTTATGGCTGGGGAGAGGTAGAGGTACTTTATAAATCTTACTATATTTATATTGCTAGTCTAAACTTACAAGAGCTTTAGCATAGCTATTATCCAAGTTCATAAATACTTTCCATCTCCAGTGTTACCCTGGGCAGCACTCGATAACTATGTGTAATGTGATGCTATCAAAGGGTAAAACATAGATTCAAATTAGACAGCTACACAAATAGCCTGATAATAAGTCTGTATTGTATCATTTGTGTATGCAAGTTAGTCTTATCATAGAGATGAATACACATGATAGCTAACAGTGTACGTATAATTTACCAGCATATGATTTAAAAGCAGATCGTTTATGAGCAGGTGACTTATGTAGTTTATATACTAGATTATTGTTTTGTGCATATGATTTTATGTGCATAATTTAGTGTATAATTTTGTGCGTATGATTTTGGGTGTATGATCTACAGGAGACAGTTACAGTTGATGGTAGGCTGTAAAACAAGAAATAGTTAAAGATTAAGGCGAACCTACAGGAGGAGCTACACTGGGGGAGGAGAAACTCAGGGGTCTAAATAGGGGATAGCAAGAAATGCAGGGCCCTAAATGGAGATAATTACAATATGGAGACCATCTGGGACCATAAACGGGGTGGAGAGCCGGATGGGGGACAAGGTGGGGGATAAAAAAAAACAGCCCTGCCCCAGGCTGGTGGTCAGGGCAGGGCAGGGAATGGGGGTAGGGCACCGTAGGTTACAGGACCCTGCAGGCCCCATAATGAATACTATGCTTGAATTAGCTTACATTTATCAAATACTAGGTGTAGTTCTTTATAGTTAATTACATAGCCTAATATCTTAGCTGTAGTACTTGTACTTGCTATATCTGTTTTATCAGATTCTATTTGTTTTAATTATTTGCCTTTCTTGATCCCAGACCTGAGATCATGTCAGAATAACTGGAACAATTTGAAATATTAGGATCATCTAATGACTACGTGATAAAGCTGAGAACTCTCCTATAGTTCTTGTATCTGTACTAGGTAGATAGAAAAATACCCTTTACTATTAGTCTCTATCTAGTTGCTGTACTTCTTTATCTGATTAAGGGCCTGTTTGGCAGATCACAATAAAAAATATGCCATTTTCAGAAATATGGTATTTTTTTATTGTGGTTTGCCAAACAGGGCCTAAGATTCTGCAGTCTTCAATATTTTACTTTTCTTAGAAAGCTCCTTTCATGGAACCTGTCTATCAGAACTAGTTTCCAAACTGTCGTCCACCCTGGACAACTGTTTGTAGGTCTAAGGTAATCATTCCTCTACCTTATACTACTTTAATCAACACTTATTGAAGTTAAAAAAAAATGTAATGCATTCCACTGGGGTTACACAGTATCCAAGATGGAAGTGTATCAATAAGAGTTATCAGTAGCTATGCTCAGATCCCAAAAGGGTGGGACTTAAACTAAGATAGCTAACAGAGAGCTCGAGAGGTTTGCTAAATAGCCATCTGTTACTACTACACCGTATTATTTTGCAAATAACGAACGGAGCCGGGCTCGGTGTGCATGAAACCTATGAGATATGAGCGTTGCTTGACCCCTGGAGAACCCAATAAATCAACCGCTACGTAACCTAGTTGCATCAAGTCATTGAAATGAACCACTCAAATCTCATAGTTCTCATGCACGCAGCGCCCGTTATTTGCGAGATAATACGGTATCGCTAGCTAGTTATGTCCCGTTCCGACACCCTCCGTCGTGATGAGGGTGAACGGAACTATGAATGCGACTCTCCGTGCCATGTGGGGTGCCTGGGTATGCTACTCAACCAAGGAGTCGAAGATGGCAGCATCAAAAAATTAAACAGACAGGCATCACAAGTCTGATACCGGACAGGGCAAGGACATGAGACCCCGCTAGAACATACCACCGCCAGCAACCCCAACGACAGCTACGAGAGTATTCGCTTCACAAACAACATCCTTGCCATCGAAACCCGTTGACCAAACCAGACACAGGACAAATATCCCTCCGAGGACACCTATAAAGAAACGAGGAGTGAGAGGGTCTGATGTACAAGACGGGCGTTGGCAGTGGGGATTGCACCGCAAGCACCAACGAAGCAATATCGAGGACCTCATGGATCGCACAGAGGACTAATGCTGATCTACAAGCAGGCTACAAGAGCATCTCCGCTATTAGCCTTCATCCCATGAATCACTGCAAGGCTGGGGGGCTAGGGCATGATGTATGTCTTGCAGAGAGGCCTAGCACATTCGAACTTGCTACTGTATTCTGAGAGAGGTTCAAGCCTGTTCGGATGGTCCTAGTGAGCTATATGTTCACATCCATATAATATTAGCAGGGGCCGCAAACGTACCAACGGCGGGCTATCATGAAACCAAATGTTGAGAAGAAGAACGTGTGGCCGTGCTTATCGATGGGATTGAGGATAGATATAAGTTAGGCGCAGCTTGGATTAACCCCGGGGGCACGCTGGAGCGAATCGATGGCTCTCATCTCCTGTGCGGGGACCGGACTCAGGCCCTAGGCTAATCCGCAGACCGTGGTGGTAATGGTGCGCAGCCTGAACCTCACCATTTCACTGGGGTGCTCATCCGTGTATGGTACTTTACCAGTACGCCTGGCCCGGGCCCCTCGCGAGGGAGTATTCGAGTGACGGGACTTTGGTCACGACATCCGATAATAAAGGCAATGGTGGCCTCACTGACACCCTACTCTTTTTGTGTTATTACATTAGCTACCGTGTTTGTATTTTATCTGGGGATTGTAAATTCAGGGCCGGAGTTATAATACCTTGGCTAGACAAGAGGATAGTACTCGTATACTCGAGTAAATGGCAACATACCGGTATTACGGTTAGACCGCGAGGCCTGTGACTGAAGATTGAGTTCCACATTAGTCTACCGGTACTCCTGTTGGTTGTGCCTTGTCGGAATACGGTAACGAGTGACTGAGTCCCTCAAAGCGAGGACAGAACCCTCTCACGCAACAGCCACCCAACTCCTGGTCAACGGAAATGCATCCTCCTGGGACAAGGCCACCATTACAAAATGCACGGCAACCAACCCTCCCCATTGACCATGGTGCAGGCTAATCTAGCAGAGTCACCAGAGTGCGGGTACAGTTCTCGTAAAGGTGAATTAAACGTTGAGTACTCGGACTATACAGCCGTCTTCCAGGCATTTTCATAGTAATACAAGCACGATACAGGCTGGAAATCCCTTACAACACAACTTTCTGGTAGGTGATCAACTCTTTAAAATAAGCGTTACGAAGGCTTCCGTGTTCAATAACGTTGACCCCAGTATCCTAGTTGAGGAGCAGGCGGTATGATAGGTATTGAATTCGGACTTGTGCTATTGGTTGAGTTAGCGTCCTTGAGATTGGACATACCCGAGCAGTTCCGCACTGCAGCAGTCACATGGTGAGGACAAGAAATCGCATTTATCAGCTCGACACGTGTAACTTGGCACATACTCATACCCCCGAGTAGCCTCCATTCAAACGTGACATACCGAAACCAGAACCATGTTCATTGGCGATGGCTCAAATACGGTAGGGGCTTTCCAAAGTCAAAAAGACCATTCTTCACTAATGTGTAAACACGGGAAAGTTGAATCAGATCATAGCGTTAGCCAATCATGTCTCGATGTTTTGGGTAGCACATTTGGATGCACCAAGGAATGACGGATGGCGACCTCCTGTTATCTCTGATGAAGCAACCATTCACAATCCTTGTATTATGTGAATATGATATCTATCATTCCTGAACCAGAGGGTCTGGTGATTAACGGACATCCTGGGATGTGGTGCAAGTACGCCTCGTTCGCAGAGCTTGGCCATTCACAAGAGACGTTAAAATCATAAAAAGATAGACGAAGGCCAAAATGAGTTTTTCGAGTTTCACAGTGGTTATGGGTACTGCGCAGCCTGTTGCCGGCGAAGAATCGCGAATCGGCGGTTTTTGGCAGAGGGGGAGGAAGGCGCCAGTCAAAAGCTGCGAGGGAAGTTCACATTTTTCTGAAATCTGAGTAGAGAGGTGGAGACACCGGGGACATTTCCTTCCCTACCACAACGCTCCTTGTAGCTTAGGGTGGTGGAATCAAAGGAGGGGACTGTGGATAAGACCGGACACTAGAGCACTGCAGTATTATAGGAGACTCCTCTGGAAATGTGTTTAGGGAAGCGTCCCTCCTTGTTGATTGTTATGGTACAGTGGTGTCTATGGGTACAGGACAGAAGTTGTCCACACAATCGGTGGTGCCGGTAATATGCCCGTACGATAGGCCATTTACGTGTCCCACCGTGCCGTAAAAACTCTTATGAGATTGTCAGCGGGGATCAACTCGTCAGCCCATGACAGGCTTAAGTTGACAGGTTAACGGAATTGCAAAGACCAGTTAAAGAGATCCAACACATCAAGTGAGCCGACCTTTTTACTGTGTCGGGGAAACGCTAACCCCTCTTAGGAGACTTTGACTTGGGATACGGAGATTGCAGGGCTGTCGGAGATAGCGAGGTTCAAGAGTTCTGACGAGTCCCCCCTAGAACAGGGTTGTGTTTAGTCTAGTTCTGGGGGCGTGAATGAGGGAGAACTTTTAGCCCTAGCACTTGAATGCTCGGGCACCGAGGACGGAGCCGCCTGCCCTGCGCTCGCTATATACCTCCTGGGCTGCTAAAACATTTAAAATTTTAGAGCCGCACCTGTCAACTTCTGAGACAGAGGTGACTGAAGGAGCCATGACACTCTACCCAAGGACTGTGCAAGTATTGCTCAGTGAAGATGACGGGGTGGGTGTCGCGATACCTAATCTTAGTTCTGGTCTGGGGCACACAGTACGCATCTGTGAAGTTTTGGTTACTAGAAAAGTTGCTTATTAACCTTGGTCTCAAAACCAGACAGGGTGGCACAGAATTATCGTGATTTCGGCAGCACAAGAGATACAGGTGCAGTATTGGCGGGTGGGAGCAGTCACTGGAGGCTTCGTTGCCGATAATGTTAGACAGATTGCTATAACACTAGCATTTATTTTCTCGGCACTGAAGAGCCAGCCGGCTAGCATCTCAGAGAGCGGGATAGGCAGAAGAGCATAGGACTCGAGCACTCAAGCATAGCCATTGCCCAGGAACATTGCCCAAGAATTGGGTCGATTTTATACAGGGTAAATATTATATTTACCGCTCCGGCATTACTGAGTAGTGAGGTACGGGTATGATACTTTGAATGCTATACTGGTGCGAGTAGAGGAATAAGTACCGTACTGGACGCTTTCTACATACTCGAGTATTACCCTATGTCTTTTCTTTTCTTTTCTTTTTTTAAAAAGAAAGACATTCCTTCCCTCCGAGAGCGAAGAATGACGGGAATATTCTGGAAGGGAGCGTTGATTGGGCTAGGAAGAGGGAGGAGGGAGGCGGGTAAAGATGTGACGCTGGGAACGGTGCCAGCGTGTTTTTCCACCAGCCTCTCCACTTGTGCAATCCAGTCACGCAAGACCAAGACAATCGAGGAAAAAAAGGAAGGAAAAAACAAGGGAGAACCTCAATTCCAAAACGGCAGTGGAGTCAACTTTGACGAATAAAATTTCTTCAATCCTCCCTAGGATCGCTGGAGGATCGTTGTGTCACGCACGTCACCTCTTTCACCGGAAACAATCCACTCGACGTCACCCAACCAGGTCGAGCAACAACGGGGGAAACTCTCTCGCGATTGAACTCACTTGACTGGCAACTCTTCGAGTTTATCCCCCTCCCCACTCCAACCTCCGCCCCCATCCTTTCCCTCCACCACTACCACCTCCCATTCCACTTTCTCTACTCTCCTCTCCCCCTTGCTACCACTCTCCTCTTCCGGTCTATCGTTCTTGCTTGACTGCTTCCATCGCCCACTATCTTCTTTGCCTACCGGCAACTATGAGCCACTTTAGCTATAAACGCTACCCCGCGCCGGCCTCTTCCCGGCAGCCTCCCTACCCACCACAGCAGCAATACCCCGCACACATACCGCAATACGGTGCCCCGCCATACGTTCCTCCGCCTCCACCACCTCCGCCTACACCGCCATCACAATTTCCTCAGTCACAGTTTCCTCCGCCTGGAACCCGGGGGGCCACCCACAACACGCAGAAGCGTGCCCCGCCAGTTTTCGAACGTTTAAATCATCGTCGAGGCCAAAGTGCAACGTCTCCGCCCCCCGTGCCACCAAAAATTCTTGATCCCAACAACCCTAGCCCCTATCAATATCCTCGATACCCTGCGCCACCATCCTCAGTTTCATCCTCTTCGTCTTCAATTTCTTCATCTTCATCACGTTCCTCGCGACGCTATGGGTCATCGAGCTCCCCTAATCTTGCCCAGTCGCACCTTGATGGCTACCCCAGTCGTTGTAGGGATCGGTCACAAAGTTTAAACCTCAGGCTCCCGCTTCGCGGTTACAAGCCACCCTCCGTCGAATCAGCTCCGCAGTCACCGCTTAGTCTTGATACCCTCTCCCCAGATTCTAAGCATGTGCTCGATGAAAACGAAAGCTATTTTCCGACACTGGCTCCCCACGTCCAGGCCAGACTACGGCAACAGCCAGTCCCACCAGGCTCCCTACCTCGAGAAGAGTCGCCGCCCCTACATACCAGTTTGCGTGGTGGATTCCTTACTGGGCGGTTAGAAAATGATCCCATTGCAGAGGAATCCGGGTCCTGTGAAGAATACCCCGCACCATTTTGCGAAGGATCTGATGAGGGTTCGGGCCCTGATTCCCCATCAGAGTCGGAGCATGACACAGGGCCAGATGAGTCTGTGAGTTCCTCACCAGGGGGTTCAAGACTTTATACCCAGACCTCTCCACAGACTCCACCTTCGGGCGGCCAGGATTTTAGACGGTACCCCCAGAATTCCGATGATCCCGAGCCGGTCGCAACTCCGAGGGATAGAAGGTCCTATCCCCGGAGAGCACCGGCTGACCCACTACCTCGGCGGAGGGAGTCGCAGTCGTACAGACACTCTCCGGGCCCTCGGGCCGGCTATCCACCTCCGCCAATTCAGCCGTCACCTTCACAGCAAGCTCGACAGAGCCCTCAGCTACGATACCAACCATCACCGCCTTTCCCGGTTCCGGCGCACACCCCGCCTCCCCGACAACCCCCCCCGCAGCATGTGCGACGTGATTTGCTACCACCTCCTCCCCGAGAACCCCTCCCCGTGTGTCCTAAGAGAACCCCTGTATCCTGGGGGCAATGGTTTCAGATGTTCTCAGTTCCAAATTTCGACGTGTGTGCAAATTGTTATTACACTCATATATATCCTACGCTCTTTGCGGAACACTTCCACACTATCGAAAAGGCTCCAAATGTCGA
Organism: Tuber brumale; assembly: GCA_014065205.1. Lineage (NCBI taxonomy): Eukaryota > Fungi > Ascomycota > Pezizomycetes > Pezizales > Tuberaceae > Tuber > Tuber brumale. Next base: position 251,968 of record JACCEG010000217.1, read on the forward strand.
GGCATCCTGCGCTTTCAGCACTGAGCGCGTACTTCATAGGATATGGCCCAATGCCCTTGAGAGGGGAGTTCTGAATGGCCTCCGGGACTATGCTCTTATGAGATCAAATATCCCTGAGTGCAGCACTGTCTCTGGGAATCCAGTAAACGGATTATCATCGAGGTGGTGGAGGGTGATTGACGGATCAATGCCAAGGTTCCGGTGCTGCGATGCTTGCTACCAAGATATGGTAATGGCTACAGGATTTGCTTCTTACTTCGCTCCAGCAAACCCTCAACCAGAGGAGGAGGCTTGGGTCTGCGATCTCTCTTTTCCGTTCATCTCAGGAGGCATGCTTTCGGTGTCGAATTACCAGGATAATATCAGGAAGGATCAATGGGATGATTTTGTTAGTGTAGTGAGGTTCCGCCACGACGTCCCGCCGTGCCCGGGGCCCTCCAAGGTGAAGAGCGGGGAACGAAAGTGGTACATTCCAGAGAGGCCTATACCTGGTTTGGCTGTCTGTCAGGCCTGCTATTGCGACAACGTTATTCCGCACTTCGAGGATAAGTTCACCGAGGCAGTCACTTCTCCCCAGCAGACTTTAACGTGTGGTATGGCCATCTTGGCTATCAAGATGCCATGGGATAGTGCAGTTCAAAAAGGCTCATTCGAAGTCTGGTGGGAAGCCGTATACGCTCTGATGACACTTCCCCAGTGTTCCGAGAAAGGGTTCACGGACCAGGCCGCGCGGGACTGGTATAGCTTGCGTCACCTACATGAGAATCTTGAAAATTTCAAATGTTGCCGGTCTTGTTACATTAGTATTCTTCGGCCACTGGACCTGGCGCCTTATTTCGACCCAATTCGTTTCCCACTTCAGAACCCGATTTCTACTCGTGCATGCAGTTTAGCGCCTGACGGCCCACGGTATGGTGCTTATATGAAGAGACTCGGAGAGGCTTCGAGCCGAAGAAGATTCGACATATTCCTTTCTTACATTATCCCTCGGGCCAATATTCCTCCTTGTCGCCCAAAAAGTTTCTTGGCACGAATGAAGTGGTATGGCACGGATGACTTCGTTGCTTGTGAGGAATGTTACTTCGAGTACGTACGAGATAGTCCCTTGAACAGTCAATTGACGGTACACGCTCGCTACTCGCCCGAACCCCAAGCTTGCGACCTCTATTCTCCGAGGATGAAACATATATGGGAAGAAGCGTGTGCAAAACGCGATATCAAATACTTTGCTCGGGCAGCCATTCAAAGAGGAGAAATATACTGTGAAGTGCTAGAACGTTCGAAGGAAATCAACGAGGAGATTGCGGCGAGGAAAGCGGGTGCGGGCCGATTGACACTCTATTCCCCAGGCAGTGGGGGTGATGAAGGTTACAGATATGGACGGCACGGCTCGGGGGCTAGCATTATGGATGCGGATTCTACAGAATTGTATAAGGAGTTGGAAGCTTTGCAGAGGCGATGGAAATCCGTCGAGTGATGATGGATGGCTTTGCACGTGTTTTCTTTATCTTGTTTGGCGCTTTGATCATTCCATTTTAAATACCCCACCCTTCTGGGTTTTCATTCTTCCATCTTCTTTGAAAATATCGTTCGTTGTCTGGCTTTTGGTGTTCGGTGCATGTGCTGCTAGATCAACGGAGCAGGGGAGGACTTTTTCGGTTTTCATTTGGCCGTGGCCGGCTTTGTTTGCTATTCCTGCCCTCTTATGATGCATATTTAGCATTTTCTCCGTTATCATCGAGACTTCGAAGCGAGTGCTCTGCGTACAGAGAATAGGGGGGCGAGGGGGGAACTATCGTAACGAAATAGTGTTGTGTTACTCTAGCCCTTGTCACCCGTATCGAAGCAATGGATCTAGAAGCGCGTAGATAAACAGCGAAGTAGATAAAGGGCTATAACGACTGGTAGAGGCTAGGGGGAGAGTTGTGGAAGGCTTGTCGCCATTTTTGGCGTGGATCAACCTACAACTCGGAGGGGCCCTGAGGCGGAGGAGGGTGGAGAATATGAAACTAAGAAGTATAATATTATGATTGTGGTCAGTCATGTTAGCGGGGAGCCACTAGCCCAGGTCCCCACGCACTCCCTACCGGAGGAGATAACTTTTCCTCAAAAAGGTCACCTTCCTCCTATAGTACCGTTTTTGGCTAGCAGTAGGGTATCATACAAAATGGCAGCTTCTGCCCATGGAACACATGCCAGAAGAGGAAACGGAGAACATCCAGTAACTACACAAGGGAAAAAAGAATCCTCTACAGGGGGTGAAAAAGAAAAAAGAAAAGCCAGGCAGGAGCAGGAAGGGGTTGCATTATATGGGAAGAGGAAACGACCTGGTGGACTGGAAAATTATCGCAAGCCACCGGACTGGAAATTAATCATCACTTGTCGTGATTCAGGTGGGGTTATGGTGGTCGGGTAATGGGGGGGGAAGAGAGAGAGACGAGTGATATCCTGGCTTACTTTGTTGTAAGTATCATGAGCGGTCACTCGAAGGTAAAATAGTAATAACACGGAATCCGGGTTTTCTCATATCATACAATAGGATTCTGTTAAAGTACCCTACTCGCAACACTGACATCTTCGTAGCATTTGCTCGTTTGTGTACCGGGAGATATTGTCGTTGGCTATTATCATAGATACTATTGTGTGCGGTTTCCCGGAGAGGGGGCGGTAGATCTTGGTCCTCTAATGCGTCCAACAGTCAAAAAAAAAAGAAAAAGAAAAAAGTCCCAATACAAACCACAGAGGGAAAAGGGATATTGTAACATTTGTCCTGGTGAGTTGGTAAATTTGGAAACATATTGACGACTTCTTGTGCTAGCGGGAAGAGCGCATCTGGAAGTTCGATAGCGGGAATGATTAATTCATATGGGGATTTGAGGGGGATTTGCTCTATGCCGAGGAGGAGTTTTTGTAAGTTTGGTATTTTTTTGTTTTCATTTTTATTTTTTTCCAGGAAGGCTACAGGTCCGGTAGGTAGGTACAGTGGTAATATTATTATGATAGAAGTATGACCTCAGATATAGAGAAGAGGGGGACAATTTGAGGTGTGCCTAACAGGTTTGCACCTTATGGCACCATAAATGCTCAGAATGAAGTGAAAATTCTAGGTACTGCAAAAAAAAAAAAAAAAGAAAAAAAAAGAACTTATGGAATCCACCATCTCCGGAATCCTGTAGCGCCACAAGTGGCGGGGATTAACCCAACAGTAATACAGAATCAAGTGATCGGCCATGATTTCAAAGGCAGGTCACAGGCGGCGTTAATATTATTTATAAAAATGTATTAAGTCTTTTTAATGTTAGTCAGAGCCACTATCACAAGCAGCTTCAACTTACATATACCGGTCAAGTCTAACCCCCCCATCGTCGTTGTGAGTCCTCTGTAAACGATTCTGTCCCTCGTGCTCGGGATTATAGTCAGGGCGAATTAAAATGGTATATGGTATATAGGTCTTACTTGTAGTCATAAATGTGATTATAGCAATGACATATAATCACTTTGGAATGGGATTAAAAGATATTGATTGACTAGATTGAGGTACAGCAAACAGAATACTACTATGATATATAAAAGTTTAAATTAGTATAAACCTTTTTTTATTTCCTCTATTACTATTGTTATATAACTTCAATCAGTATTCCATTCAAGCTCCTCAATCTTCTGGATTCTACTTTTCACTCTCCTATTTAGGAAGCTAGGTATATGGTAAAGTACAAAACCCAATATCATGATATCCTATACTGAACTTTGAAGACTCAGAGGCTTTGGATTAATATTAGGCAGTAATATATTCTAGATGAGAATAAATACTAGTAGTTAAGGCCAAGGTCACTGTGCTGTACTTTATTGTAGATGGAAAAATGTCTAGGAAGGCGTGTAATTATATAACTTGCTAGTGTTACTCACTAAGTAATACAATTTCTCGGAGAATAAAGTACTCTATAAGAGATACTATAATATAGGTAGTGATAATTCTTGGAGTTCCCTTGAAGGCTACCTAGTAATATACAAACCTGATACTAATAGCTATCTTATTACCTGAGTTTCACCTTCTTCTCATACTTTCTATAGTTGTGATTAGCTAGCTTCCTACTACTCATACCAAGCTTATATCCTGTTACAATATCTAGCTGATATTTTACTACCATACTGTATTCTCTGTTAGTATTATGTTAACTACAGTTCTAGTACTAGCTTGAAAATCTTACTACTTTCCAGCAAGTAGCTTACTACCACTAATCACCCTTTAGCCCAGATCTTCTAGCTATTCTCCATATTCCAACTAGTATCTTACTGCTACTTCATTATAAGTTTAGGACAGGGATTGCTCTATCTCAGCTTACAGTTCTTTCTACTAGCCCTAGACTACTATGAACTCCTCTTATGAACTACTTTATTTACTTTCAGGCAGTAACTATTTAGTTTATACTAATATCATCCCACAATGTTAGGCATATGGAAATCTGAGACAGACCCACGGTAGGGTAACTGCGCACAGACCCTCGATTTACTGGAGCCAACAACCCCCTCTAGCCACCTTATGGGGCCCGCATGTCATTAGCGAGATTTCGAGAGTTGCGTCCCATAACTAAAATGTCACATCAATAAAGCCCACTTCATAATACCATATACATCGCCGCCGTCTGCCCAACCGCATGCTGTTCGCAGGATATATGCGAGGGGACCTTTGGCGACATCTGGGAAGTGGAACGGAGGATATCCATTGAGGGCGCATTGAGATAGTAGGCTTCAAAGTTAGGCTTCCTAAACTACGGGCCGAATGTGACGGGACGTTTTCGTCGAAATACTCTAAGAGGATATCCCCATAGTAGAAGCTACGAGGGGTATACCGAATCCACCCATACCCTTCTGAGATCAGCTATAGGTTGGTTGGTCCTAGTAATAGGACCCCTCTACGGAGGCCGGTGGACCAAGCGGAAGCATGCTCAGAATGGAAGACCGAGATAAGTCGGAACCCCTTAAGACGCTGACACGTCGGGCTCGGACTTGCGATTGGCACTAGGTGGTCCGGCATGAACCTGATCACTTCATGACCGAAGAGACTACTGGAATGATAGTCGACACGACTAAAGTAATATAATAGTCTATGCGGATATCTAAGTTAGAGGCCGCTGTTTGGTATAACAAATAGCGCAGTCATCTCAATGGAGGAATACTATTCCGTGTCCGCGAAAGGGTGTGATAAGTTTCAGGGTCAAACAGTGTTCGCACTTATAAGATTCTGGACGTTTGCGTTTTAAAACTAGAGTGGTACTTCGGAGGCATAGTAGCGAGAAGTAGTCTGCGAACACTCAGACGCGGGATATAAATATCGAAGTGCACCCCGAACCTCACAGACACCATCAAGCAAGGGAGAATAGATCTTATCAATATAATATTGTTTTACGCTTTAAATCTTTACCTTACCTATTTTATCGAGCCGAGCCTTCCTCGACAGATTCTCCGATCAAAGATTTTGGGCCTACGTCCCTCAGTTATATACTTGAGTTTGGCGTCCGCCTAACAGTATATTGATAGTTCTCCTGTTACCAAGGCTTACTATATGAACTACGAGTTCACCTCAAACTCCACTCTCAGTTCAGACTTCGATTACATTTTCGAAGTACGTCACTGTCCCATCTATATTCAAACATTCGAAGAAGTCTTCGACAGCGAGTTATTCGAAATCGAAGAAGAGTTTGTCACAGAACCCTCATGGTTCACAATACCTTTTGGGATCCCAACGAGGAATCAATTCAATTGCATATACTGTACTTGGTACAGTCCGGACTTCGAGTGGAGTTCCACCAAGTCAGAAAACTTTGTTGAGTGGAGTACCCAGTACTCCGATAACAAGAAACCAGGCACAGAAATCAGACGGCCAGACATCCCCTCGGCCTGGGCCTGACAAACCCTTATATGTACTATAAGTACATTCTAGACCTCGAGAAAAAGGAGATTCAGGTTTTGAGTCCAGAGTCGGACCAACCGAACTCTTTTATACCTACACCTATAGAGTACCTCAGACGTTGGATACCTTACATAAGATTCCTTAAACTGTTTAAAAGATATCAAGAACTCTGGTATGAAGTACCAGTAATCACTCATCCAGGGCTATTAGAGCAATTAGCCTATCTGGAAAGTATCACAATGGCTGAGATACCGCAAGACCAGAGAAAAAGAATGACAGCGGGAGAACCTATAGATACCCGACCCGATATGATGGAAAAAACCGATGATTTGGCTATATGGAGTCCATCCCCGTTAACACCTCAAGAACCTAGATTCCGGAGAGGACATGTCCCTACTCACCGATCCTCTAGTGTTGCAAGCACTCATTGGATATCAAGGGCCTCTACGCCTAAACCAGGAGGTGACCATGCTGCAAACTTAGCCAGGTTGGCTGCCCACCTTGGGATACCCGTAGGTCGAATCCGGCAGGATATAGACACCTCGCTTGACCAAGCGAATATCGCCTTTAAAAATTTGAAGGGAGCCACCCAGGATAATACCTTAAAGTTAATTAAGGTTCAGCAACAAATCGTGGAAGGACAAGATGTCCATGATGGCGATATTGTACTCCTGATGTTGCAGTTGGCAGGCGTGGAATCAGAGGTTAAGGGGATCCAAGAGGATATGCTACAAGAAGTGGCAAAGAAGATTGACGCCCAAGATAGGTGTCAACAAGAACATGAAGAGGTAACCATGAGGTTACATGGAACGATCGGGCATGAAAGCCAAGCGGCATTAGCCTGAGATCAGACTCTAGAACAAATGGTCCTCTGTCTAAGAGCAGAATTCGTAGAATTCCGCGCTCAAAGTGTTACTAGGGAAAGAGAAGTCAACCATACACTAGGACAAATGTGCACAGATCAGGCAACCCGCCAAGTGGAGACCCGCAGGTCCCAGGAACAGCAACAGCAACAGAATAATGAGACTAACAATACTCTAAGGGGATTGACAGCGGCTATAAAAAGATACTAGCCACAGTGCTAAGTCTTGAAGCTGCAGGACCTGCACCATTATCCGCAGTTCAAGAAACAGATGATGAGGAGTATTATGCTCCACCTACACATCGGGACAAGGGAAAAGGTAGAGAAGCCGCTGATGCATCCCCCTCAGGTGCCCAAGGAGGTGACCCAGGGGATCCTAGTAACGATGACGGTGATGATGATAATGAGAGAGGAAGACGGAGGAAAAGTCCTAGCTGAGGCAGGCGAGGACAAACACCAGAACAGTCTGGTATGGCAGAAACACTTGCCAACGCGATGGCGCTAAACATCAAGCGACCATCAGAGCCACCCCTATTCTTTGAAGACAAACCCGCACAAGACATATATGTGTGGATTCTTCAATGCACGGACTATTTCGAGCGGAACCCGGAAATCTGGGACGATGCCTAGGAACAGGTTATATATGCACTCAGTCGTACGAGAGGAGAAATAGTGCTCCCTTATACCGTTTGGTATAGGAAGGATATGGACGGACTTCAAGGGGAAACCCAGCAACCGGAGCTGGCGATATGGACTCGTTTCGAACACGATATGATCAAACAATTTGCCTCGGTAGAAGCCGAATGACTAGCACTGCGAGCCATAAAGCTAGTCGAGTATAATGGTAGTATTGAACATTACCTAACAATCATGCATAACCATAACATTCGTGCCCGTATGACAGGAGAGGCCTGGAGGCAGGAAGTCGAAGATTAACTTCCCAAACAAATTGTTCGCAGACTGTCGGTTCCGCAATATACAACGGATCAAGAATTGGAAGAGGCGCTAAGACTGTGCGGTCGGTCAGAAGAAGGACTTCTGGCCTGAGAAAAAATCGGGTAAGACAAACCGTTCAAGTTCAAAGTAGTCCAGGAGGTCAAAAAAGAAGACCGACAGGACTCTAAACCAAAGCGACAAAGGGAAGCGAAACCTTATGTCAAGGGAGGAGGAGCCCCAATACGAAAGCAGAAAAGAGACAACGAGCCGGAGAAGCCTAGGAAAAGGTTAGGAGGTGCGACAAAGACCACCCACACAAACTTTGACCAGGCCCATGCCGGTATCCTGCAGAGTGTGATAGACACTCAGAGGTGAGATGGAGATTGTACACATTGTGGAAAGAAAAACCACACCTACCAGACGTGTTAGGGAGATGCCCATATATTAGCGGCAACGGTCAGCTCAAGACCAATAAAAATGGGAATTTGACAAGCAAGATCGGCTATTGTAAAGCCTAAATTCGCTCGCAAAGTCCCGGCCATCCAGAACCCAGCACGAGTCAATAAGATCTGGGAACTGGCAGATGGCGAAGAACTGACTTAGGTCAGTTCATTGGCACTAACGGCGATGGCGTTTGGGTATTCAGTGTCCAGATTGAGCTGGAAACAAAACGGGAACCCCCTTTGACTGGGGTGTATTGGGTACCGACTACGACGGGGCTCGGGTATTCCGTGTGCAACTACGGGAATCGAAACTCAAAATGATCAAAGCGGCGCTAAGCGAGTCTCTCCTTTCAGGATCAATGCAAGTAGGCTCCAAGTGAAGGGATCCCACGAGGGACTTGAGAGCTCGAACACAAGAATCAATATATAGAGAGTCTCGATCGAAAGAGAGGATAGTTAACATGCCCACATGGCCCGGGAGCCAACAGTATGAAGTTCTTCGAGTTACCTGGTGGTTGCCTACAACCGGTGTCCAAGCAAGTTACTATACTGAAGAAGTTGGGACAAAGCAATGCAAGATCTACCTGATAACAATACACGACAGGAGGACAACTGACGCAGGCCATTCCACCTACCACACCAGTCTGAGTCGTATTATACGTATGTACTATCTTGCCTTCTGACCAGAGTGTGGGATAGGGATGTACCGCTTTGGTGCGCAAGGCACCTCTGGGGGAGCTGGACGGATAACCGAAAACCTAAGGGAAAGGATCAGTGAAAACAGTAACCCCACACCAGGGGAGTAAAATGGCTAACAACCGCCCGAAAATCTGCTATGAGCCTAGGTTTGGCATGTCGGGAGAAGGCATCCAGCCTGAAAACTGGTCGTGCACAATTGCGTATCGGTGAAATGCCGCTTAGTATGTAAACTCAGATTGTTAGAGCTAAAGAGTTACTAGTTTGTCTGAGGAGACCTCAATGGTCGAAACTACGTGGGTATAGTAACAAACATCTTGTTACCTACACCCAACACCAATGATGCCTAAACGAAAAAACCAAGAAAATCTTATCCGCGTTAAGCGCGTAGAGTTAGAAGCTCCAAAACCAAAACAATACAACTGCACGGAGGGGATCGCTTACCTCCACATACACCATAAGCGATACAAAGTTAAAGTCTTGTTAGACTCAAGATCTAATGTATTCCTTATCAATAAGGATCTAGTTGAAGACCTTCGCGTTCCTACAGTGGAGCGCAATAATGCAGCTGATATTTTAGGCTTTGACGGATCATTAGCCGCCTCAGGAGGGAAGTGTTACACCCTCCCTATTAAATTGGAAATAGGAAAAAACTGACCCATCTCAGAAGTGTCATGTGAAGTGGTTAAGGCAGCTCACTAGGGGATGATTATCCCGTTTGGTTGGTGGCATCGTGAACACCCAGTGTCTCACATAGAAGATGCAGAAAATTGGACCTTCTCCGCAAAGCGTTGTGAGAACTGTGTGGAAGAAGATGCAGGAATAGCGGATATGTTCGAATATGACGAATCCGTCGCCTGGAACCCTAATGCATACCGCATTGGAAGAATTGGAGCCATAAAAAATACTGTGGAACTCGAATTATTACCGCAAGAATACTGGCATTACAAATACTTGTTTGAAGCCCAGAGGGCAGAAAGATTAGCCCTGAGATGAACATTCGAGCACGAGATCAAGTTGATTCCAGGATCAACTCCCGCTTGGGGGCCGATATATCCACTATTCGAGAAACAGCTCAAGGCTTTACCAGAATACTTGGAAACAATGATCAAACGAGGAAAGATTACATGGAGTCAATCGCCTGCAGGAGCGCCCATATTATTCGTACCTAAGCCAGATGGTAGACTGCGCCTAGTTGTGGATTACCGAAATCTAAATAAGATTACTATCCTCAACAAAGATCCGCTTCCACTTATGTCCGAACTCAGAGATAGAGTAGCCAGCGCAAAGATCTTCACCAAGCTAGACCTTAAAGACGGTTACCACTTGATTAGGATAAAAGAAGGAGATGAATGGAAGACAGCATTCCATACAAGATACGGACATTACGAATATAAGGTTATACCTTTTGGATTGGTTAACACTCCGGCAACCTTCCAAGATATGATGAACCAAGTACTGAAGGAATACCTGGATGTCGGAGTTGTGTGTTATCTTGAGGATATTCTCATCTACTCAAAGGATGAAAAAGAACACATCAAAGCTGTCAAAAAGGTTTTACAAAGTCTGTTGGACTTTCAATTAGCGGTATCGCTAAAGAAATCGACTTTCCATGCCACTGAGGTAGAATTCCTTGGCTATATGGTAGCAGTTGATGGGGTGTCTATAAGCACCCGCAAGGTGGAGTTCATAATGGTTTGGAAAGCACCTAAGTCAGTTAGAGAAGTACAAGTCTTCATTGAATTTGTTAATTTCTACCGACAATTTATGAAAAATATCGCAGCTATTTGCAAACCCATAATGGAGACATTACAAGGAAATCCGCAGAATTTCAAATGGGGAGTCGAGCAGGATACGACTTTTGAGGAGCTAAAACACCAATTTACAGCAGCTCCTATACTACATCACTTCTTCCCAGAAAGAGAAACAGTGGTGGAAACTGATGCTGGTGATTTCGCGCTCGGTTGCGTTTTTTCTCAATACTTTGAGAAAAGGTTACATCCAGTAGCTTTCCATTCCAGGAAATTAAATTCCGCGGAGCACAATTATGAGATTCATGATAAAGAACTTCTCGTAATCCACGAAGCATTTAAGGAATGGAGACACTACTTGATCAGAACGGGAAAACCGATTACAGTCTTTACCGACCATCAAAACCTACAATACTTCCTCACCTCGAAAGTCTGGAGCGGCCGTCAAATTCGATGGGCTCAGAAGCTAGTGGAATACAATTTTCG
>JACCEG010000218.1:4568-22870 GCA_014065205.1 Tuber brumale
TGCTTCCCCTTGGTCCGCCAGCCTCCGCAGAGGGGTCCCGTTACCGGGACCAACCAACATACAGCTGATCTCAGTAGGTAGGGTGTCATCGGTCTGTCCGTTGTATCATCAACTGCAACTTCCGTATGGGTACTGGGGTCTCCGTCTTCAGTTCTTAATTACTCAACAACCAACCGACCAATTTCTCTCAGGTGACTTCCTACGTTCTAGCCAGAGTCCCTTCTGTGCTATTGGTAGAAAATCCCTCGGTCGGAGGTCTTGTGCCGTCGTGCAGGGAGCTCCGAACATGTATGTCCGGTTGGTAGAAAATATCTCATACCAAAATAACTTTGACGACGGTGTGGATTGAACACGTGACCCCTTGATAGATGTCACGTGATACTTCCATTGAGCTATGAACGTGCGGGCCCCATAAGGGGGCCGGAGGGGGGTGTTGGCACTCCGGTAAATTGAGGGTCTGTGCGCAGTTACCCTACCGTGGGTCTGTGCACTTGTCTCGGATTTCCATATGCCTAACATGGCCGGAGCTAGAAGTGGCAGTAAATGAGGAGTTTTTAGAGGAAAAAGAGGCTGGAAGAGCGGTTAGACGAGGCTAGTTCTGAAGAACTTTGATGAGGAATTTTGGCTTGCTGTACCTGGATGTTCCTCCAAACATTTTTTATTTTTCGAATAGATGGTTTCATAACTTTCTGCAATGCCATTGGATTAGTTTACAATTTGCAACCTGTAAAGATCAGAAAGTTCCTGAGGAGTACCGACTTCTCATTCTTAATTGGATTCATTTTAATCGATGAAATTCTCAACCTAGTTCCAATCCTTTCCTGAACCTCGTTATATTAAGCCTAAATCTCTACAGTAAATTTCTTCTCAGCAATATAGCGAATCTTGATGAGACCCCTCTACCTTTCGAATATTTAACAGGCCAGATGTATAATCCTACTGGTACAAAGATAGTATGGATTAAGGAAACATGCTCCGGTTAGGATAAGCATCAAACAACTCTTATCCTCCACATTTTTGCTGATGGCATTGATCGAATTCCACCGGTAATAATTTTTCATGGTACTGGTACTCGATTTGCAAGAGAAAAAAAAGGCTACGATCCTCGAGTTACTGTATTGTTTAATCCTACTGCCTATAGTAATGAACTTGTCTTCTTATCCTATATTGATGATTTTCTGGTCCCTGTATTGCAAGACTGGCCCTTCTTGTTCGCTATTGATGCAGCTGAATTTTATAAAATGCCAACTGTATTGCAGAAACTTAAGTTATATAATATCACTCCCTCAATAATTCCAGCAGGCTGCACGAGTCATGTTTAGCTGCTAGATGTTTCAGTCAACCACCTATTTAAAGATATTCTACGGGATTTCATGGACTCTGAAATCCTTGCACAAGAGCAGAATTGTCATGAATGTGGCTTAGTGAGGAAAGAGTTTTTACATGACTCATAGTTATGAGTTATAGGTATGTTATGTTTCGCACATGACCTCATTTAGAAGTCACGGGTTTTGCGCATATGACTACTTCGGTCATATGACTGTTGATGATATTATGTTATGTTTCACACATGACCTCATTTAGAGGTCATGGATTTTATGCATGTGACCACTTTGGTCATATGATTGGTTAGGAAAGGATTTAACATGACTCACGGTTGTGAGTCATATGAGGCACGTGACTTGGGAGTAAGTCATAAGGGAGTGAAGAGCGACTATAAAAAGGGGGTGACTAGGACCCACGAGATGAGCATCATCCATCTCTTCTATTTTCCCCGCACTTGAAATTAACCCTCAACTCTTGGGATCTCATGAAGCATCCACCCCCCCCCTTTTCTCCCACGATGGCTTGGGCCTAGGAGTGATGGCTGTCCACCTCCCCTCACTGTCCTCTTTCGCTCTTTTACGAGTTGAGGCTTTCCTCCCTCTGGGTTCCGGTATGCCTTTTGCGCTGCCCATTCCCACTCCTTTCCTCACTTAGCGAGGCCCCCCCACACGGTCAGCCACCGCTTGCTTCCCATGCTTTAGATGGCTGGGAACACGGTTTGCGGTATCCGAGAACTCTTCAGAAGGCCCTCGGGTCAATCTCGCTCCTCCCCACGGTTGACTTAAGCAGTAGTATACTATCCACTAAGTGACGCTATCTCTTGTAGAACAAGGGACTACATGAGAGACATGGTAAGATCACTTGCCATCCACCCCTGGGGACCACCTAGAAAGACACGAACATGATTACCGATTGTTGACACAGTCACGTTTGGTTTCCTTCCTGACCTGTCAGTTGAATCGGCTAGCACCCTACTGCTGCACCCTCACTCGGCTTGCACCCTACTGCTATACTTTCTTACCTCGATGCCCTGCGGGCATCTCCACCAAGCTTCCCTGTCTGGATTGCACTAGTCTCTGTGCCCTGCCATGGGTTTTGTTTTCCTCAGCTTAGGATTTTGTCTCTTCAGTTCTCCTTCCCCTTTGCCCGATTTATCTCTTGGCCGTAGACATTTATTGTCATAGGTGGTACTGTTTGGCCGAGTTAAGGCTGTTTAGGGCAGCTCTTGCTATGGGGTTAGACCACTGTCGGGAAGTGGGGTTTCTCTTGTTTTGATGGGCTTGGGTGGCTTTCGTTTACAGTCTTTACTGTTTGTATATACTACAAGTTACGGGGCGGGGGAGTTTTTTCGACTGCGTGGGGTTCAGGTGGGGATTGTCATATTCCCGGGGTTTTGGTCCTGTCTGCCGATACGCTTTCCTGTTTGGGCTCATTGACGGTTTTACTTCTGGCTGTTTCAGGCTGGCATAGGGGGGAGGTTTATGTGTCTACCATAGCTTGCACTGCATGCGGACAGTGTACCTTAAACACAGAATAGAATTGATGATAAAAGAAAAAAAGCAAAAAAAGGACCCAGGAGATGAGCATCGTCTATCTCCTCTATTTTCCTCAAGCTTGAAATCAACCCTCAATGCTTAGTCTTCACGAACCATCTGCCCCCCCTCTCTTCCCACGATTGCTTTAGCCTAGGAGTGATGGCTATCTCTTTCCTCCCCTCACTGCCCTCTTCTGCTTTTGTAAGTATCAGAGCTTTCCTTCCTCTGGGTGCCGGTATGCCTTTCACGCTGCCTGTTCTCGCCCCTTTCCTTGCTGAGCGAGGCCCCTCCTCACGGTCAGCGATCACGCGCTTCCTATGCTTCAGACAGCTGGAAACACAGTTTGCGGTATGCAAGAACTAGTCAACAGGCCCACGGGTCGATCTCGCCCCTCCACACGGTTGGCTTAAGCGGTGGTATCCCATCCACTAAGTGATGCTATCTCTCATAGAACAACGGACTACATGAGAGACACAGTAAAATGGCTTGACTTCTGCCACTGAGTACTACCTAGTAAGACACGAACATGATTAGTGAGAGGTAACATGGTCGCGTTTGGTTTCCACCCTATTCCGGCGGTTGGATTGGCTTGCACTCTACTGCTATACCCACTCTCGGCTTCCACCCTACTGCTTCTGTTAGGCATATGGAAATCCGAGACAAGTGCACAGACCCACGGTAGGGTAACTGCGCACAGACCCTGAATTTACCGGAGCCAACACCCCCCTCTGGCCCCCTTATGGGGCCTGCACATCATTAGCGAGGTTTCGAGAGTTGCGTCCCATAACTAAAATGTCACATCAATGAAGCCCACATCATAACACCATATACATCGCCGCCGTCTGTCCGACCACATGCTGTTCACAGGATATATGAGAGGGGACCTTTGGCGACATCTGGGAAGTGGAACGGAAGAAATCCGTGGGAGGCGCATTGAGATAGTAGGCTTCAAAGTTAGGGATCCTAACTACGGGCCGAAAGGTGACGGGACGTTATCGGCGAAATACTCTAAGAGGATATCCCAGTAGTGGAAGCTATTAGGGGTATACCGAATCCACCCATACCCTCCTGAGATCAGCTGTAGGTTGGTTGGTCCTAGCAATAGGACCCCTCTACGGAGGCCGGCGGACCAAGGGGAAGCACGCTCAGAATGGAAGACCTAGATAAGTCGGAGCCCCCTAAGACGCTGACACGTCGGGCTCAGACTTGCGATTGGCACTAGGTAGCCTGGCATGAACCTGATCACTTCATGACCGAAGAGATGATTGGGACGATAGTCAATCAGACTAAAAAGTCATATAAAAGTCTATGCGGACATCTAAGTTGGAGGCGGCCGTTTGGTATAACAAATAGCGCAGTTATCTCAACGGAGGAATACCATTCCGAGTCCGCGAAAGGGTGTGATAAGTTTTAGGGTCAAACGGTGTTCGCACTTATAAGATTCTGGACGTTTGCGTATTTAAACCAGAGTGGTACTTCGGAGGCATAGTAGTTAGAAGTAGTCCGCGAACACTCAGAAGCGGGATATAAATATTGAAGTGCCTCCCGAGCTTTACAGACATCATCAAGCAACGGAGAAGAGATCTTATCAATATAAAATTGTTTACCTCATAAATCTTTACTTTACCTTTACTTTATCGAGACGAGCCTTCCTCGACAGATTCTCCAAACAAAGATTTTGGCCTACGTCCCTCAGTTATATACTTGAGTTTGGCGTCTGCCTAATAGCTTCACCTTCTTTTGCTATCACCCACAGGTGGCCCACTTTCTCGGTTACGTCGCATTCCGGGATAGCTTTTATGGTTTTCTGCTATTAGTGTGTATTCCTGGCATGGTTGTTGTGGGATCTGCTTTGCATGTTTTTCTTTTTGTTTCCAAGATATTCTGAGCAGTTACCTTCCTATATTTTCCTGCTTGTTCTCAGTTATGCTTCTCCAATTCTCTGAGTTCACTTGTGAGGTAGAGACGGGTTTTTCTTTTGGGTGAGATGTGCAGTTAGGCCATACCAGAGGGTCTTGAAGATATGGTTGGGCCGGGCGGAGGGAGGAATGGGGATTGTTTATGCCATAGCTAGTGCTGCATGCATGTTCTTATACCCTAAATAACAATGAATACGTGATGATAGAAAAAAAAAAAAGAAAAATGAAGGAAAAAAAGGAAAAAGGACCCAGGAGATGAGCTCTTCAGACTGCGTTCTAAGTTTTTTTCCTACTTATTACTTTATGCTTTTACGAATATAAAAACCTTACGCTCTTTACTATTTACATATTTAAGAAGACCAGAACTCTACTACGAGAGTAGAGTTGAAGAAAGAGCATGATAGGCGATAAGGATCAAAGACACGAGAGTCTCTTCCACCTTATCGTAGATATAGGTCTAAGAACTATCATCATGAGAGAAGAAGAAGGGAAGTATCGTCTACCCATTGCTGAGAACTGAGACCGGTTAGGGATCGTAACATTATAAAGCATTACTTATAGTGATACTTAGACGATAACAAGACAGACTACACTTTCAAGGATCAGTTGTTAGAACTAGCTGAGGTAGCAGACAAATTACAACGAATGGTCTCACTACTCGGATGAACACCTAGTCCCACAATACTAGAAGAACAGTCGGTTCACGAAAAGTCTAGCTCAGAAGTAGAAGAGAATCAGAGAATAGAGGCTCCCAGACCAGCAGGAGGAGAGAGTCCTGGCCCAGTACCGAGCCTAGTACCAGAAGCTGCACCGGAGTTCAGCTGTGAGCAAATAGAGCAGATCCTCCAGAACATGGAGTAACATTGATCGCAAGTCAAACAGCTGGAGAGATATGGAAGAGACAGAAGCCATCTCAGAAGCTGGATAGTGGAACTGCAGATCTAATTTAGGGTGGTGGGATGGCAAGATGGACATGATGCAGAGAAGATAGTTTATATCTCAAGTCTCTTGAGGAAAGATGCAAGCAAGTGGCTCACACCATATATGGAAGGAACTAAACCAATAAAATGGGATAGCTGGAATGACTTCATGAAAGCCATTAGGAAGCAGTTCGGGGAACTGGATATATGAGGGGCAGCCTGGATCAGATTGAAGAGCATGGAGCAAGGATCTAGGACCATGACAGACTACTGGAATGAGTTCAGACTCCACCAGACAGAGGCCTTACTGGATGATGCAATAGCATCAGAATGGCTCTATGTAGGCATGTCGGAGAAGCTACAGAAGGAATTTGAACACTACAACTCTGAGATAAATATGGTCCAGGAATTGGCAGAATGGGCAATTTAGAAAGGAACTAGGTTGGTAGTTTTGAGGAACCTGAAAAGAGAGAAACTTGAGAAGACCAAGGAGACCTACAACATGAGGAATACTGGCGGAATAATTAAACTGACACCAAGGGCATACGGAGACAATTTCAGACCTACTATCGACCGAGAAGTGGAAAGGAACAAGGCACAAACAAGACAACTCTTGGCTTGTCCAATGAGGAATACAAAAATTGAAGAAACCAAAATCTCTGTCTGAGGTATGGAGGAATGGGACATCAGATTAGCAAATGCAGAAGCAGATATGACAATGAAAGGAAATCGACTATGCCCGCCTGAGGCAACAACTAGTTCAAGTAACAGAAAATGACCAACTGGAGGGAGATGACTACTGAGGAAGAGCAATTGGAAAGAGAAGATGGTCCGCAGTAAGAGATGGTCTGGCAGACAAGAAGGGGGAGAAAACCATCGGCAGGAATCGTACGGTCAAGAAAGGATCAAAGAATATCCCAATGGCAAACTACTATACAGCACTACTGGAGGAAGAACGAGATCATATCAAGATCAAGACAACACTATACGACAAAGAAAAAAAAGGCACTACGATACACGCAATACTCAACTCAGGGGCAAGGGAGGATTTCATTGAGAAGGAAATCTGCGACAAATCCAACTACCCCATGATACTGATAGGAAAGAAGAGACAGGTCTACCTAGTGGATAGAAAACCGTGTACTATGGGACCAATAACCCACATTATACAAGTACCTATAGCCATAGGCAGCCATAGAGAAGAGGCAACCTTCCAGGAAGAGAACCTGAAGAACCATGAGCTTGTCCTAGGGATGTCATGGTTGAGACAATACAATTCCATGATCGACTGCGATAATAACAAGATTACATTCACTAGTGAACGATGCATGATAGGATATCTCAACAGTTCACTAGTAGTATATACAACACCAAAAGGAGAAGTACAAGAGGAAAATCTGCGAGCCTGATTTGACTAACTAAGAGAAGAACTAGACAGAAGAATCAGATTCAAGAGATTGCACGACAAGGCTTTGGCACTAATGAGAGGCCCGAAGCAAGTGGCAGGGCATGACCTATACGCTAATGAAAAGAAGACGATTAAAGCAAGAGGTCAAGAAATGATAGGGACAGGGATCGCAACAGCACTACCTCCTAGTACCTATAGACGTATAGCACTATGCAGTGGACTAGCAGTCAAGAAGAAACTGATTACAAATATGAGGGTCATTGACTCCGACTATACCAGAGAGATCAAAGCAGTCCTAGCCAAGCTAGGAGATATCAATCACAAAATACAGAAGGGAGATGGGATAGCACCACTGATCATCAAGAAGATCAGCAAGGAAGAGATGCAGAAAGTACAAGAACGATATGACACAAATAGAGGAAAGAAAGGCTTTGGTAGCTGTTAGGCAGACGCTGATCTCTAGTATAACTGAGGGATGTAGGCCCAAATCTTTGTTAGGAGAATCTGTCGAGGAAGGCTCATCTCGATAAAATAAGTGAAGTAAAGATTTAAGAGGTAAACAATTTATATTGATAAGATCTCTTCTCCGTTGCTTGATGATGTCTGTAAAGCTCAAAAGGCACTTCGATATTTATATCCTGCATTTGAGTGTTCGCGAACTACTCATAACTACTATGCCTCCAAGGTACCACTCTGATTTTGATACGCAATCGTCCAGAATCTTATAAGTGCGAGCACCATTTGACCCTAAAACTTATCACACCCTTTCGTGGTTACAGAATTATATTCCTCGGTTGAGATAACTGCGCTATTAGTTATACCAAACAGTGGCCTCTAACATAGTTGTCCGCATAAACTATTATATTACTTTAGTCTTGTGGACTGTTGTTCCAGAAGTCTCTTCAGTCACGAAGTGATCAAGTTCATGCTGGGCCACCTAGTGCCAATCGCAAGTCCGAGCCCAATATGTCAACGTCTTAAGAGTCTCTGACTTATCTAGGTCTTCCTTTCTGAGCGTGCTTCCCCTTGGTCCACCAGCCTCTATAGAGGAGTCCTATTGCTAGGACCAACCAACCTACAGCTGATCTCAGAAAAGTATGGGTAGATTCGGTATGCCCCTAATAGCCTCTGCCACTGGGACATCCTCCTGGAGTATTTCACAGAAAAAGTCCCGTCACCTTCTGCCCATAGTTTAGGAAGCCTAAACATAAAGCCTACTATCTCAATACACCTCCAACGGATATCTTTTGTTCCACTTCCTAGATGTTGCCAAAGGTCCCCTCTCATATATCCTGCGAACAGCATGCTGCCGGACAGACAGCGGTAACGTTTATGGAGTTATGAAGTGGGCTTCTTTAATGTGACATTTTAGTTATGGGACGCAACTCTCAAAATCTCGCTAATGATGTGCGCGCCCCATAAGGGGGCCGGAGGGGAGTGTTGGCACTCTGGAAAATCGAGTATCTGTGCGCAGTTACCCTACTGTGAGGTCTGTGCACTTTGTCTCAGATTTCTATATGCCTAACAGTAGCATAGACAACCAAGAAATGGAGAAAAAAGAATTGGCGCAGATTCGAGAAATATCGGCCCACACTTTCAGAAGATATTACAAGAGAGGAGACCTTGCCAGAATTCAAAAGTGAAATCCAAAAGAAGAGAACCTGGAACTGGCACGGATCAATATCAGTACTGAGCTGGCGATACAATAAAAACAATAGCAGAAGGAAAGGGAATGGTATAACATAATACCATTTGAATACCACCAATTCAGAGACCTATTCGGAGAAAAACAAGGCTGACAGACTACTACCAAGAAGGCCAAGAGTGGATCACAAGATCCATATTGAAAAAGATAAGAAGACAAAAGAAAAGAAGAAAATCCTGTACTAATAGCTCTATCGACTAGGGGAGAAGGAGTTGGAAGAACTGCGAAGATACAATCAACAGAACATGAAGAGAGAATAGATATGGTACTCATTCGCATCGGCAGGATTGCCTATCCTGTTCGTCAAGAAGAAGGACAGAAAGATAAGGCTTTGTGTGGATTACCGAGCCCTCAACTCAGTAACAAGAAGGACTGATACCCACTACCACTAATCGGAGAAGTGTTGGATCGGTTGAGAACAGCAAAGTACTTTACCAAGCTGCACATCAAGGATGCCGATCACAACAAAAGGATAAAGGAAGGAGACGAGTGGAAAATGACCTTTGCGATAAGATATGGGATGTACAAATGCCTAGTTATGCCTTTCGGACTGATCAACGCAACGGCATCCTTCCAACAATGGATCAATCAAGTACTCAACAGGTTTCTTGACATATGCTGCATAGTCTATCTAGACGATGTACTCATATATTCAGAAAACATGGAACAACACCAATAAGATGTCAGCAATATTATGAATGAAATTCGGAAATCGGGAATGAAGGTCAAACTATCCAAGTGCATATTCCACAAGATTCAGACTGAATACCTAGGATGCATCATCAATGAAAACAGAGTTCAGGTGGACCCGGTCAAGACAGCGGCAATATGGGATTGGATGAGACCAAATAATAAAAGAGACATCCTGTGTTTCATGGGATTCTGCAACTTCTACGGGAAGTTTATTAAAGAGTTTAGCAGAACAGCAAAACCTCTGCACAACCTGACAAAAAAGGATGTCAAATGAGAATGGGGAGAAAAGGAGTAAAAGGCATGCAATGATATCTGAACCAAGCTCATGATGGTGCCAAATCTGGTATACTTCGACCCTTGAAAGGAAACAACAATCGAGACAGGCGCATCTAAATATGTCTATTCTAGGATCCAATCTCAGAAATGTGAGGATGTGAAATGTCGCCTGGTGTACTACGGGTCAAAAACAATAACACCAGTAGAATGCAACTACGATGTCGCAAACAAAGAACTGTTAGCGATAGTTCAAGATTTTAAGGAATGGAGAAGATATATTCAGAACAATGATCACCAAGTCAGAGTTTTGACCGATCACAAGAACATAGTGCCATTTATGACCATAAAGGAACTCAATGATAGACAGATCAAATGGGTGGAAAGTCTGAGCAAATACAACTTCAAAATTGAATACAGGCCAGGGAAAGAAGGAGGAAAATCAGATGCATTCATGAGGATCGCAAGTGACAAACCACAAAAATGGAGAAGACAAACTGATCAAAAAGAAAAATAGGATATTGCTCCCAAAGGAATACTTCGAGATAATCGAAACAACAGAGATAAGAGATGAAAATGACAAAGAATTAAAGAAGGTGATAGAGAAGGAAAAAGAATTTTGAGAAATAAGGGAAAGCCTAGAAAGAGGAGATAAAGAAAGAAAAGTGAGGTCCTTAGGACTATGCGAGTAGAAGGACCAGTACCTTTAGTATGAGGGGAAGATGTGGATACCTGAAGATGAAAAGATAAGAACGAACCTTATCAGAAGACACTACGATGATAAGCTGGCAGGACAGAGGAATAGCTAAAACAACAGAACTGATCACGCGGAAATACTACAGTGTCACGAATGGGGCTTAGCGAGGAAAAGGTTTTCACATGACACATGGTTATGAGTCATAGTTATGTTAGGTTTCGCACATGACCTCATTTAGAGGTCATGGGTTTCGCGCATGTGACCGGTTTTGCACATATGACCATTTTGATCATATGACTAGTTTATGATGTTTTGATATGACTCACAGTTATGAGTCATATGTGATGCGTGACTCAAGGTATGAGTCACAAGGGCGTGAAGAGCAACTATATGAGGAGGGCACTAGGACCGAGTAGATAGGTCACGCTCCGCTTCCGCTATTTTCCTCCCCCTACATTTTATCTTGTTCTCAACACCATCAGCGTCCGGTGTGCCCACACGTTCGAACTATCTCCAGAAGCCTTTTGGCTGAGGCCCGCCTGCCTAGTCAGAAATGACCTCGGTCCCCCTACCCCCCTCAGAGCACTCCTCGGTGTCAGGAATCTGCCCTCATGTCCCCCTTCTTCTTGCACTGCTTGAGAATGCAACAGCAGACGCAGGAGTATCCCCGCAACTCTTCCCCCCGATAAGCTCTGGGGAACTAGACGACCTCTCGCCTGGAGAAGCCGTCATCCTCCCCGAACTCTGTACCTCGCTCCTTGCCTCAAGGGCCCTTTCCTCCCAAATCGACGAGCTAGCACTAGAGGTTGCAAGACTTTCTGGCCAAATCGACGACCTTCACGCTCGAAAGAGCAAACCCTCGGCTCCCCCCCCACCTCCCTCGTCTGAAAACGCTACAGCAGCCTCACTTTCTGCCCTCCAGCTTTCGGTCCAAGACCTTGCGTCCCGTCTGACCACCCCCCTCCCACAACCAACGTGCCACCAACAGCCCCCACCCCAACAAAACGCACGCATGCACGCCACGCCGAATACGGCTCGGGTAGCCCCCTCCAGCAAGGGTAAGGAGAAAGAGCAGTCCGACTCAGACCCCACCCTTGCAAACAAACTCACCCCCCTCTACGAGGGTGCGGGTGACACAGACTTCCCCTCCTACAGCACCAAAGACCAGAAATGGTACGGCAACCCTGCCGCTTACGCGGCCAAATTCCCGCGCTCAGGGGAGGCACAGTCTTTCCGAGATGGAAAATACCCTCCTGTTTCCGAGTTCCACCAGGTCCCTCAGTCGTCGGCTCAAACCGGTGCACCCTCCTACGCTCAGGCCGCCTCGACTGGACAGAAGAGGAGGGGCAAGGCGAACAAGTCCAAGACCCCCCCGTCTGCGGCCCAGGTTGCGTCTGGAACTGCCACTGCTGCCCCTTTGAGGGGCCCCAAGAGTCTGCCAGCAGCCGAGCGGCGGTTTTACGCTCCGCGTTCGTCCCTCCTTCCTCACCACCAGGCTGAGATTATAGCTGCCTCTTTCCCTGACTCCGCTGCCTCAGTGTTGAGAGAGGCTGGCTGCATTCTCCCACTATCTTTCTCCACCAGAGTTAACGACAGAGGCGCTGTAACCCTCCTTGCTCTCTCTCCATTCGTCCCGTCAACTTCATACGCCCCCTACTACGAAGCTCTTTCCTCGAAACTGAACCAGTCCTTCCCAATTGGAGACTCCCCCTGGCTCCCCTTCCGCCCTGCGCCAAACGAGGTGCAACTGGCAATTCACTCCCTCCCGATCACATACCTACCTGGGGACGACGAGGACCTCTTCCAGTCCCTCTCCAACACAATACTAAACGTCAAGAACGTCCAGATCCTCTCTGCCCGATACCTCAACCCCGACCGTGACTCTAGAGGCCAGAAGAAGGCAACCTCGGTAGTTGTCACTGTGGCCCCGGAGAATGAGGCCGCAATGTTGGGCAACGCTTACCTTTACTCCTCACGATGCAAGATCGAGAGAGCCTACTCGGCTAATGGCCTCACTCAGTGCCGTAATTGTTGTGAATACGGTCACCACTCCGCAAGGTGCAAGGTCGACTACCCAGTCTGCCCAATATGCACCCTCTCCCACAGGAAACAGGCACATAGGTGCCAGAACCCAACCTGCCCCAAGGGCGGTAACCTCAGAGCAGTCGCCGACTGTTGCCCGACCTCCCCACCGCTCTGTGCCGTCTGTAGGGGCCCTCACCCTGCCTTCGCTAGAGACTGCCAATCGAGACCCGCCCCCCCTACTCTCCGAAGGGAACCCCCTCTATCGCAGGATGAGGAAAGAATGGACACGACGAACGACCCCGGCGAGGGTCCTTCAACTGGTGCACGACCCCTCCTTCCCCCCATCGATTTTGAGACACCGCGTCCTAGGTGTGGTGATGCCCCCCCAACACGTCCCCCCGCAAATGTTGCGAAACCCCAAGAAGGAGCTCTGCCGAATCCCGCCTGGCAGGCAACTCCCACTCCTCTCCCGCTGCCTGAGATGCTGGAAGGCGTGTAATGGCTGGTCACACCTCCCCTGTGAGTTCCATGCTGGCGACGGACTCCGCTAGACCCGTATCCATTCTTCAACACAACTGCTTGGGAAGCTGGGATGTGTTTCTTTCCTTGTTTAATTCCTTTTCCCTCTTGGAGTTCCCCCCCACCCTCGTTGCACTACAAGACCCCCCCCTGTACAGAAACAAACCGCCCGCGTTTGCGGGTTTTTAGTCTTTTCTTCCTCCATGCCCCAACGGTGGCAAGCCCAGGGTGGCTTGCTACCTACATTTATTTTCTACGCAATAGTTCTCGGTTCTTCCTGTTTTCTCTGGTGCGAGAGACTGGATGGCCGTGGACTTCATTTCCTCTGTTGGTTTCTTTGATTTCTTTGTTACCAAATTTCGCGTGGTAAACCTTTACAGCACCTGGGATGGCTCCCCCTTCAAAAGCACAGTCTCGCCAGACGCTGCGTTCCCTCCAACGTCCTATCCTACACTGGTTGTTGGGGATTTCAACATCCACCACCCGTCAGCTGACCCGGGCCGTCTCTTCTCAGTTTCGGACCTCGGGGCCTCCTCCCCCTTTTTTGAAAAGGCTGTCAGCGAAGGATTCTGCCTTCTAAACATCCCTGGCACCCTAACATCCTTTCCCTTTGATGCGAACCTCCGATCATCGGTAATAGACCTAGCTTTTGCTAATGCCCCACTCTCGCCTAGCTTCAGATCTTGGAGCACGCCCCTTCCCCCAACGGGCTCTGACCATGTACCGATCCTAGTAATACTCTCACAGCCCCTGGCGCGCCCCCCACCACCATCTCCATCGTGGATAAAAACAGACTGGACAGCCCTTGAGGAAGGACTGAAAAGGATAACCTTCAACCCGCCTCCCCCCCTACCCATGTGACACACACTGGCAGCCTGGTTTGACATGGCCCTGGACAGGGTCAGGTCCCAGGTCAAAAGCCACACCCCCGACAAAAGACCAACCGACAGGTTGAAACCCTGGTGGACCCCCAACCTCACGGGGCAAAGAGCGGCCTTCCACTCCACCGTCCGGGCAAACCGGAGAGACCCCCTTCCCTCATTCAAGGAACTTTGCAAGAAGGCACGCCTCATGTACTTCAAGGCCATCAAGAAGGCCAAGAACGACTACTGGAAAAACTTCCTGGAAACAGCAAACCCCCAAACTTTATGGACGGTGAAAAGGTTTGCCTTTGGATGACCACCCGACCGGTTCCCTCAAATTCCGGATGCTGAAAGCCCCAACGAAATCAACCAGGCGCTCCTCGGGCACTTCTTCCCTGAGAAGAGCTCCTCCCCCCCTCCTAGAATCCTTCGTGCGTTCAAGGACGTCCCTGAACTGTCGGCGGAAGAAATATCGGCGGCCCTTCGTTAGTCCTCCTCGTCCTCTGCCCCCGGACCTGACCAGATACCCTACTCTGTTTGGAAGAAGGTCCACGTAATAAACCCCAACATCCTCACCTCCCTCCTGGGCCCCCTAGTCAAGTACGGGCACCACCCCTCCTCACTGAAAAAGGCAAACGGCATCGTGCTGGATAAGCCTGGGAAACCCTCCTATGACACCCCTGCCTGCTTTCGCATAATCGTCCTCCTAGAAACAGTTTCAAAGATTCTGGAGAGGGTGATGGCAAACAGGCTCTAGACCCTGGCCCGATTCCTGGGCCTCCTCTCACCCAACCAAACTGGCTCCATGCCCGGTCTGAGTACCTTCGACGCGGCAACTACCCTCTCTCACGAGGTTAAACTGTTTATGCGCCCCAAACTCAAGGTCTCGATCCTCTTCCTGGACATAAAGGGAGGTTTCGACAATGTCCCTGCCCCAATACTCCGCGAAAGGCTCGCAGCCAAGGCAGTCAACCCCTGCCTGGTCTCGTGGATAAGATCTTTCCTCCACGGCCGCTCCTGCCGCCTGATTTTCCAAGGGGCTCCCCAGGTATTCTCACCCATCTCGGTTGGTACTCCTCAGGGCTACCCGATCTCCCCCCTACTATTCGTCATCTACGTGTTGACCCTCCATTTTCCGGTCCCCAGGGGCCTCTTACTATCTTATGTGGACGACTTCGCTGTCACAGTGGCCTCGGGCTCTTACCGGAGAAACATCCAGAGGCTGCAGGGCATCACCAGGGCCCTCTAGCGGAAGGCTGGCAGGATAGGTGTGTCCTTTTCGATCCCGAAAACCGAGCTGATGCACTGGGAAACCCCCTCCCAGAAGATCCCTCCCCCCCCAATCCCGGTCTTGCTAGACGACCTTGTCTTCCGCCCTTCGAAGCTGGTTCGCTGGCTTGGATACTGGTTCGAGCCCTCCTCCACCTCGGGAACGAGAGGCACCACCTCCCACTTCGTGCGCAGACTGGGTTTGGCCCAAGGAGCCTTCGCAATGATAAAGCGTCTCTCAAGGCCCGGCAAGGGCCTTCCTCCTTTTCTCTGCCACCGACTGGCCTCCTCTCTGATAGCCCCTATCCTCCTGTATGGCGCGGACCTCTTCTCCCCCAGCCTCACCCTCCTCGATCGAATGTCCGTCTTCTGGAGGTCAGTCCAGAGATAGGTGACAAATTGTTTCTCCTCGACACCAATTGGCGTCCACGCCTGCGAATCGGCCCTACCTCCCATGCCCCTGCTGATACGCCACAAACAAAGGCTGGCGGCAATACGACTTGTCTGCCTCCCGCCAGAGGCCAATCCGGCCACTGCAAGGCTCCACCCCACGTTCCCAACCTCGTCTCCCTTTAGGGCCTCTGACGACCACCGACACCACACAAGGGGCTTGACTTCGGTCTACGCTCCCCTCCTTTGGAAATCCCCTGTACCCTCCCCGCCCATTAGGAAACACCTGCCAATCGACGCCATCGCGCACTGCACTCTACCTTTTATCCCGACATCCGGTCCACTTCCGGTGGCCTCCCCCGACCTCCTCCAGATGACTGGCCTCTGGGCCGGGGATGGAGCCCCCTCCTACAGATCAGTCAAACTGAGAGTTAGATCGGCACTGGTCAAAGATTGGAACGATCAGTTCCCACCCCCCCCAACGTACCCCTACCCAGTGTCCCTATCCCCCCACCCCTTCATGGGGCTCGGAAGGTTCATGGCGGGGCGAATACATCAAATGCGCGCAGGCAAGAGCTACTTAGCGGCCCATCCTTCCTGGTTCACCGAGGACCCCTCCCCCCTCTGCCCTTTTTGCGAGGAAGAGGAGGAGGACTTCACCCATGCCATCCTATCATGCGAGTCCCGCAAGGTACCTCATGAGCGCCACCTCCGCGGGCTCACTTCGTTAGACAGGGACAGCCCCCTCTGGTCAAACATCGACGCTCTCCACTCCCTCGCCAAGTACATCAACGTCACGGCGACGGGCTTCCCGCCAGGCATGCCCCCAGCAGCATGGGACCACACACTTGAATCAGGCGATACAGCGTCTGGTCCGCCGATTCACGGCTTCGCCCCATGAGGGGGTAGGCTACCTTCCGCTTGAATTTCCTCTGGTCTTGGGCTAAGGATTTTTATTTTTCGTTATGATCCTGTACTTTTTTGTTTTATTTCCTTAGGGATTTAGTGTCGGCTATCGGACACAATTGGAGGTTTTTATAGTTTAGTGTGAGGATTTTTCTTTTGTTATTGCGTGCGTTTGAGATTAAGGTTTTGTTTATGCCATAGCTAGCGCTGCATGCAAGTTCTTGTACCATAAATCAATGAATACATGAAGATAAACAAAAAAAAAAAGAAAGAAAAAAGACCGCGTAGATAGGTCGTCTTCCGCCCCTCCAAGCTAATTCGCTGGCTCGGGTATTGGTTTGAGCCCTCCTCCACTTCGGGTACTAGGGGTACCACCTCCCACTTCGTGAGAAGGCTGGGCCTTGCGCAAGGTGCTTTCACAACAATCAAAAGACTATCAAGGCCTGGTAAAGGCCTCCCCCCTTTCCTCTGCCATCGTCTGGCCTCCTCCCTGATAGCCCCAATTCTCTTGTATGGGGCAGACTTGTTCTCTCCGAGCCTCACCCTCCTCGATCGCATGTCCGTCTTCTGGAGGTCTGTCCAAAGATGGGTGACAAATTGCTTCTCCTCAACGCCTGTTGGCATCCTCGCTTGCGAGTTGGCCCTGCCCCCAATGCCCCTCTTGATACGCCACCGACAGAGACTAGCAGCGGTGAGGCTTGTTTGCCTCCCCCCGGAGTCCAATCCGGCGACTGCGAGACTTCACCCAACCTTCCCGACTTCATCCCCCTTCAGGGCCTCTGATGACCATCGACACTTCACTAGGGGGTTGACCTCGGTTTATGCCCCTCTCTTGTGGAGGTCCCGTGTCCCCTCACCACCAATAAGGAAACACCTCCCTATCGACCCAATCGCGCACAGGACGCTGCCGTTCATCACAGCAGCTGGCCCCATGCCGGTGGCCTCCCCCAACCTCCTCCCACGACCTCCTGCCTCCTGCCTCCCTGCCGATAAGGGACGGTGCCACCTCCTACAGGTCGATTAAGTTAAAAGTCAGATCGACATTAGTCAAAGACTAGAACGATCAGTTCCCACCTCCACCGCCGTACTCCTACCCGGTGTCCCTCTCGTCCCACCCGTTCATGGGGCTTGGAAGATTCATGGCGGGGAGAATACACCCAATGCGCTCGGGTAAAAGCTATCTCGCTGCCCACCCTTCCTAGTTCACTGAGGACCCCTCCCCCCTCTGCCCTTTCTGCGAGGAAGACGAGGAGGACTTCGCCCACGCCATCCTGTCCTGCGAGTCCCGCAAGGAACCTCGTCAGCGCCACCTCCGGGGGCTCACGTCGGTAGAAAGGGACAGCCCTCTCTGGTCCGACCCCACCGCTCTCCACTCCCTCGCCAGATACATTAACGTCACGGCGACGGGCTTCCCACCAGGTATGCCCCCGGCAGCACGGGACCCAGAGTCTTTATCAGACGATACTACTTTAGCACTCCCAATTCATGGCTTCGCCCCCTGAGGGGGACGGCTCCTCGTTTGTCACTGTTAGTCTTCGAGGATGGTTTTTGTTTTTGGAAGGCGGCTTTATTTTCTGTCGTGATCATGCAATTTTTTGTTTTACTTCCGTAGGGATTTGGTGTCAGCTATCGGACACACTTAGGAGGATTTTATAGTTTGGTGCGAATGTTTCTTTTGTTATTGAGTGAGTTTTGAGATTAAGGTTTTGTTTATGCCATAGCTAGCGCTGCATGCAAGTTCTTGTACCGTAAATCAAGGAATACATGAAGATAAAAAAAAAAAGAAAAAAAGAGACCGAGTAGATAGGTCATCCTCCGTCTCCTCTACACACCCGGCGATTGAAATCAACCCTC
>JACCEG010000218.1:42046-54026 GCA_014065205.1 Tuber brumale
GGCGACACAGACTTCCCCTCCTACAGCACCAAGGACCAGAAATGGTACGGCAACCCTGCCGCTTACACGGCAAAATTCCCTCGCTCTGGGGAGGCTAAGACCTTCCGAGATGGAAAGTACCCACCTGTTTCCGAGTTCCACCCGGTCCCATCGCCGTCGGCTCATCCCAGCGCCTCCTCTTACGCTCAGGCCGCCTCATCTGGACAGAAGAGGAAGGACAAGGCGAACAAGTCCAAGATCCCCCAGTCTGCTGCCCAGGTTGCGTCTGGAACGGCCACTGATGCCCCCTCGCGGGGTCCTAAGAGTCTGCCAGCAGCCGAGTGACGGTTCTACGCACCACGTTCGCACCCCCTACCTCACCACCAGGCTGAGCTTATAGCTGCCCCCTTCTCAGACTCTGCAGCCTCAGTATTACGAGAGGCTGGCTGCATTCTCCCACTATCGTTCTCCGCCCGAGTCAACGACAGAGGCGCTATAACCCTCCTTGCTCTCTCACCCTTTGTTTCTTCCCCTTCATACGCCCCCTACTACAAAGCCCTTTCTGCAAAACTAAACCAGTCCGTCACGGTCGGAGACTCCCCCTGGCTCCTGTTCCGCCCTGCGCCAAGCAAGGTGCAACTAGCTGTTCACTCCCTACCGATCACCTACCTCCCTGGGGACGACGAGGACCTCTTCCAGTCCCTCTCCAACACCATACTAAACGTCAAGAACGTACAAATCCTATCTGCCCATTACCTAAACCCCGACCGAGACTCTAGACTACAAAAGAAGGCGACCTCTGTTGTTGTCACAGTGGCCGCGGAGAGTGAGGCCGCAATGCTGGGCAACGCTTACTTTTACTCCTCTCGATGCAAGATCGAGAGAGCATACTCGGCTAACAGCCTCACTCAGTGCCGTAACTGTTGCGAATACGGACACCACTCAGCGAGGTGTACGATTGACCATCTAGTCTGTCCAATCTGCGCCCTCTCCCACAGAAAGCAGGCACACAGGTGCCAGAACCTGACCTGCCCCAAGGGCGGTAACCTTAGAGCAGTCACTGACTGCTGCCCGACCTCCCCATCGCTCTGCGCCGTCTGTAAGGGCCCTCACCTAGCCTTTGCCAGAGAGTGCCCATCGAGACCTGCCCCCCCTACTCTCCGTAGGGAACCTCCTCTATCGCAGGATGAGGAAAGAATGGACAAGATGAACGACCGCGGCGAGGGTCCTTCAACTGGTGCACGACCCCTCCTTCCCCCCATCGATTTTGAAACACCCCATCCTAGACGTGGTGATGCCCCCCCAACACGTCCCCCCGCAAACGTTGCGAAACCCCAAGGAGGTGCTCTGCCGAATCCCACCTGGCAGGCAACTCCCACTCCTCTCCCGCTGCCTGAGACGCCGGAAGGCGTGTAATGGATGGTCGCACCTCTCCTGTGAGTTCCGTGCTGGCGACGGGCTCCATTAATCCAATATCCATTCTGCAACACAACTGCTTGGGAAGCTGGGATGTGTTTCTCTCCCTTTTTAATTCCTTTTCCATTTTGGAGTTCTTCCCCACCCTCATTGCGATACAAGACTCCCCCCTGTACAGAAACAAACCACCCACGTTTGCGGGCTTCAAGTTTTTTCTTCCCCCTTGCCCAAACGGTGGCAAGCCCAGAGGGGCTTGCTACCTAAATTTATTTTCTACGCAACAGTTCTCGGTTCTCCCTGTTTTCTCAGATGCGAGAGACTGGATGGCTGTGGACTTCTTTTCTTCTGTTGGTTTTTTTGATTCCTTTGTAACCAAGTTTCGCATGGTAAACCTCTACAGCACCTGGGATGGCTCCCCCTTCAAAAGGACCGTCTCGCCTGATGCTGCGTTCCCTCCAACGCCCTCCCTGACACTAGTTGTTGGAGATTTCAACATCCACCACCCTTCAGCTGACCCGGGCCGTCTCTTCTCAGTTTCGGACCTTGGTGCCTCTTCCCCCTTTTTTGAGAAGGCTGCCAGTGAAGGCTTTTGCCTCCTAAACACCCCTGGCACACTCACATACTTCCCCTTCGACACGAACCTCCGCCCAGCGGTAATAGACCTAGCGTTTGCAAATGCCCCCCTCTCGCCGAGCTTCAGATCATGGAGCACGCCTCTTCCCCCAACGGGCTCTGACCATGTCCCGATCCTTATAACACTTTCAGAGCCTTTGGCCCGCCCGCTACCACTGTCTCCATCATGGACGAAAACAGACTGGACAGCACTGGAGGAGGGGCTGAAAAGGATAATGTTCCGCCCACCTCCCCCCCTCCCCACACCACGCATGCTGGCAGCCTGGTTTGACATGGTCCTAGACAGGGTCAGCTCCGAGCTCACGAGCCACACCCACGACAAGAGACCTACCTACAGGTTGAAACCCTGGTGGACCCCCAACCTCATGGCGCAAAGAGTGGCGTTCCACACAACCGTCCGGGCAGCCCGGAAGGACCCCCTCCCGTCATCCAAAGATCTATGCAAGGAGGCACGCCTCATGTACTTCAAAGCTATCAAGAAGGCCAAGAATGACTACTGGGAAAACTTCCTAGAAACAGCAAACCCCCAAACCCTATGGATGGCGAAAGGTTTCGCCTGCGGACGACCACCCGACCAGTTCCCACAAATTCAGGGGGCCAAAAGCCCTAACGAAATCAAGCAGGCGCTCCTCGGGCACTTCTTCCCTGAGAAGAGACCCTCCCCCCCTCCCTGCATCCTACGTGCGTTCAAGGACGTCCCTGAGCTGTCGGCGGAAGAAATATCGGCGGCCCTTAGAAAGTCCTCATCGTCCTCTGCCCCTGGTCCTGACCA
Source organism: Tuber brumale (assembly GCA_014065205.1). Classification (NCBI taxonomy): domain Eukaryota; kingdom Fungi; phylum Ascomycota; class Pezizomycetes; order Pezizales; family Tuberaceae; genus Tuber; species Tuber brumale. The sequence goes on from JACCEG010000218.1 coordinate 44,847, forward strand.
GATATCCTACTCTGTCTGGAAGAAAGTCCACGTGATAAACCTCAGTATTCTCACATCCCTCCTGGGCCCCCTAGTTAGGTACGGGCACCACCCCTCTTCCCTGAAAAAGGCAAAGGGCATTGTGCTGGATAAACCTGGGAAACCCTCCTACGACACCCCTGCCTCATTTCGCATAATCGTCCTCCTAGAAACTGTCTCAAAGATTCTGGAGAGGGTGATGGCAAACTGGCTTTCGGCCCAGGCCCGATTCCTGGGCCTCCTCTCCCACAACCAGACTGGTTCCCTACCTGGGCTGAGCACCTTCGACGCGGCGGCTACCCTCTCCCACGAGATTCGGCTATTTATGCGCCCCAAACTCAAGGTCTGGACCCTCTTCCTGGACATAAAAGGAGGCTTCGATAATGTCTCCGCCCCGATACTTTGCGACAGACTCGCCACTAAGCCGGTCAACCCCTACCTAGTCTCGTGGATAAGCTCTTTCCTCCATGGCCGCTCCTGCCACCTGATCTTCCAAGGGGCTCCCCAAGTCTTCTCACCTGTCTCCGTTGGAACCCCCCAGGGCTCCCCGATCTCCCTCCTGCTCTTCGTCATCTACGTTTCAATCCTCCATTTCCAGGTCCCAAGGGGCCTCATCCTCTCCTATGTAAACGACTTCGCTGTCACAGTGGCCTCGGGCTCCTATCGCAGGAACATCCTGAGGTTGCAGGACATCACCAAGATACTCCAGCAGAACGCCGGTAAACTTGGTGCGTCCTTTTCGATCCAGAAAACAGAGTTGATGCACTGGGAAACCCCCTCTCAGAAGACCCCCCCACCGCCGATCCCACTCTTACAGGATGACCTTGTCTTTCGACCCTCAAAGTTAGTTCTCTGGCTCGGATACCGGTTCGAGCCCTCCTCCACCTCCAGCACGAGAGGTACCACCTCCCACTTTGTGCGAAGAGTCGGCCGGGCCCAAGGTGCATTGGCTACGATTAAAACACTCTCAAGGCCTGGCAAAGGCCTTCCTCCCGTCCTCTGCCACCGTCTGGCCTCCCCTTTAATAGCCCCCATCCTCCTATACGGAGCGGACCTCTTCTCCCCGAGCCTTACCCTCCTGGATCGAATGGCCGTCTTCTGGAGGTCCGTCCAGAGATGGGTAACGAACTGTTTCTCCTCGACACCTATTAGCACCCTCGCTTGCGAGTCGGCCCTGCCCCCCATGCCCCTTTTGATCCGCCACAAGCAGAGACTTGCAGCAGTTCGCCTTGTCTGCCTCCCCCTGGAGGCCAATCCGGCAACGGCGAGGATACACCCACGTTCCCGACCTCATCCTCCTTCAGGGCCTCCGATGACCACAGACACCACACGCGGGGCCTGACTTCGGTCTACGCTCCACTCCTCTGGAAGTCACCTGTACCCTCCCCGCCCATACGGAAACACCTTCCAATTGACGCGATTGCGCACCGCACTCTCCAGTTCATCCCGACCTCCGGCCCTGTTCCGATGGCCTCCCCTGACCTCCTCGCGACGGCCCGCCTTCCGGCCGGGGAAGACACTCCCTCCTACCGATTGATCAAGATGAGAGTTAGATCGGCCTTGGTCAGAGACTGGAACGATCAGTTCACGCCTCCCTCGAGATACCCCTATCACGTACCCCTATCGCCCCATCCCTTCATGGGGCTAGGGAGATTCATGGCGCGGAGAATACATCAAATGCGCTCGGGCAAGAGCTCCTTAGCGGCCCACCCCTCCTGGTTCACTGAAGACCCCTCCCCCCTCTGCCCCTTCTGCGCGGAGGAGGAGGAGGACTTCGCCCATGCCATCCTATCCTGCAGGTCCTGCAGGGAACCTCGTGAGCGCCACCTCCGCGGGCTCACCTCGGTAGACAGGGACAGCCCCCTCTGGTCAAACACAACCACTCTCCACTCCCTAGCCAGGTGCATCAACGTCACAGCAACGGGCTTCCCGCCAGGTATGCTCCCAGCAGCATGGGACCATCCAGTTCCACCAGACGAGACCGCGTTTGGTCTGCCGATTCACTGCTTCGCCCCCTGCGGGGTTAAGTTTTCTTCCTGTTATTTTTCCTTTTAGGTTGGTGCTGGGGGACTTTATTTTCCGTCATGATCATCTGTTTTTTTTGTTTTATTTCCTCAGGGATTTGGTGTCGGCTATCGGACACGCTTAGGAGGATTTTATAGTTTGGTGCGATTATTTCACTTGTTATTACGAGTTTTTGAGATTAAGGTTTTGTTTATGCCATAGCTAGCGCTTTTTTTTTTTCTTTTTTTTTTTTTTTTTTTTTTTTTTTTTAATTCATTTGTTTATTGATCATGGCTCAAAAACGTACATGCAGCTCGCGCTATGGCATACAAAAAGCCTTAATTCCAACGCGGTAACAAAAGAAACAACAAAACTCAAATATCGCAAAATTTCCTCCAAAGCGGGTACGTATGAACCCAAGCATCGCCAACGATGACTAACAGCAAAAGTAAAGCATTCCAGGGCCACCGTAAGGTCCCCTTGAAACTCAAAGAAAAGCAAAACCCATCCTCCAACAATCACAACAAACATCATAACGCTGAAAAACAAATTCAAACTAGTAAAGAAATCCATCACTGGTTGTATCAAGTAATGTAGAGCAGGCTGGAAAACGGCACTGCTATGGACTGGAGCCAGCCGCGGCTGGAGAGGTAGTAGAGGAGTGGGCCACTGCAGGCATCCTTGGAGGGAAGCCGGAGGCTGTCTCAGAGACGTACTTAGCGAACCTCAATATGAGGTCTGAAGAGTGCCAGAGGGGGGCATCAGGGCCGAGGTCATCGATTCCCTGGAGGAGGGACTCGCGTTGTTGGGCCTTAGCTAGACAGTAGAGGATGGCGTGTTCAAAAGTCTCTTCGGCCTCTTCACAGAATGGGCAAAGGGTAGACTCGTCACGGGAGGACCATGAAGTGTGCGCTGCAAGATAACTCTTGCCAGATCGCATTTGGTGGATACGGCCCGCAGTGAACTTGGGGAGGCCCATGAAGGGGTGAGGAGCTAGCGAGGGGCCAAAGGGGTAGGCGGAAGGGGTGGGGGCTGCTGAGGTCCAATCAGAGATCAAAAGAGGAGTAGTGGCAGCCTTTAGTGAGACATAGGAGGGCAGGCCAGTCGGATCATAAGGCGTGGGGTTGATAAGATGCGGGAAGGCCAAAGGGAGGCGGGGAGGAAGGATAGATTTGACCGAGTAGGCGACGGAGTCTAGAGGGAGGTGAACGCGACCCCCAGAGGGGAGCGAGGACCAGAGGGGGGGACGAGTTGACCCTTTTAGGGGGGTGAGAAGGTGTCGATGGGAGGGGGCACGCCAGGCGTCCCAGGTGGGTACTCGGGGGTGCAGGCGGGCAGCGGCAGGGTTGACACAGGAGCGGAGCAGAGGAGACGGATTGCCGCAAGGCGTCTCTTGTCAGCCAAGTAGGTGCCAATGGGCGGCAGGGCAGCCTCACAGTAGAGGATAGAGGAAGGCGTTGAGCGAAAACAATTGGTGACCCATCGCAGGACGGTGTGCCAGAAGGATTCGAGTTTGCGGAGGGTGGTGGAGTTGGGAGAATAGACATCTCCCCCGAAGGTGAGGACAGGAAGGAGGAGCCCTACTGCTAACTTGCGGTTACACCAGGGTGAGAGGCCTTTGCCCGCTGGGCTGAGGCGTTTTACTAGGGAGAAGGACCCCCACGCAAGAGCTAGCCGGCGGCTGAAGTGGGAGGAGGATTCCAATGTGGGGGTAAGCCAATAACCCAGCCAACGGACTTCGGCAGAGGGCTTGAAGAGGGACCCATTCAGAGAAATAGGAGCGTGGGAAATGGGATTCCTGTGGCGACGGGTGCGCCAGTGGATGAGTTCGGTTTTGGGGATGGAAAAGCCCACGCCAAGGGGCTCCGCTTTGTTTAGTAAGGCCCTAAAGAGGGATTGAAGGCGGCGAATATTCGAGCGGTAGGAGGGAGAAGCGACCGTGACTGAAAAGTCATCGACGTACGAGACGATGAGGCCGCGAGGAATTGATAGGTGAAGTTGAGAAACATAAATAACAAACAGGAGAGGAGAAATAGGGGAGCCTTGAGGGGTGCCCACAGCAACGGGAGAAAAAACATTAGGAGCGCCTTGAAAAATAAGGGGGCACTGGCGTGAGGAGAGCAAGGAGGAAACCCAGGACACGAGGTAGGGAGGAGTCCTGTGCTGGCGGAGGAGCGTGCAGAGCTGGGAGGAGTTGACATTGTCGAAACCACCCTTTTTGTCTAGGAAGAGGGTGGAGACCTGGAGGCGGGAAGTTTGGAGAAGGCGGACCTCGTGTTGGAGGGTGGAAACAGCATCAAAGCAGCCAAGGCCAGCAAGAGACCCACACTGGTGGAGGTTCAAGAGAGAGGAAGAGCGAGCAAAGGAGGCTAGACGATATGCCACTATGCGTTCAAGTATTTTGGAGACGGTTTCAAGAAGCACGATGATACGGAACGCGGAAGGGCTGGTGTATTCTGGTTTCCCTGGTTTGTCAAGGACAACACCATTGGCGCGTTTCATGGATGGAGGGTGGTAACCATAGAGGAGGAGAGGGGACAAGAGGGAAGGGAGAAGAAGCTTATTGGCACGATGAACCCTCTTCCATGCCCCATAGGGCATGCAGTCTGCGCCTGGAGCGTAAGACGAGGAGGAGCGGCGAAGGACAAGGGAAACTTCCTCAGCCGTGACAGGAGGTGTGTTGGAGAGGGGAGGCAGGAGGCAGGAGGGACGAGGGGGGGGAGGAGGGACCGGAAAGAAGTGGTTGATGAGGGTGGAGTTGATTTCGGAGGGGGTGGTGGCGTCCAGGAGGGAAGGGAAACGTTCAGGAGTACGGCCATAAGCAAACTTCTTAGCATTCCAGAAAGTCTTGAAGTCAGCCCCAGCAAGAAAGCGATTACAGTGATCTGCTTTGGCCTTCTTGATAGCTTTGAAGTAGGCGTTGCGTGCCGTTGACATTTCCTGATGGGAGGACTGGGATAGGCGGAAGGCCCGGGTAACCGAGTGATGAATGCGACGGAGGGCGGACAGCTGTGGGGTCCACCAGGGTTTGGAGTGGAGAGAGGGCCTTTTGGGGGGCGTAAAAGTGTTGAGCGGGGTGGTGATGAGAGAGAGGGAGTTGTCGAACCAGGCTTCAAGGGTATTTGACGTTGGGAAGGATGGAGGCGCCGGTATGGCTGTGGCCTCCAGTACTGGAGTAAGGCTGGCCCAATCCGTTGCAGTCCAGTTAGGTCTGGGGAGGGGAGCCGTTCAGTAATAGAGGCAAGTGAGAGGAAAACAACCACATGGTCAGAGCCAGTGGAGGGCAGAGGGGTCTCCCAGGATTGGAAGAAAGGAAGGAGAGTGTGATTCGCGAAAGAAAGGTCAAGAACTGAGGGCCGATCTGACTGATTGAAGGGGAACCTGGTATAAACCCCAGGCTGGTTGAGGAGGGAGTAGGGGTTGCTCGCGGCTGTAGAGAAGTAGGGGGAGGATATGGAGGACTCTGAGTGTGGGATATTCCGTAACGGGTCCGGGAGGTGGTGGTGGAGGTTGGAGTCCCCAAGGGAAAGAGTGGGAAATTCATGAACTGGAAACAAAACAGAGGGCAAAAGTGTGCGAAGGAAAGAATCTCGGGAGGCTGTGGAGTAGGAGTTATACAGGCGAAACATCTGGTGATCAGAACCAAAGACTCCATAAGGGGAATGAAAAGACATCGCCATGTGGTCGCCCCGGTCAAAAAACAAAGGAAGAATCGAAAGAACAGGTAACAGGCGATCAGAAACATAAACTGCCACCCTAACCTTATACGAACCTGAAGAAGGAGGTGAAAAACATTTGAAAGAAGTAGCCCCTAGAGGCCGCCCCTTAAACAACGGAACATCCTGTAAAGCAACAACAAGAGGAGACTTCTCAACTGAGGTAAAGAAGGAAAACAAAGTATGAAAGACATAGCTGCTTCCGAGGCAGTTATGCTGAGCAAAGGAAAGTTTAGAAGCACTGGCCTCGTGGGGAGGGGACAAGTGTGGTGAAGCATCAGGGTATGGGGGCGCGGGTTGTGCATGCATTTACAAATTGCCCGCACGGCCGGACACCGGTTCCCCAGCCCAGCCGGAAGCCGGCATCGCTGAGGGGAGGAGGGAACATATGGGGATTGGTGTGACCAAGGGAGGAGGACAGGAGAAGAGGTCGATGGGGGCATACCGGGCAGTGGAGGGAGGAGCAGGCGCCAAAGGAACCTGGGCGTTGCGGGAGGGGGTCCAGGGGACGGGCGAGGTGGGGGCGTCGGGCAGGAGTTGGTCCCTGGGGGGGCGAATAGACTCGCGAATAGAGACCCTGGTGGGGCATTCGGGGGAGGTGGCGGGATGTTCCCCATCGCAGTTGATGCATAGGGAGCGCGTAGCAGTACAGCAGGCTGGGACAACCTTGATGTTGCCTTGCTTGGGACAAGACTCGTTGAGGCACCGATGCCCCGATCTCGGGTGGGGCTTGGCGCAAATCGGGCAGGTGTGGTTCTCGGCTTTGCAGAGGGGCATGGAATGCGCGAACCGGTAGCATTTCTTGCATTGGGTGTCGCGGGAGGCTGGGTGAGCGAGGCGGACCTCTTGGGTACGATTGAAAAGGCGGATACGAGAGCCGTCGCGCTGGAGGCTGGGGCCGAAGAGGTGAAGGTCTTGAGGCGCGACCGCCACGACAACAGAGGTGGTTGTCTTGGACTCGCGGAGGGCTTGGTCACGTTGGAGGAAGCGTGCCGTGAGGATGGAGGCGTTGTTGGAGTTACGGATTGATTCGTGAAGGCGTTCAAAAAGCTCAGCCGGGTCAGGGGGGAGCATGTTAAGGGGGAGGTTGTGGATCAAGATGTCGGTAAAAAGAGGGGCTGTCCTGAAGTCCTGGAAGGGGTTATCTCCTACAGGGAAAGACTGATTGAGCTTCCGAGTGAGGGCTTCAAAGAAGGGGGCATAGGAGGCGGAGGGTGTCCGGGGGTTCGCGGTGAGGGTGACCGCCCCATTGGCATTAACCGTGGAGGCGAGCGAGAGGGGGAGAGTGCAGCCAGCGGAACGAAGGATTGAGGCCATGATGTCAGGGAGCGCTGCGGCCATGGTAAGAGGGTCCTCAAAGGGAGCAGGTTGGAGGCGGGGGGCGTAAAAACGGCGTTGGGCAGCCGGGAGAGGGGGTGGAGCCTTAAAGGACTCCTCTCCAGTAGGGGCTGATGCAAGGGCGACCTGGGCCGCGGTGGCACGTTTTCCTGCCCTCCTTCCGGAACCTGCAACTTGGGCGTAGCTGCCGCCAGGAGGAGAGTTGGTGGAGGGTTCGATAGAGTAGCCCGGAGGGGGACCCGGGAGGAAGTGTTTATCAAAGGAGAGGGGGAAACGATCTTTCTTTGGGACCTTACTAGCCTCCCCCCCAGAGAGGTTGACAGAGGCATAGAAGACGTCCGCTTCATGGGTGGAGTAATTGTTCCTAGAATACGACTCGGGAGAGCCGTACCATTGGCCTGAGACCTGGATGGGGAAATCTGGAGAGGGGACTGTTAGGCCCGCCTGGCGGGTAAGAAGGAGTTTTTTCTTGGGTTGGGCTGAGGAGGAGGGGGCAGCCACGGCGGGCTGTGCAGCTGGGGGGGGTACTCGGGAAGCAAGGGAGGAGACCTTGGAGGTCAGGTCCCGAATAGTGGCTGTCAGGGACGGGTCCAGGACCGGAGCTGTGGGAACCGGAGGAGGAGGAGGCGGAGGAGGAGGAGGGGGAGCGGCGGCAAGAACTGCCACTTGCTCAGACAGGTCACGGACTCTCTCGACCAGGTGGGAAAGAATGGGGAGGATACGTCTTTCGCCCGGCGACAGATCGTCTGAAAAAGCTGTTTGTCCAAAAAGAAAAGGGAAGGTGGCAGGGTTAATGCCTAAAGTAGTGGCAGCATTGGAGGAGATGTGGCAAATCGCACGATCCTCCTGGGAGGGCAGCAAGCCAGGTGTAGAAGAGAAGGTGATAAGGTCAGATCTCATGCTATTGCGAGAGGAGGCTGTGCGGTGGGGGCCAGGGCCCGATGGGATGGGAGGGGTGCCGGAAACCGACATTAGAGGAGGAGGCGAAATATTTTACCCAAGAGGGGTAAGGCTGAGGCGGTGAGAAAAGGTTCTCAACCAATGAGAGCGAAGCTTGGCAGAAAACTTGGAGTGGTTTTTTCTTTCACTGTGGTTGTAGCGGAGACGGAGCATGGCCATAGCTAGCGCTGCATGCAAGTTCTTGTACCATAAATCAATGAATACATGAAGATAAAAAAAAAAAAGAAGAAAAAAAAAGAAAAAAGAGATAAAAAAAAAGAAAAAAGACGGAGTAGATAGGTCATCCTCCGTCTCCTCTACATACCCAGCGCTTGAAAGCAACCCTCAACGCTAGGTACTCACGAACCATCCACCCCCCCTCTCCTCCCACGATAGCTTCAGCCTAGAAGTGACGGCCATCTCCCTCCCCCTTGCTGCCCTCTTCGGCTCTCTTACGCGTCGAGGCTTTCCTTCCCTTGAGTTCCGGTACCGCTTCTCTGCTGCCCGTTCTCACCTCCTTCCTCGCTTAGCGAGGCCCCTTCACACGGTCGGCGAACGCTCGCTTCCCATGCTTCAGACGGCTGGGAACACGGTTTGAGGTATGCGACGACTTTTCAACAGGCCCACGGGTCGATCTCGCTTCTCCCCACGGTCGGCTTAAGCGGTGGTATCCCATCTACGAAGTGACGCTATCGCTCTGAGAACAAGGGACTACATGAGAGACGCGGTAAGATGCTTGCTTTCTTCTACGGGGACCGCCTAGTCGGACACGAACACGATTACCGAGAGTTGACGTGGTTGCGTTCTGTTGCCCTCCTGTTCCGTCGGTTGGATTGGCTTGCACCCTACTGCTGCACCCTCCCTCGGCTAGCACCCTACTGCTCCGCCCTCTCCCACCGCAGCCCACAGGCGGCTCCCTTTCTCGGTTGCGTCGCGTTCCGGGATAACTTCTACGGTTTTCTGCGGCCAGCGCGTATCGCTGGCTTGGTTGTTGTGGGGCTCACTTTGGTGCAGTTTTTCTTTTGTTTTTTGTTGAGATGTCCTGGGCGGTTACCTTCTTATGTTTTCCTGCTTTCTTCTTAGTTAGGCTTCTCCTATTCTCTGAGTTCACTTGCGAGGTAGGGACGGGTTTTTCTTTGGGGCGAGATGTGCGGTTAGGCCCATA
>JACCEG010000218.1:55050-78754 GCA_014065205.1 Tuber brumale
CTTCTCCTATTCTCTGAGTTCGCTTGCGAGGTAGGGATGGGTTTTTCTTTGGGGCGAGATGTGCGGTTAGGCCCATACCAGAGGGTCTTGGAGATACGGTCGGGCCAGGCGGGAGGAGGTTATAGGTTTTCTTCTATGCCATAGCTAGCGCTGCATGCACGGTTCTTGTACATTAAACTAATCAATCATACAAAGATAAAACAAAAAAAAGAAAAAGAAGACCGTGTAGATAGGTGACAGGGTCAGGTCCCAGCTCAAGAACAACACCCCTGACAAAAGGCCCACCTACAGGTCAAAACCCTGGTGGACCCCCAACCTCACGGCACAGAGAGCAGCGTTCCACTCCACCGTCCGGGCAGCCCGGAAGGACCCCCTCCCCTCATCCAAAGATCTATGCAAAGAGGCACGCCTCATGTACTTCAAAGCTATCAAGAAAGCCAAGAATGATTACTGGAAAAACTTCCCGGAAACAGCCAACCCCCAAACACTATGGACAGCGAAACGGCTTGCCTACGGACGACCACCCGACAGGTTCCCCCAAATTCCAGGGGCTGAAAGCCCTGACAAAATAAATCAGGCACTCCTCGCGCACATCTTCCCTGAGAAGAGATCCTCCCCTCCTCCCCGAATCCTACGTGAGTTCAAGGACGTCCTGGAGCTGTCGGCGGAAGAATGATCAGCGGCCCTTCGGAAGTCCTCTACATCCTCCGCTCCTGGCCCGGACCAGATACCCTACTCTGTCTGGAACAGAGTCCACTCGATAAACCCCAGAATTCTCACCTCCCTCCTGGGCCCCCTGGTTAGGTATGGGCACCACCCCTCTTCCCTAAAAAAGGCAAACAGCATTGTGCTGGACAAGCCTGGGAAACCCTCCTACGACATACCCGCTTCGTTCCGTATCATCGTCCTCCTAGAAACTGTCTCAAAGATTCCAGAGAGGGTGCTGGCAAACCGACTTTTGACCCTGGCCCGATTCCTGGGCCTTTTCTCCACCAACCAAACTGGTTCCCTGCCTGGTCTGAGTACCTTCGACGCAGCGGCTACCCTCTCTCACGAGGTCCACCTATTTATGCGCCACAAGCTCAAGGTATCGACCCTCTTCCTGGACATTAAGGGAGGCTTCGATAATGTATCAGCCCCGATAATTTGCAACAGACGCGCCACAAAGGCGGTCAACCTCTACCTGGTCTCGTGGATAAGGTCCTTCCTCCACGGACGCACATGCCGCCTTGTCTTCCAGGGGGCACTCTAAATCTTCTCTCCAATCTCGGTTGGTACCCCCCGAGGCTCCCCGATCTCCCCCCTGCTCTTCGTCATCTACGTATCGACCCTCCATTTCCCGGTCCCCAGGGGCCTCATACTCTCTTATGTGGACGACTTCGCTGTCACGGTGGCCTCGGGCTCTTACCGTAGGAACATCCAAAGGCTGCAGCGCATCACCAAGGTTCTCCAGCGGAAGGCTGGCAGGATAGGCGTGTCCTTTTCAATCCCCAAGACGGAGTTGATGCACTGAGAGACCCCCTCTCAGAAGATCCCGCCCCGCCCGATCCCGGTCCTGCTGGACGACCTTGTCTTCAGCCCCTCAAAGCTAGTTCGCTGGCTCGGATATTGGTTCGTGCCCTCCTCCACCTCCGGCACGCGAGGTACCACCTCCCACTTCGTGCGAAGACTTGGTCTGGCCCAAGGTGCATTTGCCACAATAAAGAGACTCTCAAGGCCTGGCAAGGGCCTTCCTCCCTTCCTCTGCCACCGCCTGGCCTCCTCCTTAACCGCCCCTATGCTCCTATACGGCGCGGACCTCTTCTCCCCCAGCCTCACACTCCTGGACCGTATGTCCGTCTTCTGGAGGTCCGTCCAGAGATGGGTAACAAATATTTTCTCCTTGACACCTATTGGCATCCTCGCTTGCGAGTCGGCCCTGCCCCCCATGCCCCTTTTAATACGCCACAGACAGAGACTGGCAGCAGTACGACTTGTCTGCCTCCCCCCAGAGGCCAATCCGGCCACTGCAAGGCTCCACTTAACGTTTCCGACCTCGTCCCCCTTCAGGGCCTCTGACGACCACCGACACCACACAAGGAGCTGGACTTCGCTCTACGCTCCGCTCCTCTGGAGATCCCCTGTACCCTCCCTGCCCATTCAGAAACACCTCCCAATTGAGGTGATTGCGCACCGCACCCTCCCTTTCATCCCGGCCTCCGGCCCGCTTCTGGTGGCCTCCCCCGACCTCCTCCCGCCAGCCTGTCTCCCGGCCGGGGATGGACCCCCCTCCTACAGATCGATCAAGTTAAAAGTTTGAATGGCTTTAGTCAAAGACTGGAACGATCAGTTCCCGCCCCCCCCAACATACCTCTACACCGTATCTCTCTCGCCCCATCCCTTCATGGGGCTTGGAAGGTTTATGGCGGGGAGAATACATCAAATGCGTTCAGGCAAGAGCCACCTAGCGGCCCACCCTTCCTGGTTCAATGAGGACCCCTCCCCCCTCTGCCCTTTATGCGAGGAGGAAGAGGAGGACTTCGCCCATGCCATCCTATCCTGCAAGTCCCGCAAGGAACCTCGCGAGCGCCACCTCCGCGGGCTCACCTCGGTAGAAAGGGACAGCCCCCTCTGGTCAGATACAACCGCCCTCCACTCCCTCGCCAGGTACATCAACGTCACGCTGACGGGATTCCCACCAGGAATGCCCCCATCAGCTTGAGACCATCGACTTCCAGCGGACGAGATAGTGTCTGGTCTACCGCTTCACGGCTTCGCCCCCTGAGGGGGAGGGCTCCTTACTTTTTGTTTTTCTTTTAGCTTGGTGCTGAGGGATTTTAGTTTTCGTCATGATCGCGCACTTTATTGTTTTATTTCCTTAGGGATTTGGTGTTGGCTATCGGACTCATTTAGGAGGTTTCTATAGTTTGGTGCGAATGTTTCTTTTGTTATTGCGTACGTTTGAGATTAAGGTTTTGTTTATCCCATAGCTAGCGCTGCATGCAAGTTCTTGTACCATAAATCAATGAATACAGGAAGATAAAAAAAAATAACAAAAAAAAGGACCGAGTAGATAGGTCATCGTCCGTCTCCGCCATTTTCCTCTCAATTGAAATCAACCCTCCGGGCGTGATCTTCACGAACCATCCACCACTCCTCTCCTCCCACGATGGCTTCAGCCTAGGAGTGATGGCCATCCCCCCCTCACTGCCCTTCTTCGCTTCTGTTACGCGTCAGGGCTTTCCATCCTCTGGGTTCCGGTACTGCTTTTCTGCCGCCCGTTCTCGTCTCCCTCCTCGCTTAGCGAGGCCCCTCCTCGCAGTCGGCGAACCTTCGCTTACCATGCTTCAGACGGCTCAGCACAGGGTTTGCAGTACGCGGGAACTTGCGAACAGGCCCTCGGGTTGATCTCGCTTCTCCTCACGGTCGGCTTAAGCTGTGGTATCCCATCCACTAAGTGACACTATCTCTCATAGAACAAGGGACTACATGAGAGACATGGTAAATCGCTTGCCTTCTGCCTCTGAGGACCGCCTAGTCGGACACGAACAGGTTTACCGATAGTTGATACAGTCGCGTTTGGTTTCCTTCCTGATCTTGCAGTCGGATCGGCTTGCACCCTACTGCTGCACCCCCCCTCGGCTTGCACTCTACTGCTACACCCCCTCGCCTCGACGCCCTTCGGGCGTCTCCGCCGGGCTTCCCGGTCCAGATGGCACTGGTCTCTGTGCCCTGCCACGGGTTCTTTCCCTCCACGAGGGCTTTTCCATTCGGTCTCCCACCACCTTTGCCTGGTATATCCCTTTGGCCGTAGATACAATTATCGCAGGTGGCTTAGGTCTTCGGCTGTATGGTTGGGGTTACGGCTGTCTAAGGGGGTTCTCGCCGCGGGGCTGGGCTTTTACTGCCGGGGTTTGGGGTTTCTTTTGTTCTGATGGGTACGGGTAGCTTTTCTTTACAGTCTTTACCGTTGTGTATACTAGAGGTACGAGGCGGGGGAGCTTTTTCGACAGCACGGGGCTGGGTGGGGGGTGTCATGTTCTGGGGGTTTCGGTCCTGTCTGCCAGTGCGCTTCCTGTTTAGTTTCGTGGACGGTTTTTCTTCTGGCTGTTTCAGGCTGGAGTAGGGGTGGAGGTTTTTTGCGTCGGTTATAGCTAGCGCTGCATACAGACGGTGTACCTTAAACACCGAATAAAATTGAAGAGAAAAGGAAAAAGAAACAAAATAAAATAAAAGACCGTGTAGATAGGTCCTTGCTTGCGAGTCGGCCCTACCTCCTATGCCCCTTCTGATACGCCACCGACAGAGACTGGCAGTGGTAAGGCTTGTCTGCCTCCCGCCAGAGGTCAATCCAGCAACTGCGAGACTCCACCCAACATTCCTGACTTCATCCCCCTTTAGGGTCTCTGATGACCACCGGCACTACATGAGGAGCTTGACCTCGGTCTACGCTCCCCTCTCTTGGAGATCCCCTGTTCCCTCACCGCCCATAAGAAAACACCTCCCCATCGACGCGATTGCGCACCGAACCCTCCCTTTCATCCCAACCTCAGGCCCCCTTCCGGTGGCTTCCCCCGACCTCCTCCCGCTAGCCTGTCTACCGACCAGGGATGGCACCCCCTCCTACAGATCGATCAAGATAAAAGTTAGATCGGTCTTAGTCAAAGACTGGAATGATCAGTTCCCGCCCCCCCCGACGTACCCCAACCCCGTGTCCCTATCGCCCCATCCTTTCATAGGGCTAGGAAGGTTCATGGCGCGGAGAATACACCAAATGCGCTCGCGCAATAGTTACCTCGCTGCCCACCCTCCCGGGTTCACCGAGCACCCCTCCCCCCTCTGCCCTTTCTGCGAGGAGGACGAGGAGGAGTTCGCCCATGCCATCCTGTCCTGCTAGTCCCACAAGGAACCTCGTGAGCGCCACCTCCGCGGGCTCACTTCGTTAGCAAGGGACAGCCCCCTCTGGTCAGACCCCACCGCTCTCCACTCCCGCGCTAGATACATCAATGTCACGGCAACGGGTTTCCCACCGGGCATGCCCCCGGCTGAACAGGACCCTCAGCTTCCATCGACCGAAGGCACGTTAGTTCTCCCGATTCACGGTTTCGCCCCCTGAGGAGGACGGCCTCTTTTTTGTTATTGTTCTTTTGGATTGTTTCTGAAGGATTCCATTTTTCATTATGATCATGCATTTTATTGTTTTATTTCCTTAGGGATTTGGTGTCGGTTATCGGACACGCTTAGGAGGATTTTATAGTTTGGTGTGAATATTTCTTTTGTTGTTGCGAGCTTTTGAGATTAAGGTTTTGTTTATGCCATAGCTAGCGCTGCATGCAAGTTCTTGTACCATAAATCAATGAATACATGAAGATAAAAAAAAAAAAAAACGTGTAGGTAGGTCATCCTCCGTCTCCTCTATTTTCCTCGCGCTTGAAATCAACCCTTAACGCTTGGAGTTCACGAACCACCCACCCCCCCTCTCCTCCCGCGATGGCCTCGGCCTAGGAGTGACGGCCATCTGCCCCCTCTCCTCACTGCCCTCTTCTATACTTTCGGATGTTAGGGATTTCCTTCCTCCGGGTGCCAGTACGCCTCTCGCGCTGCCCGTTCTCACCCCTCTACTCGCTTAGTGAGGCCCCTCCATACGGTTGGCAACCGTTCGCTTCCCATGCTTCAGACAGCTGGGAACACGGTTTGCGGTACGCGAGACCTCTACAACAGGCCCACGGGTCGATCTCGCCATTTCCCACGGTTGGCTTAAGCGGTGGTATCCCATCCACTAAGTGTCGCTATCTCTCTGAGAACAAGGGACTACATGAGAGACGCGGTAAAGTGCTTGCCTTCTACTACGGGGTCCGCCTAGTCAGTCACGAACACGATTACCGAGAGTTGGCACGGTCGAGTTCGGTTTCCCGCCTGTTCTGGCGGTTGGATCGGCTTGCACCCTACTGCTACGCCCTCCCTCGGCTTGCACCCTACTGCCACGCCCTCCCTCGGCTTGCACCCTACTGCACCACCCTCTCCTGCCTCCCCCCCACAGGCGGCCCATTTTCTCGGTTGCGTCGCGTTCCGGGATAACTTCCACGGTTTCTGCTGCCAGCGCGTATACCTGGCATGGTTGTTGTGGGATATTTTGGTACGGTTTTTCTTTTGTTTTTTTTGCGATGTTCCGGGCGTTTACCTTCCTATGTTTTCCTGTTTTGTTCTTAGTTAGGCTTCTCCTATTCTCTGAGTTCGCTTGCGAGGTAGCGGCGGGTTTTTCTTTGGGGCCAGATGTGCGGTTAGGCCCATACCAGAGGGTCCTGGGGATATGGTCGGGCCAGTCGGAAGGACGAATGGAGATTGTTTATGCCATAGCTAGCGCTGCATTCAAGTTCTTGTACCCTAAATAACAACGAATACATGAAGATAAAAAAAAGAAAAAAGAAAAAAAAAAAGACCGAGTAGATAGGNAAAAGAAAAAAAAAAAGACCGAGTAGATAGGTCACGCTCCGCTTCCGCTATTTTCCCCCCCCTACATTTTCACCTACCCTGCAACACCATCAGTGTCCGGTGTGCACTCACGATCTCGCCACCCTAAGAAACCTGAGGCAGAGGCCTCCCTGTGACAACAGGCATGGCTTCTACAGTTCCCCTTCCCCCCTCTGAGCACTACTATGTGTTAGGAGTTCGCCCTCATGTCCCCCTCCACTTGGAGCTCCTCGCGAGGTCCTCGCCAGACGCGTGGATCTCCAACCAGCTTTTCCCGCCCATAAGCTCAACGGAGCTTGACGACCTCTCCCCGGGGGAGGCAGTCATCCTCCCCCTCCGCTGCACCTCTCTTCTAGCGTCAAGGTCGATCTCCGCTCAAATCGATGAATTGGCCCTCGCGGTCGCCCGCCTCTCAGGATAGGTCGAAGAACTCTACTCCCGCAGAGAGAAGCCCCAATGCCCTCCCCCTCCCCCCAGCCAAAATGACGCGACAGCAGCGTCGCTCTCCACCCTCTAATTATTGGTGAGGAACATTGCGTCCCGTCTGACCACCCCTCTTCCCCAACCCGCACGCGACCAACAACCCCCACCCCAACGCCCAACGCCCGCAGCAACTGGCACCCACACAGCTCAGCCAGCTCCTTCCTGGAAGGGTAAAGCTATCGCTGCGTCCCCCCTCACCGCTACCCTCCCCGACATATTGAACCCCCCCTATGAGGGCGGGGGTAACACAGACATCCCCTGCTATAGCACAAAGGACCAGAAATGGTACGGCGACCCGGCCGCATAAGCGGCGAAATTCCCTCGCTCCTGGGAGGCCCAGACATACCGGGAAGGAAAGTACCCCCCCCTCTCAGAGTTCCACACCCTCCCTCGCCCTTCGGCTCAGTCCGGAGCCCCCTCCTATACCCTAGCTGCTACAGCTACGGGAAAAAAGAAAGGAAAACAGAGCAAAGTGAAGAATGCCTCTGTAGCTGCCCAGGTTGCGTCTGGTCCGGCACCTCTGGCCCCCTCAAAGGGGCTCAGGAGCCTTCAGGCTGCTGAAAGACGTATCTTCGCCCCTAGGTCTTCCCCCTTCTCACACTCCCAATCCAACCGAATAGCTGCCTCTTTCCCCGACATTGCCGCCTCAGTCCTTCGTGAGGCAGGCTGCACTCTACCCCTATTCTTCTCTGCAAGGGCTAATGACAGAGGGGCGGTGACGCTTCTTGCCCTCTCCCTGTTTGTTCCCTCCACTGCCTATGCCCCCTACTATGACGCTCTCTCCACCAAGCTAAACCAATCCTTCCCAACTGGGAACACTACGTGGCTCCCTTTCCGCCCTGCACCTAACGAGGGCCAGCTGGCGATCCACTCCCTCCCCATCGCCCACCTTCCCGTGGACGACGACGACATCCTACAGTCCCTGAGCAATACCATCCGGAACGTCAAGAACATTCAAATCCTCTCCGCCCACTACCTGAACCCCAACAGGGCCTTCCGGGTCCTCAAGAGAGGGACCTCCGTTGTTGTGACGGTTGCGCCTGAAAATGAGACCTCTATGCTGGGCAACGCTTACCTATTCTCCTCTCGATGCAAGGTCGAGAGAGCATACTCGGCTAACAGTCTCACTCAGTGCCGTAATTGCTGGGAATACGGCCACCACTCAGCTAGATGCAAGGTTGATCACCCAGTCTGCCCAATCTGCGCCCTCTCCTACCGAAAACAGGCACACAGATGTTAGAACCCCACCTGCTCCAAGGGCGGCAACCTTAGAGCTGTGGTTGACTGCGGTCCAACCTCCCCCTCGATGTGTGCGATCTGCAGAGGTCAACACCCGGCGTTCGCTAGAGAGTGCCCATCGCGACCTTCCCCCCCTCCTACCTGTGGGGAGTGCCCTGTTCCGCAGAATAAGGAAGCAATAGACACGACGAACGACTCTGGTGAGGGTCCTTCAACTGGTTCATGATCCCTCCAGCCCCCCTTTGGTCTTAAAACACCTCGCCCTAGGCATGGTGATGCCCCCCGAACACGTCCCCCATTCCTGCCCCAAAACCCCAAGGAGGTGCGCTGCTGAATCCCACAGGGCAGGAATCTTCCAATCCTCTCCCCCAGCCTGAGACGCCGGAAGGCGTGTAATGGTTGGTCACACCTCTCCTGCGAGTTCCACGCTGGCGGTGGACTCCCGTAACCCGATGTCCGTTCTTCAACACAACTGCTTGGGAACCTGGGATGTGTTTCTCTCCCTCTTTAATTCGTTTTCTTTGTTGGATCACCCCCCTACCCTTGTTGCACTCCAGGACCCCCCGTTGCACAGGAACAGACCCCTGTCGTTCCATGGATTCAAACTCTTTTTGCCCCCTTGCCCCACTGGTGGTAGACCGAGAGTGGCCTGCTACCTCCATATCCCCACCACTCAACAGTTTTCGGTCATCCCAGTCTTTACGGACACTAGGGACTGGATGGCTGTTGATTTTTATTCTTCTGTGGGCTTTTTTGATTCCTTCGTTACCAAGTTCCGAGTTGTGAACCTCTATAGCATGTGGGATGGTTCCCCCTTTCACCGAACCATCACTCCAGAGGTTGCCTTCCCCCATCCCTCTACGCCGACGCTGGTTGTCGGAGACTTCAACATACACCACCCCTTAGCTGACACGGGCCGCCCATTCTCGATTTCAGACCTAGGCGCCTCGGCCCCTTTGTTTGAAAAAGCTGCGGAAGAAGGTTTCTGCCTCCGGAACACCCCTGGTGTACTCACTTACTTCCCCTTCGATCCCAGCCTACGCTCCTCAGTAATAGACCTCGCATTTGCCAACTCCTCCCTGTCCCGCAACTTTCAGTCATGGGAGACTTCATTGCCCCTGACAGGCTCCGACCAGGTCCCCATCCTCATTACGCTGTCACAGCGATTGGCCCACCCCCCCCCGGCCCCTGCGTAGAAGAAGACCGACTGGCTCCCCCTTGAGAATGCGATTAAGGCCATGAGATTCGACCCCCCTCCCCCCCTCCCCACGCCCCTCACTCTCTCGACCTGGTTTGACACTGCCCTTGACCGACTTACGACCATCCTCAGGCTACACAACCCGGGCAAGAAACCCTCCCGCCGTTCCAAACCCTGGCGGACCCCTGACCTCACTGCTCAAAGGGCTGGCTTCCACTCAACGGTTCGGTCGGCACGACGTGATCCACTCCCCTCGTCAAAACAGCGGTGCAGAGAAGCCCGCCTGCTATATTTCATGGCTATAAAAGGGGCCAAAACCGATTATTGGAACAATTTCCTCAAGACCGCCACTCCCCAGACACTCTGGACTGCGAAACGCGATGCCTTCGGAAGGTCACCAGACAGGTTCCCACAGCTACCGGGGGCTGAGAACCCCGTGGACATAAACACAGACCTGCTCTCCTACTTCTTCCTGGACAAACATTCCTCGCGCCCTCCAGCGATTTTGGGCGAATTCAAAGATGTTCTCCCACTGTCGGCGGAGGAAATTACAATTGGTCTCCAAAGCTCCTCCTCATCCTCCGCCCCCGGCCCTGACAAGATCCCATACTCTGTCTGGAAGAAGGTCCCCTCGTTGAACCCAAGCATCCTCCCCTCAATGCTCGGCCCCCTCGTCCGGTATGGCCACCACCCCCCCTCCCTGAAAAGAGCAAACAAGATAGTCCTCGATAAGTCAGGGAAACCCTTCCACAATACACTGGTGTCACTCCGCATCATCGTCCTCCTCGAGACCATCTCCAAGATCCTAGAAAGGGTTATGGCCTCCCATCTCTCTGTCCTCGCCCGTTCTCTAGGCTTCTTGTCCCCCCACCAAACTGGTTCTCTCCCAGGTCTGAGTACCTTTGATGCAGTGGCAACCCTCTCTCAGGAGGTTCAACATTTTATGCGCCCTAAGCTCAAGGTCTCGACACTCTTCCTCGACATCAAGGGCGGTTTCGACAATGTCTCGGCCCCCATCCTCTGCGACTGGCTTGCCACTAAAGCCGTCACCCCCTACATGGTCTCGTGGATCAGGTCCTTCCTCCACGGCCGCTCCTGCCACCTGGTTTTCCAGGGGGCCCCCCAAGTATTTTCTCCTGTCTCTGTTTGCTCTCCACAAGGGTCCCCGATCTCCCCCCTCCTATTTGTGATTTACGTATCCTCCTTGCATTTCCTGGTCCCTTGAGGACTAATCCTTTCCTAGGTGGATGACCTCGCTGTCACAGTTGCCTCTGGTTCTTATCGCAGGAACATCCAGAGGCTCCAGGGCATCACCAAGGCACTCCACGCAAAAGCTAGAAGGCTAGGAGTTGCCTTCTCAATCCCAAAGACAGAGCTCATGCACTGGGTGACCCCAGCACAGAAGGTCCATCCTTTCGCGATCCCGGTCTTGATGGACGGGCTCCATTTCCGCCCCTCCAAACTGATTCGCTGGCATGGATAATGGTTCGAGCCCTCATCTACTTCCTGCAACAAAGGCACTACCTCCCACTTCACGAGATGGCTCGGCTTGGCCCAAGGAGCCTTCGCGATGATCAAAGGGCTTTCCAGGCCTGGAAAGGGTCTCTCCCCCTCTCTCTGCCACCGACTGGTGTCCTCCCTTATCTCCCCCATCCTCCTCTACGGGGTGGACCTCTTCTCACTGAGCCTCCCCCTCCTGGACAGGATGTCCGTCTTTTGGAGGGCCATCCAGAGGTGGGTGACAAACTGTTTCTCATCCACCCCGGTTGGCATCCTGCCATGTGAGCCGGCCCTGCCCCTCCTCCCACTTCTGGTTCTCCACCGACAAAGGCTGGCTGTAACCGGTACTGGTTACTGGTTTAGGATTTTCATGTACCAGTTGATATTGTTTGAGTTTTGAATATGTTTCAGGAAACGAGGTGTGCCTCTAGCCTGATAGTATAGGGTTTGATACTCTATATGTTTTATGTTTGGTTTCGAGTATCGGTTTGATACTCTATATGTTTTATGTTTGGTTTCGAGTATCGGTTTGATACTCTATATGTTTTATGTTTGGTTTCGAGTATCGGTTTGATACTCTATATGTTTTATGTTTGGTTTCGAGTATCGGTTTGATACTCTATATGTTTTATGTTTGGTTTCGAGTATCGGTTTGATACTCTATATGTTTTATGTTTGGTTTCGAGTATCGGTTTGATACTCTATATGTTTTATGTTTGGTTTCGAGTATCGGTTTGATACTCTATATGTTTTATGTTTGGTTTCGAGTATCGGTTTGATACTCTATATGTTTTATGTTTGGTTTCGAGTATCGGTTTGATACTCTATATGTTTTATGTTTGGTTTCGAGTATCGGTTTGATACTCTATATGTTTTATGTTTGGTTTCGAGTATCGGTTTGATACTCTATATGTTTTATGTTTGGTTTCGAGTATCGGTTTGATACTCTATATGTTTTATGTTTGGTTTCGAGTATCGGTTTGATACTCTATATGTTTTATGTTTGGTTTCGAGTATCGGTTTGATACTCTATATGTTTTATGTTTGGTTTCGAGTATCGGTTTGATACTCTATATGTTTTATGTTTGGTTTCGAGTATCGGTTTGATACTCTATATGTTTTATGTTTGGTTTCGAGTATCGGTTTGATACTCTATATGTTTTATGTTTGGTTTCGAGTATCGGTTTGATACTCTATATGTTTTATGTTTGGTTTCGAGTATCGGTTTGATACTCTATATGTTTTATGTTTGGTTTCGAGTATCGGTTTGATACTCTATATGTTTTATGTTTGGTTTCGAGTATCGGTTTGATACTCTATATGTTTTATGTTTGGTTTCGAGTATCGGTTTGATACTCTATATGTTTTATGTTTGGTTTCGAGTATCGGTTTGATACTCTATATGTTTTATGTTTGGTTTCGAGTATCGGTTTGATACTCTATATGTTTTATGTTTGGTTTCGAGTATCGGTTTGATACTCTATATGTTTTATGTTTGGTTTCGAGTATCGGTTTGATACTCTATATGTTTTATGTTTGGTTTCGAGTATCGGTTTGATACTCTATATGTTTTATGTTTGGTTTCGAGTATCGGTTTGATACTCTATATGTTTTATGTTTGGTTTCGAGTATCGGTTTGATACTCTATATGTTTTATGTTTGGTTTCGAGTATCGGTTTGATACTCTATATGTTTTATGTTTGGTTTCGAGTATCGGTTTGATACTCTATATGTTTTATGTTTGGTTTCGAGTATCGGTTTGATACTCTATATGTTTTATGTTTGGTTTCGAGTATCGGTTTGATACTCTATATGTTTTATGTTTGGTTTCGAGTATCGGTTTGATACTCTATATGTTTTATGTTTGGTTTCGAGTATCGGTTTGATACTCTATATGTTTTATGTTTGGTTTCGAGTATCGGTTTGATACTCTATATGTTTTATGTTTGGTTTCGAGTATCGGTTTGATACTCTATATGTTTTATGTTTGGTTTCGAGTATCGGTTTGATACTCTATATGTTTTATGTTTGGTTTCGAGTATCGGTTTGATACTCTATATGTTTTATGTTTGGTTTCGAGTATCGGTTTGATACTCTATATGTTTTATGTTTGGTTTCGAGTATCGGTTTGATACTCTATATGTTTTATGTTTGGTTTCGAGTATCGGTTTGATACTCTATATGTTTTATGTTTGGTTTCGAGTATCGGTTTGATACTCTATATGTTTTATGTTTGGTTTCGAGTATCGGTTTGATACTCTATATGTTTTATGTTTGGTTTCGAGTATCGGTTTGATACTCTATATGTTTTATGTTTGGTTTCGAGTATCGGTTTGATACTCTATATGTTTTATGTTTGGTTTCGAGTATCGGTTTGATACTCTATATGTTTTATGTTTGGTTTCGAGTATCGGTTTGATACTCTATATGTTTTATGTTTGGTTTCGAGTATCGGTTTGATACTCTATATGTTTTATGTTTGGTTTCGAGTATCGGTTTGATACTCTATATGTTTTATGTTTGGTTTCGAGTATCGGTTTGATACTCTATATGTTTTATGTTTGGTTTCGAGTATCGGTTTGATACTCTATATGTTTTATGTTTGGTTTCGAGTATCGGTTTGATACTCTATATGTTTTATGTTTGGTTTCGAGTATCGGTTTGATACTCTATATGTTTTATGTTTGGTTTCGAGTATCGGTTTGATACTCTATATGTTTTATGTTTGGTTTCGAGTATCGGTTTGATACTCTATATGTTTTATGTTTGGTTTCGAGTATCGGTTTGATACTCTATATGTTTTATGTTTGGTTTCGAGTATCGGTTTGATACTCTATATGTTTTATGTTTGGTTTCGAGTATCGGTTTGATACTCTATATGTTTTATGTTTGGTTTCGAGTATCGGTTTGATACTCTATATGTTTTATGTTTGGTTTCGAGTATCGGTTTGATACTCTATATGTTTTATGTTTGGTTTCGAGTATCGGTTTGATACTCTATATGTTTTATGTTTGGTTTCGAGTATCGGTTTGATACTCTATATGTTTTATGTTTGGTTTCGAGTATCGGTTTGATACTCTATATGTTTTATGTTTGGTTTCGAGTATCGGTTTGATACTCTATATGTTTTATGTTTGGTTTCGAGTATCGGTTTGATACTCTATATGTTTTATGTTTGGTTTCGAGTATCGGTTTGATACTCTATATGTTTTATGTTTGGTTTCGAGTATCGGTTTGATACTCTATATGTTTTATGTTTGGTTTCGAGTATCGGTTTGATACTCTATATGTTTTATGTTTGGTTTCGAGTATCGGTTTGATACTCTATATGTTTTATGTTTGGTTTCGAGTATCGGTTTGATACTCTATATGTTTTATGTTTGGTTTCGAGTATCGGTTTGATACTCTATATGTTTTATGTTTGGTTTCGAGTATCGGTTTGATACTCTATATGTTTTATGTTTGGTTTCGAGTATCGGTTTGATACTCTATATGTTTTATGTTTGGTTTCAAGGCTACCGTTTTGGAGTCTATTATGTTATGAGAACAAGGCTCTCGGTAGCCTAGGAAGTGTATTTAAGAACTGCTATTCTTCTCGTTAGAAGGAGCAGACTTCGGCAGACAGAGTTTTCAATATACTTGGTTGAACAGTTACTCTCTTCAGTTCGCTTCAAGAATCTTTAGTTTGAGATCTACCAAACATCTCGGAGACTTCAGTAGTTGCGATACAGTAAGAAGCCTATTCAACAACCTTGGCTAAAGCCTCCGGACTTTGATTCGCTAGTTACCACCTTGGTACAGAACAAAGCCCGTTAACCCTACGATTACCGCATCTCTCGAGAGGCGGTTACACTGGCAGTTGTTTGGCTTGTCTGCGTCCCCCCTGAGGCCAACCCGGCGACAGCCAGGCTTCACCAGTCCTTCCCTACCTCCTCCCCCTTCCGGGCTCCGGAGGACCACCGCCGATATACTAGGGGTTTGACTTCCGTCTACGCCCCACTCCTCTGGAAAACCCCTCCCACCTGTCTCCCTATATGGAAGTACCTTCCGTTGGACGCAATTGCCCACAGGACGATCCGATTCATCAACCCCTCAGGCCCAGTCCCAGTGGCCTCCCCCAGCCTCCTTGCTCCCGACCAGCTGCCAGTGGCGGCGGGAACCCCGTCTTACCAGTCAGTCCAGCTACGGCTACGAAACGCTCTCCTTCGGGACTGGGCTACCCAGTTTCCCCCCCCGCCCTACTACCCCTATGCCGCGTCCCTCAGACCCCATCCATTCATGGGCCTGGGGAGATTCATAGCGGGCAGGATCCATCAGATGCCCTCGCGCGTGTGCTACCTCGCTGCCCACCCCTCCTGGTTCACTGACGACCCCTCCCCCCTCTGCCATTATTGTGAAGAGGACGAGGAGGATTTCGCTCATGTTATCCTATACTGCGAGTCTCGCAAGGAGCCTCGTGAGCGCCACCTCCGGGGGCTCACGGACCTCGGCAGAGACAGCCCCCTGTGGACCAATAAGGACTCACTGCACTCCCTGGCGAGGTACCTGAATGTGACCGCCACAGGCTTCCCTCCTGGCATGCCGCCCGTGTGCTGCGATCCCCCGCTTGTTTCTGTTTCCTCTGACGTGGCTCTCGCAATTTACGGTTTTGCGCCCTGAACAGGAGCCTCCGCCACCTGTTTGTTTCTGCCCGACATGTGCTTTTGCCTGCCGGTTGGCCTGATTTTTCGTTATGATTTTTGTACTTTGTTGTTTTAGTTCTTCGGGATTTCGTGTCGGCTATCAGACACAATTAGGAGGTTTTGGTGCGATTGTTTCTTTTGTGTTTGCGGGTTCTTGAGATTAAGGTTTTTCTTTATGCCATAGCTAGCGCTGCATGCAAGTTGTTGTACCGTAAACAATGAATATATGAAGATAAAAAAAGAAGAAAAAAGTAAAAAAAAGACCGTGTAGATAAGTCATCCACCGTCTACTCTATTTTCCTTGCACTTGAAATCAACCCTAAACGCTTGGGGTTCACGAACCATCCACACCCCCTCTCCTCCCAAGATGGCTTCGGCCTAGGAGTGACAGCAATTTCCCCCCTCTCCTCACTGCCCTCTTCTGCTTTCTCAAGATGTCACTGCTTTCCTTTCTCAGGGTGCCAGTACGCCTCTCGCACTGCCCGTCCCCGCCGCTCTCCTCGCTTGGCGAGGCCCCTCCACACAGTTGACGACCATTCGCTTCCCATGCTTCAGACGGCTGGGAACACAGTTTGCGGTATACGGGAACTCTTCAACAGGCCCACGGGTTGATCTCGCGCCTCCCCACAGTCGGTTTAAGCCTTGGTATCCCATCCACTATGTGACGCTATCTGTCTGAGAACAAGGGACTACATGAGAGACGCGGTAAGATGCTTGCCTTCTAGCGCTGGGGACCGACTAGTCAGACACGAATACGATTACCGAGAGTTGACACGGTCGCATGCGGTTTCCGGCCTGTTCTGTCGGTTGGATCGGCTTGCACCCTACTGCTACAACCTCCCTCGGCTTGCACCCTACTGCACCACCCTCGCCTGCCTCCCCCCCACAGGTGGCCCATTTTCTCGGTTACATCGCGTTCAGGGATAACTTCTACGGTTTCTGCTGTCCGCGCGTAGACCTGGCATGGTTGTTGTGAGATCTTTGGTGCGGTTTTTCTTTTATTTTTTCCTGAGATGTTCCGGGCGGTTAACTTCCTATGTTTTCCTGCTTTCTTCTTAGTTAGCCTTCTCCTATTCTCTGAGTCCGCTTGCGAGGTGGGGACGGGTTTTTCTTTGAGGTGAGATGTGCGGTTAGGCCCATACCAGAGGGTTTTGGGGATACGGTCGGCCCAGTCGGAAGGAGGAATGGGGATTGTTTATGCCATAGCTAGCACTGCATGCAAGTTCTTGTACCCTAAATAACAACGAATACATGAAGAAAAAAAAAATGTGAAAGAAAAAAAAAAAAGACCGAGTACATAGGCATCCTCGGTCTCCTCTATTTTCCTAGCGCTTGAAATCAACCCTCAATGCTTGGAGTTTACGAACCACCCACCCCCCCCTCTCCTCCCACGATGGCTTCGGCCTAGGAGTGATGGCCATTTCTCTCCTTGCCTCACTTCCCTCTTCTGCTTTCTCAAGACGTCAGGGCCATCCTTCCTCTGGGTGCCGGTCCGCCTCTTGCGCTGCCTGTTCTCACCCCCTTCCTCGCTTAGCGAGGCCCCTCTATACAGTCGGCGACCTTTCGCTTCACATACTTCAGACGGCTGGGAATATAGTTTGCGGTACGCGAGCACTCTTCAGCAGGCCCACTAGTCGATCTCGCTCCTCACCACGGTCGGTTTAAGCGCTGGTATCCCATCCACTAAGTGACGCTATCTCTCGGAGAACAAGGGACTACGTGAGAGATGTGGTAAAACGCTTGCCTTCTACCACCGGGGACCACCTAGTTAGACACGAAAACGATTACCGAGAGTTGACACGGTCGCGTTTGATTTCCGTCCTGTTCTCTCGGTTGGATTGGCTTGCACCCTACTGCTACGCCCTCCCTTGGCTTGCACCCTACCGCACCACCCTCCCCTGCCTCTCCCCCACAGGTGGCCCACTTTCTCGGTTGCGTCGCGTTCCGGGATGACTTCTACGGTTTCTGCTGCCAGTGCGTATACCTGGCATGGTTGTTGCCGGATCTTCGGTGCGGTTTTTCTTTTGATTTTTCTTGAGAGGTTCCGGGCGGTTACCTTCCTATGTTTTCCCGCTTTCTTCTTAGTTATGCTTCTCCTATTCTCCGGGTTCGCTTGCGAGGTAGGGATGGTTTTTTCTTTGGGGTGAGATGTGCGATTAGGCCCATAACAGAGGGTCCTGGGGATACGGTCGGGCCAGTCGGAAGGAGGAATGGGGATTGTTTATGCTATAGCTAGTGCTGCATGCAAGTTCTTGTACCCTAAATAACAACGAATACATGCGGATAAAAAATAAAAAAAAAAGACCGCGTAGATAGGCCATGCTCAGCCACCGCTATTTTCCTCCCCCTACATTTCTACCTCGTTCTCAACACTATCAGCATCCTGTGTGCCCATACCTCCCTGCTACCCTTAGAAGACCAACAGGCCGAGGCCTCCCTGTCACGACAGGTATGGCTTCAGTTCCCCTTCCTCCTTCCGAACAGTCCTCTTTGTCAGGAGTCCCCCCCCATGTCCCCCATCTCCTTGAGCTCCTCGCGAGGTCCTCAACGGACGCGGGAATATCCAACCAACCTGTCCCACCCATCAGTTCTGCGGAGCTTGACCACCTATCCCTCGGGGAGGCCATCATTCTCCACCTCCTCTGCAGCTCACTTTTGGCATCCAGGTCTATCTCTGCCCAGGTTGATGAACTGTCCCTCAAAGTCGCCCGCCTCTCAGGACAGGTCGTAGAACTCTCCTCCCGTAGAGAGAAGCCGCAGCGCCACCCTCCGCCCCCCAGCCAAAACAACACGACGGTAGCGTCACTCTCCGCCCTCCAACTGTCGGTTAGAGACCTTGCTTCCTGGCTGACGACCCCCCTCCCCCAACCATCCCGCTACTAACAACTGCCACCTCAACGCCCAGCGCTTGCGGCGCCCGTCACCCACACAGTTCAGGCAGCCCCTTTCCGAATGGGTAAAGAGATCGCTGCGTCACCCCTCACCACTACCCTTGCCGATGTGTTGAACCCCCCCGATGAGGGTGAGGGTAATACAGACATACCCTGCTATAGCACAAAGGACTAGAAATGGTACGGCGCCCCGGCCACGTATGTGGCAAAATTCCCGCGCTCCTAGGAGGCCCTGACATACAGGGAAGAGAAGTACTACCCCCTCTTGGATTTCCACCCTATCCCTCGGATGTCGGCTCAGTCCGGCCCCTCCTCCTATCCTCAGGCCACCTCAGCTAGTCAGAGGAAGAAGGGAAAGGCTAACAAAGCGAAGAATACCCCCTTGGCTGCCCAGGTGGCATCTGGCGCTGCACCCTCGGCTCCCTCAAAAGGTCCCAGGAGCCTCCCTGCCACTGAGAGAAGGTTTTTTGCTCCCAGGTCCTCCCCCTTCCCCCACTCCCAGTCTGAACGCCTTGCTGCCTCCTGCCCAGACATTGCTGCCTCCATCCTCCGCGAAGCTGGCTGCACCTTCCCCTTATCCTTCTCTGCCCTTGTCAACCACAGAGGGGCAGTAATACTTCTCGCTTTCTTCCCATTTGTTCCCTCGACCGCATACGCACCATACTACGCAGCCTTTACGGCCAAATTGAACCAGTCTTTCCTGATAGGTGATGCCCCTTGGCTCCCTTTTTGGCCGGCCCCCAACGCAGTCCAACTGGCAATTCATTCCCTCCCCATCGCATACCTTCCGGAGGACGATCCAGACCTCCTGTAATCTCTCAGTAACACCATCCTGAATGTTAAGAACGTCCAGGTCCTCACTGCCCGATACCTGAATCCCGACCGTGACTCCAGAGTCATCAAGAAGGCAACCTCAGTGGTTGTGACTGTCGCTCCTGAAAATGAGGCCAGAATGTTGGGTAACGCTTCCCTTTTCTCCTCTCGATGCAAGATGGAGAGAGCATACTTGGCTAACAGCCTCACTCAATGCCAGAACTGCTGGGAGTACGGTCACCACTCGGCTAGATGCAAGATTGACCACCCAGTCTGCCCAATCTGCGGATTATCCCACAGAAAATAGGCACATAGGGGCCAGAACCCCACCTGCTCTAAGGGTGGTAATCTCAGAGCAGTTGTCGACTGCTGCCCCACCTCCCCCTCGATGTGCGCCGGCTGTAAAGGCCCACACCCCGCCTTCGCTAGAGAGTGCCCATCGAGACCTCTCCCCCCTCTTGCCCGCGGGGAGTCCCCTGCACCGACGAATGAAGAAGCTATGCACAGGACGAACGACTCCGGCCAGGGTCCTTCAACTGGTTCACGACCCCTCCTACCCCCCTTTGCTCTTCAGACACCCCGCCCTAGGCGCGGTGGTGTCCCTCCAACACGTCCCCCCATTCCCGCCCCAAAGCCCCCAGAAGGTGCACTGCCGAACCCCGTAAGGCAGGAATCTCCCACTCCTCTCCCCCAGCCTGAGACGCCGAAAGGCTTTTAATAGCTGGTCACACCTCTCCTGCGAGTTCCGCGCTGGCGGCGGACTCCCGTAACCTGATATCCGTTCTTCAACACAACTGCTTGGGAAGCTGGGATGTGTTTCTTTCCCTTTTTAAGTCTTTTTCTTTGTTGGATTACCCGCCTACCCTTGTTGCCCTCTAAGACCCCCCTTTACACAGGAACAGACCCCTGTCTTTCCCAGGGTTCAAGCCCTTTTTGCCCCCTTGCCCCACTGGTGGCAAGCCCAGAGTGGCCTGCTATCTCCATCTCTCCACCAGTCAACAGTTTTCGGTCCTACCGGTCTTTACAGAGGCTAGGGACTGGATGGCAGTTGATTTTCACTCCTCTGTTGGCTTCTTTGATTCCTTCATTACCAAGTTCCACGTTGTGAACCTCTATAGCACGTGGGATACTTCCCCCTTTCACCAAACCATCCCTCCTGTGGCTGCTTTGCCCCATACATCTACACCGACGCTGGTCGTCAGGGACTTTAACATCCACCACCCCTGAGCTGACCCGGGCCGCCATTTTTCGATTTCGGACCTGGGCGCTATGGCCCCTTACTTTGAAAAAGCCGTGGAAGTAGATTTCTGCCTCTTGAACACCCCTGGTATACTCACATACTTCTCCTTCGACCCCGGGCTACGCCCCTCAGTCATAGACCTTGCATTTGCCAACTCCTCTTTGTCCCCCAACCTTCGGTCATGGGAGACTCCACTACCCCTGACAGGGTCCGACCACGTCGACATCCTCATTACACTTTCACAGCAATTGGCCCGCCCTCCCCCCCCTGCTCCTGCGTGGACGAAGACCGACTGGCTCTTCCTAGAGGATCTGATTAAAGCCATGAGATTCGACCCCCCTCCCACCCTCCCCACGCCCCACACCTTCTCAACCTGGTTCGACCCTGCCCTTGGCAGACTTAGGACCGTCCTTAGGCTATGCCACCCCGTACAAGAGACCCTCCCCCCGATCTAAACCCTGGTGGACCCCTGAGTTCACAGCTCAAAGGGCTGCCTTTCACTCAACGGTTCAATCGTCACGACAGGATCCGCTCCCCTCGTCAAAGCAGCGGTGCAGAGAAGCCCGCCTACTATACTTCAAGGGCATAAAGAAGGCCAAAACTAGTTATTGAAACAACTTCCTGAAGACAGCCACTCCCCAGACGCTTTGGACTGCGAAGCGCTATGCCTTCGGTAGGCCTCCAGACCGGTTACCACAACTACCCGGGGCCGAGAGCCCCATGGACATAAACAGAGCCCTTTGCTCCCACTTCTTTTGTCGAGAAACAGTCCTCGGGCCCACCCGCGATATTGCGCGAGTTCAAAGACATTCTTCCACTGTTGGCCGAAGAAATTATATCAGCTCTCCGAAGCTCTTCCTCGTCCTCCACTCCCGGCCCAGACCAGATCCCATACTGTGTCTGGAAGAAGGTCCACACATTGAACCCGAGCATTCTTCCTTCCATCCTCAGTCCCCTTGTCCGGTATGGACACCATCCCCGCTCCCTGAAGAGGGCAAACAGGATAGTCCTAGACAAGCCAGGAAAGCCCTCCTACAACACGCCTGCATTATTCCACACCATCGTCCTCCACGAGACCATTTCCAAGATCCTAGAAATGGTCATGGCCTCCCGCCTCTCTGCCCTTACCCGATTCCTGGGTCTCTTGTCCCCCCACGACACTGGTTCCCTTCCCGGCTTGAGTACCTTTGACGCAGCGGCAACCCTCTCGCATGAAGTTCAGCTTTTTATGCACCCCAAGCTTAAGGTCTCAACCCTCTTCCTGGACATCAAAGGAGACTTCGATAATGTCTCCGGCCACATTCTCTGTAACAAGCTCGCCACTAATGTGGTCAACCCGTGCATCGTCTTGTGGATCTGGTCCTTCCTCCACGGCCGCTCCTGCCGCCTAGTTTTCCAGGGGGCCCCCCAGGTTTTTTCACTGGTCTGTGTCGGCAACCCCCAGGGGTCCCCAATCTCCCCCCTCCTGTTTGTGATCTGTGTCCTCCCTGCACATCTCGGTCCCTTGGGGCCTCATCCTCTCCTACATGGGTGACTTCGCTGTCACGGTCGCCTCTGGTTCATATCGCCGGAACATTCAGAGGCTATAAGGCATCACCAAGGCACTCCAGGGGCCAGCTGGGAGGCTAGGAGTGGCCTTATCGATCCCCAAGACAGAGCTCATGCACTGGGTGACCCCAGCACTGAAGGTCCATCCTCCCACAATCCCTGTCTTGATAGACGGGCACCTCTTTTGCCCCTCCAAATTGATACGCTGGCTTGGTTATTGGTTCGAGCCCTCGTTCCCCTCTTGCAACATATGCACTACCTCCCACTTCATGAAAAGACTTGGCTTGGCGAGCCTTCGCAACGATCAAATGGCTTTCTAGACCCGGTAAGGGTCTCTCCCCCTCTCTCTGCCACCGACTGGCATTCTCCCTCATCTCCCCTATCCTCCTCTACGGGGCGGACCTTTTCTCACCAAGTCTCACCCTCCTGGACAGGATGTCCATCTTTTGGAGGGCTGTGTAGAGATGGGTTACAAACTGCTTTTCGTCTACCCCGGTTGGCATCCTGGCATGTGAATCAGCCCTACCCCCCCTCCCGCTTCTAGTTCTCCACTGACAAAGCCTGGTGGCTGTCAGGCTTGTTTGTCTCCCCGCTGAGGACAACCCAGCGACGGCTAGGCTACAACCGTCCTTTCCTACCTCCTCTCCCTTTCGGGCTCTGGAGGATCACCGCCGATACACTCGGGGTCTGACATCAGTCTACGCCCCGCTCCTGTGGAAAACCGCTCCCCCTGCCCCCCAATACGGAAACACCTTCTGTTGGACGCAATTGCCCACAGGACCATCTAGTTCATTAATCCCTCAGGCCCGGTTCCAGTGGCCCCCCGACCTTCTTCCTCCTGGCCAGCTGCCTTTAGCAGCGGGGTCCCCCTCTTACCTATGAGTCAAGCTGAGACTGCCAAATGCTCTCCTTCGGGAGTGGTCGGCATAGTTCCTCCCCCTGCACTACTACCCTTATGCCGCATCCCTTAGGCCCCACCCTTTCATGGGCCTAGGGAGATTCATAGCGTGTAGGATCCATCAGATGCGCTCGGGCAAGAGCTACCTCGCTGCCCACCCCGCCTGGTTCACTGACTACCCCTCCCCCCTCTGTCATTATTGTGAGGAAGACGAGGAGGACTTTGTTCATGCTATCCTGTACTATGAGTCTTGCAAAGAGCCTCGTGAGCGCCACCTCTGTGGGCTCACAGGTGTCGGCAGAGACAGCTCCCTATGGACCAACGGCGACTCCCTCCACTCTCTGGCAAGATACCTGAATGTGACCACCACAGGCTTCCCTCCTGGCATGCCAGCCGCATGCCGGGACCCCCCACTGGCACCCACTTCCTTGATGTGGGTCTCCCAATTCATGGTTTCGCGCCCTGAACATGGGCGCTCGCACCCCGTTTCTCTCCGCCGGGCAGATGTTCTTGCTTTCCTTTGCTTGGTAGCCGGTCGGTTCTACTTTTCGTCATGAGTTTTGTATTTGGCTGCTTTAGTTCCTGGGGATTTCGTGTCGGCTATTGGACACCACTAGGAGGATTTTATAGTTTGGTGCGATTGTTTCTTTTGTGGTTGCGGGTTTTTGAGATTAAGGTTTTTCTTTATGCCATAGCTAGTGCTTTTTCTTTTTTTTTTTTTTTTTTTTTTTTTTTTTTTTTTTTTTTTTTTTTTTTTTTTT
>JACCEG010000218.1:78821-147117 GCA_014065205.1 Tuber brumale
TGGACGTTTGCGTATTAAAACCAGAGTGGTACTTCGGAGGCATAGTAGTTAGAAGTAGTCCGCGAACACTCAGACGCGGGATATAAATATCGAAGTGCCTCCCGAGCTTTACAGACATCATCAAGCAACGGAGAAGAGATCTTATCAATATAATATTGTTTTACGCTTTAAATCTTTACCTTACTTATTTTATCGCGACGAGCCTTCCTCGACAGATTCTCCAATCAAAGATTTCGGGCCTACGTCCCTCAGTTATATACTAGAGTTTGGCGTCCGCCTAACAGAGATCAGACCGGCCTTGTAACAGGACGTCGAAGCCTAACCCCAGTGTCCACTGGAACACAAAAGAGTAGGGGCAGTAGGGTGCCAGCCAGCGGATGCCACCGAGGCGACAGAGCCAGAAGGAGGAGCGAGGAGGGCAAACGTGAACCCAACCCCAGAAGGCAGTGGGGATGCCGCCCAGCAGAGGGGATGCCAGCCCAGCAGAGAGGATGCCAGCCGGAGGAAGCACCCGAAAAGGGCGCCAGCCAGAGTGGAGAGGAGGTGGCAGTAAGGGTGCCAGCCGACCGATGGGAGGGCGAAGAGGGAGGGGTAGACCCAGAAGCTCTCAACTGTCGGAATGGTGTTCGTGTCTGTACTAGGCGGGTACTTCCTCCACACTGAAGGCGTCTTACCGCATCTCTCATGTAGTCCCTTGTTCCCCGAGAGATAGCGTCACTTAGTGGATGGGATCCCACCACCAAGCAGTGTGAAGGAGGAATGTGGCGAAGTCGACCGAAGCCCGCGGGAACCCAAACCCAGGCCCAAAAGGGCGGGGAAAGAGAAACACCGAAGTCGCCTACCACGAACCGTAGTCCCAGCCGTCTGGAGAGAGAAACCGTGAAACCCGACCGTGCCAATGTCAAGCGAGGTGCAAAACAAAAGCGGGGCAGGAGGAGCAAACACCGTCACGGGACAGTGGAGGAGAAAGGAGGAGGGGTCCAAGAGGGTAGACCTCAAGAACAGGCTCTGAATCCGATGCCCGAAGGCAAATAAGTGATGAAAGGGGTGGCCCGGACCCCCCAAAAAGGGGGGGGTCCAAGACCGAAAAGTGGTGATGGTTGCCTCTGGTGTTGAGTCGTTCACAAATAGGTAATAAATTTCAACGACTGGAGGTGTAGCGGAGACGGTCGATGTGCCATAGCTAGTGCTGCATGCAAGTTCTTGTACCGTAAACAAACAATATATGAAGATAAAAGAAGAAAAAAGAAAAAAAAAGAAAAAAGAAAAAAAATTAAGACAAAGACCGAGTAGATAGGCCCCCCCCCATCCCGGTCCTGTTGGACGGGAACCTTTTTCGCTCCTCCAAATTGATCCAATGGCTTGGGTACTGGTGCGAACCCTCATCCACCTCCTGCACTAAAGGCACTTCTTCACACTTTTCCAGGAGACTCGCGCTGGCCCAGGGGGCCTTTCGCGACGATCAAAAGACTGTCCAGGCCCAGCAAGGGCCTCCCCCCCTTCCTCTACCACAGGCTAGCGACCTCCCTCATCTCCCAGATCCTCCTCTATGGGGCGGATCTTTTCTCCCCAAACCTCACCCTTCTGGATAGGATGTCCGTCTTTTGGAGGTCTGTCTAGAGGTGGGTGACAAACTGCTTCTCATCAACCCCGGTAGGTATCCTGGCATGTGAATCGGCTCTCCCCCCACTCCCACTTCTGGTTCTCTACCGCCAGAGGCTAGCTGCTGTCCGCCTGGTTTGCCTCCCCCCCGAGGCCAACATGGCGACTGCCAGGCTGCACCCGTCCTTCCCCACCTCCTCCCCCTTCCGGGCGCAGGAAGACCATCGTCCTTTCACTAGGGGCCTGTCATCTCTTTATGCTCCGCTGCTCTGGAAATCAGCTTCCCCCTGCGGCCCCATACGCAAATACCTCCTGCTGGACGCTATCGCCCATCGTACCCTTCAGTTTATCGACGCCGCGGGCCCCGTCCCTGTGGCCTCGCCTGACCTCCTCCCCCGCGAATAGCTCCCCTTGAGAGAGGGTACCACATCCTACCAGTCGGTCAAGTTGCGGTTACGTACTGCTCTCGCCAGGGATTGGGCCTCCCAGTTCCCCCCCCCCCCTACTACCCCTTCGACGTGTCCCTTAAACCCCATCCCTTTATGGGGCTGGAGAGGTGCACTGCAGGGAGGATCCACCAAATGCGCTCTGGTAAGAGTTACCTCGCTGCCCACCCCTCATGGTTCACCGAGAACCCCTCCCCTCTTGGCCCCTACTGCGAGGAGGACGAGGAGGACTTTGCTCATGCCATCCTACACTGCGAGTCCTGTAAGGAACCTCATGTGCGTTACCTCCGTGGGCTCACAGACGTTGGCAGGAACAGCCCACTATGGTCAGACTAGGACTCCCTTCGCGCCTTGGCGAGATATCTCAATGTGACCGCCACTGGCTTCCCCCCTGGCATGCTGCCTGCAGACTGGGACACCCGTCAGCTACCGCTCACCACGACACGGGTCTTCCGATTCATGGCTTCGGGCCTTGAGTTGTGACACCCGCCTTCCGCCTTCGGCCCACCTGTTGTCTCCTATGCTTTCGGCTTTTTGGTTGGCTTTGATTTTACTTTATGATTTTTCATACTGTTTTGCTTTATTTCCTTGGGGATTTTGTGTCGGCTATTGGACACCACTAGGAGGATTTTATACCACGGTGTGGACTTTTCTTTTGTGATCGCATGTTTGAGATTGAGGCTTTGTTTATGCCAAAGCTAGCCCTGCATGCAAGGTCTTGTACCGTAAACAATGAATACATGATAATAAAAAAAAGAAAAAGACCGAGTAGCTAGGCCATCCTCCATCTCCTCTATTTTCCTCGCGCTTGAAATCAACCTTCAACGCTTAGGGTTTACGAACCACCCACCCCCCCTCTGATCCCGCGATGGCTTCGGCCTAGGAGTGACGGCCATTTCCCTGCTCCCCTCACTGCCCTTTTCTGCTTTCTCAAGACATCAGGGCTTTCCTTCCTCTGGGTGCCGGTACGCCTCTGGCACTGCCCGTTCTCACCCCCTTCCTCACTTGGCGACGCCCCTCCATACGGTCGGCATCCTTTCGCTTCCCATACCTCAGACGGCCGGGAATACGGTTTGTGGTATGTGAGGACTCTTCAACAACCCCACGGGTTGATCTCGCTCCTCCCCCGGTCGGTTTAAGTGGTGGTATCCCATCCACTAAGTGACGCTATCTCTCTGAGAACAAGGGACTACATGAGAGACGTGGTAAAACGCTTTCCTTCTGCCACTGGGGACCGCCTTGACAGACGCGAACACGATTACCGAGAGTTGACACGGTCGCGTTCGGTTTCCCACCTGTTCTGTCGGTTGGAGCGGCTTGCACCCTACTGCTACACCCTCCCATGGATTGCACCCTACTGCACCACCCTCGCCAGCCTCTCCCCCACATGTGGCCCATTTTCTCGGTTGCGTCGCGTTCCATGATTACTTCTATGGTTTCTGCCAGCAGCGCGTATACCTGGCATGGTTGTTGTGGGATCTTCGGCGCGGTTTTTCTTTTGTTTTCTTTTTGAGATGTTCCCAGCGGTTACCTTCCTATGTTTTCCTGCTTTCTTCTTAGTTAGGCTTCTCCTATTCTCTGAGTTCGCTTGCGAGGTAGGGATGGGTTTTTCTTTGTGGCGAGATGTGCGGTTAGACCCATACCAAAGGGTCCCTGGGATATGGTCGGGCAAGTCAGAAGGAGGAATGGGGATTGTTTATGCCATGGCTAGCGCTGTATCCAAGTTCTTATACCCTAAATAACAACGAATACATGATGATAAAAAAAGAAAAAAAGAAAAAAAGAAAACCAAGTAGATAGGCCACGCTCCGCCTGCACTATTTTCCTCCCCCTACATTTCTACCTCGTCCTCAACACCATCAGCATCCGGTGTGCCCATACCTCCTTGCTACCCTTAGAAGACCAACAGGCTGAGGCCTCCCTGTCACGACAGGTATGGCTTCAGTTCCCCTTCCTCCTTGCGAACACTCCTCTGTGTTGGGTGTCCGCCCCCATGTGCCCCTTCTTCTCGCGCTCCTTGAGAGGTCCTCGACAGATGCGGGAATCTCCAACCAACTCTTCCCCCCCATCAGTTCTGTGGAGCTTGACAACCTATCCCCCCGAGAGGCCATCATCCTCCCCCTCCTCTGCACCTCACTTTTGGTGTCCAGGTCTATCTCCGCCCATATTGATGAACTGGGCCTCGAAATCGCCCCCCTTTCAGGACAGGTCGAAGAACTCTCCTCCTGTAGAGAGAAGCCCCAGTGCCCTCCTCTTCCTCCCAGCCAAAATAACGTGACGGCAGCGTCACTCTCCGCCCTCCAACTGTCAGTGAGGGATCTTGCGTCCCGTCTGACCACCCCCCTTCCCCAACCAGCACGCCACCAACAACCCCCACCCCAATGCCCAAAGCCCGCAGCTCCTATTACCCACACAGCTCAAGCAGCTCCTTCTCGGAAGGGTAAGCAGATCACTGCGTCCCCCCGCACCGCTACCCTCGCTGATGTGTTGAACTCCCCCTACGAAGGAGGGGGCAACACGGACATACCCTGGTACATCATGAAAGTCCAGAAATCGTACAGCGACCCGGCCCCATATGTGGCAAAATTCGGACGCTCCCGGGAGGCCCAGACATACAGGGAAGGGAAATACCCCCCCCTCTCAGAGTTCCATCCTGTCCCACGTACGTCCGCTCAGTCCGGCCCCTCCTACTACGCTCAGGCCACCTCCACTGGTCAGAAGAAGCAAGGAAAGGCAAACAGAGCGAAGAATACCTCCTCGGCTGCCCAGGTGGCATCTGGCTCGGCGCCCTCCGCCCCCTCAAAACGTCCCTGGAGCCTTCCTGCCCCTGAGAGGAGATTTTTCGCTCCCAGGTCCTCCCCCTTCCCTCACTCCCAGTCTGATCGTCTTGCCACCTCCTTTCCAGACATTGCTGCCTCTGTCCTCCGCGAAGCTGGCTGCACCCTACCCCTCTCCTTCTCTGCCCGTGTCAACGACAGAGGAGCAGTAACCCTTCTCGCTCTCTCCCCATTCGTCCCCTCAACTGCATACGCACCATACTACGAAGGCCTGATGGCTAAGTTGAACCAGTCTTTCCCGATAGGTGATGCCCCATGACTTCTATTTTCGTCCAGCCCCCAATGAAGTCCAACTGGCAATTCACTCCCTCCCTATCACGTACCTCCTGGAGGACAACACAGACCTCCGGCAATCTCTCAGCAACACCATCCTGAACATTAAGAACATCCAGGTCTTCTCCACCCACTACCTGAACCGCGACTGTGACTCTAGGGTCCTCAAAAGGGCAACCTCAGTGGTTGTGACTGTCGCTCCTGAAAATGAGGCCACAATGTTGGGCAACGCGTACCTTTTCTCCTCTCGATGCAAGATCGAGAGAGCATACTCGGCTAACAGCCTCACTCAATGCCGTAACTGCTGGGAGTACGGTCACCACTCGGCTAGATGCAAGATTGACCACCCAGTCTACCCAATTTGTGCACTATCCCACAGTAAACAGGCACACAGATGCCAGAACCCCACCTGCCCTAAGGGCGGTAATCTCAGAGCAGTTGTTAACTGCTGCCCCACCTCCCCCTCAATGTGCGCAGTCTACAAAGGCCAGCTCCCCGCCTTCGCTAGGGAGTGCTCATCGAGACCTCCCCCTCCTCCTGCCCGTGGGGAGTCCCCTCCACCCACGAATGAGGAAGCTATGGATACGACAAACGACTCCGGCGAGGGTGCTTCATCTGGCTCACGATCCCTGCTGCCTCCCGTTTCTCTTGAAACACCCCGACCTAGGTGTGGTGATGCCCCCCCAGCACGTCCCCCCATTCCTGCCCCAAAACTCCAAGGAGGTGTACTGCCGAACCCCGCATAGCAGGAATCTCCCACTCCTCTCCCCCAGCCTGCGATGCTGGAAGGCTTGTAATGATTGATCACACCTCTCCTGTGAGTTCTGTGCTGGAGGCGGTCTCCCGTAACCCGATATCCGTTCTACAACACAACTTCTTGGGAAGCTGGGATGTGTTTCTTTCCCTTTTTAATTCTTTTTCTTTGTTGGATTACCCCCCTACCCTTGTTGCCATCTAAGACCCCCTCCTACACAGGAACAGACCTCCATCGTTCCCCGGGTTCAAACCCTTTCTGCCCCCTTGCCCCGCTGGAGGCAAGCCCAGAGTGGCCTACTACCTCCCCCTCTCCACCACTCAACAGTTTTCGGTCCTCCCAGTCTTTACAGACGCTAGGAACTGGATGGCCATTGATTTTCACTCTTCTGTCAGCTTCGTTGATTCCTTCGTTACCAAGTTCCCGGTTGTAAACCTCTATAGCATGTGAGATGGTTCCCCCTTTCGCCGAACCATCCCTCCGGAGGCTGCTCTCCCCCATACCCCCACACCGACGCTGGTAGTCGGAGCCTTCAATATCCCCCACTCCTCAGCCGACCCTGGCCGTCTTTTCTCGATTTCGGACCTGGGCGCCTCAACCCCTTGCTTTGAGAAACCTGCAGAAGAAGGTTTCTGCCTCTTGAACACCCCTGGTATTGTCACCTACTTCCCCTTTGACTCCGGACGACGCCCCTCAGTCATAGACCTTACATTTGCCAACATCTCTCTGTCCCCCAACTTCCAGTCATGGGACATACCACTGCCCTTAACGGGGTCTGACCACGTCCCTGTCCTCATATTGCTTTCACAGCCGCCGGCCTGCCCTCCTCCCCCTGCGCCTGCGTTGACGAAGACTGACTGGCTCTCCCTTGAGGATGCAATTAGAGCCATGAGATTCGACGCCCCTCTCTCCCTCCCCACGCCCCACACCTTCTCAGCCTGGTTTGGCACTGCCCTTGGCAGACTTAGGACCGTCCTCAGACTACACACCGTGGACAAAAGACCCTCCCCCAGATCCAAGCCCTGGTGGACCCCCAGATCCAAGCCCTGGTTGACCCCCAGATCCAAGCCCTGGTGGACCCCCAGATCCTAGCCCTGGTGGACCCCCAGATCCAAGCCCTGGTGGACCCCCAGATCCTAGCCCTGGTGGACCCCCAATCTCACAGCACAAAGGCCTGCCTTTCACTCAACAGTTCAGTCGTCGTGATAGGATCCGCTCCCCTCGTCACAGCAGCGGTGCAAGGAAGCCTGTCTCTTATACTTCAAGGCTATAAAGAAGGCCAAGACCGATTATTGGAACAATTTCCAGAAAACAGCCACTCCCCAGACACTCTGGACGGTGAAATGCGATGCCTTCAGAAGGCCTCCAGACAGATTCCCACAGATACCTGGGGCTAAAAGCCCCATGGACATAAACACAGCCCTTCACTCCCACTTCTTCCTGGAGAAACGGTCCTCAAACCCACCCGCGATTATGCGGGAGTTCAAGGATGTTCCTCCACTGTTGGCGGAAGAAATTACAGTTGCCTTCCGGAATTCCTCCTCGTCCTCCGCACCTGGCCCCGACCAGATTCCACACTATGTCTGGAAGAGGGTCTACGCGTTAAACCCAAGCATCCTTCCCTTCATCCTCGGCCCTCTTGTCCAGTATGGACACCATCCCCCCTCCCAGAAGAAAGCAAACGGGATAGTCCTCGACAAGCGTGGGAAACCCTCCTACAACACACCCACGTCGATTCGCATCATCGTCCTCCTCGAGACCATTTCCAAGATCCTGGAAAGAGTTATGGCCACCCGCTTCTCTGCCCTCGCCCGATACCTGGGCCTCCTGTCCCCCCACCAAACTGGATCCCTTCCCGGTTTGAGTACCTTTGACACAGCGGCAACCCTCTCTCATGAAGCTCAGCTTTTTATGCGCCACAAGCTTAAGGTCTCAACCCTCTTCCTCGACATCGAGGCTGGCTTTGACAATGTCTCGGCCCCAATACTCCACGACAGGCTCGCTACAAAGGCGGTCAACTCGTACATGGTCTAGTAGATCAGGTCTTTCCTCCACGGCCGCTCCTGCCGCCTGGTCTTCCAGGGGGCCCCTCAAGTCTTTTCACCAGTGTCTGTTGGCACTCCCCAAGGGTCTCCGATCTCCCCCCTCCTGTTTGTGATCTAAGTATCCTCCCTGCACTTCTCGGTCCCTCGTGGCCCCATCCTCTCCTACGTGGACGACTTTGCTGTCACGGTTGCCTCTAGTTCATACCGCCGGAACATCCAGAGGCTCCCAGGCATCACCAAGGCACTCCAGGCGAAAGCTGGGAGGCTAGCAGTAGCCTTCTCGATCCCAAAGACAGAACTCATACACTGGGTTGCCCCAGCGCAGAAGGTCCATCCCCCCGTGATCCCTGTCTTGATAGACGGACACCTCTTCTGTCCCTCCAAGTTGAGATGTTGGCTTAGATACTGGTTCGAGCCCTCATCCACCTCCTGCAACAAAGGCACTACCTCCCACTTCACGAGAAGGCTCGGCTTGGCCCAGGGGGCCTTCCCAACGATCAAACGGCTTTCCAGGCCCGGCAAGGGTCTCTCCCTTTCCCTCCGCCACCTACTGGCGTCCTCCCTCATCTCCACCATCCTCCTCTACTGGGCGGACCTTTTCTCACTGAGCCTCACCCTCCTAGACAGGATGTCCATCTTTTGGAGCGCTGTTCAGAGATGGGTTATGAACTGCTTTTCGTCTGCTCTGATTGGCATCCTAGCATGTGAATCGGCCCTTCCCCCCCTCCCGCTTCTAGTTCTCCACCGACAAAGGCTGGCAGCCGCCAGGCTTGTTTGCCTCCCCCCTGAAGCCAACCCAGCGACGGCTAGGCTACACCCGTCCTTTCCCACCTTCTCACCCTTGCGGGCCCTGGAGGACCACCGCCGATACACTAGGGGTCTGACGTCCATCTACGCCCCACTTCTCTGGAAAACCACTCCCCCCTGTCCCCCCATATGGAAACATCTTCTCTTGGACACAATTGCCCACAGGACCATCCAATTCATTAACCCCTCAGGCCCAGTTCCGATGGCCTCCCCCGACCTCCTTCCTCCTATCCAGCTTCCCGTCGCGGTGGGAACCCCGTTTGACTAATCAGTCAAGCTACGACTGCGAAACGCTCTCCTTCGGGACTGGTCTACACAGTTTCTCCTCCCATCCTACTACTCTTACGCCCCATCCCTTAGACCCCATCCCTTCATGGGCTTGGGGAGATTCATAGCGGGCAGGATCCATCAGATGCACTCGGGCAAGAGCTACCTCGCTACTCACCCCTCCTAGTTCACTAACGACCCCTCCCCCCTCTGTCCTTATTGTGAGGGAGAGGAGGAGGACTTTGCTCCTGCTATCCTGTACTGCGAGTCTCGTAAGGAGCCTCGTGAGTGCCACCTCCGGGGGCTCACGGACATCAGCAGAGACAGCCCTCTGTGGACCATCAAGGACTCCCTTTACTCCCTGGTGAGATACCTGAACGTAACCGCCCCAGGCATCCCTCCCTGCACGCCGCCTGGGTGCTGGGACCCCCCACTGGCGCCCGCCTCCGGTGATGAAGGTCTCCCGATTTAAGGATTCGCGCCCTGAACATGGGCGCTTGCCCCGTGCTTCACTCTGAGCGACAGTTGCTTTTGTTTTTCTTTTGGCAGCCAGCTGGGTTTACTTTTTGTTATGAGATTTGTACTTTGTTGCTTTAGTTCCTGGGGATTTCATGTCACCTATCGGACACCACTAGGAGGATTTTATTGCTTTGGTGCAATTATTTCTTTTGTGGTTGCGAGTTTTTGAGATTAAGGTTTTTCTTTAAGCCATAGCTAGCGCTGCATGCAAGTTCTTGTACTGTAAACAAAGAACATATGAGAATAAAAAAAAAAAAAGAAGGAAAAAAAGACCGGGTAGATAGGCCAGATCGACCCCCCACCCCCTCTCCCAACACGCCGCTCCTTCTCCATCTGGTTCGACACGGTTCTTGGCAGACCGCGGACTACCCTCAAGCTCCATACCCCGGACCAGAGGCCCTCCCAGAGGTCCAAGCCCTGGTGGACCACCAACCTCACCGTGCAGAGGGCTGCCATCCACTCAACAGTTAGGGCGGTGCATCGCGACCTCCTCCTGTCCTCCAAGCAACAGTGCAAGGAAGCATGCCTACTATACTTCAAGGCCATAAAGAAGGCCAAGACCAAATACTGGAACAGCTTCCTGAAATCAGCCACTCCACAGACACTCTGGACCGCGAAACGCTATGCCTGCAGGAGACCCCCAGACAGATTCCCACAGATACCCAGGGCCGACAGCCCCAGGGGCATTAACAAAGCCCTGCTCTCCCACTTCTTCCCGGAGAAACAATCCTCATGCCCACCAGGCATCCTGAGGGAATTCAGAGATGTCCCACCGTTGTCGGCGGAGGAGATCGCAATGGCCCTCAGGAGCTCCTCCTCGTCCTCCATACCCGGTCCAGACCAGATCCACTACTTTGTCTGGAAGAAAGTCCACTCCGTGAATCCCAAAATCTTGACCTCCATCCTTGGCCCCCTCATTGGGTATGGACACCACCTGCCCTCCCTGAAGATAGCCAACAGCATAGTGCTTAACAAGCCAGGTAAGACCTGCTATGACACACCAGCAACATTCCGCATCATCGTCCGACTAGAGACGATCTCTGAGATCCTCGAGAGGGTTATGGCAACCCGCCTCTCTGCCCTCACCCACCTTTTGGGCCTCTGTTAGGCGGACGCCAAACTCAAGTATATAACTGAGGGAGGTAGGCCAAAATCTTTATTCGGAGAATCTGTCAAGGAAGGCTCGTCTCGATTAAGTAAAGGTAAAGTAAAGATTTATGAGGTAAACAATTTTATATTGATAAGATTTCTTCTCAGTTGCTTGATGATATCTGTAAAGCTGGGGAGGCACTTCGATATTTATATCCCACGTCTGAGTGTTCGTGGACTGCTTCTAACTACTATGCCTCCGAAGTACCACCCTGGTTTTAATACGCAAACGTCCAGAAGCTTATAAGTGCGAACACTGTTTGATCCTGAAACTTATCACACCCTTTCGTGGCCGCGGAATAGTATTCCTCCGTTGAGATGACTGCGCTATTTGTCATACCAAACAGCCGCCTCCAACTTAGATGTCCGCATAGACTTTTATATGACTTTTAGTCTGGTTGACTATCGTCCCAATTGTCTCTTCAGTCATGAAGTGATCAGGTTCATGCTGGGCCACCTAGTGCCAATCGCAAGTCCGAGCCCGACGTGTCAGCATCTTAGGGGACTCCAACTTATCTAGGTCTTCCATTCTGAGCGTGCTTCCCCTTGGTCCGCCAGCCTCCGCAGAGGGGTCCTATTACTAGGACCAACTAACCTACAGCTGATCTCAGAAGGGTATGGGTGGATTCAGTATACCCCTAATAGCTTCCACTATTGGGAGATCCTCGGAGAGTATTTCGCCGAAAACGTCCTGTCACTTTTGGCCCGTAGTTAGGATCCCTAACCTTGAAGCCTACTATCTCAATGCACCTCCGACGGACTTCCTCAGGTCCACTTCCCAGATGTCGCCAAAGGTCCGGTCTCATATATCCTGCAAAGAGCATGCGGTCGGATGGACGGCGGCGACGTATATGGTGTTAAGAAGTGGGCTTCATTGATGTGAGCTTTTAGTTATGGGACGCCACTCGCGAAAGCTCGCTACTGACGTGCGTGCCCCATAAGGGGGCCGCAGGGGGGTGTTGGCTCCGGTAAATTGACGGTCTTTGCGCAGTTACCCTACCGTGGGTCTGTGCACGTGTCTCAGATTTCCATATGCCTAACATGAGCTCCGTCCTATCAGGCTTCGCCTCGAATGCCTTTATAACCATTTTATAATTTCTTCTAATTACAGTTTAAGACTCAATGTGGTCAGGGTAAAAAACCTTCCGCGTTTACTTGGCCACAGTAGGAAAATCTTTTCCTCACTATCTTACTTCTGCCCTTCCCGGCATCTCCGGATTTTTATTATGAAAATTCTCCACAACTTCCTCCGCATTTTCCATACCGGTGGCAGGCTCCCATGTGTGCTCATCTTCTGAACAGCCT
Source organism: Tuber brumale (assembly GCA_014065205.1). Taxonomy (NCBI): domain Eukaryota; kingdom Fungi; phylum Ascomycota; class Pezizomycetes; order Pezizales; family Tuberaceae; genus Tuber; species Tuber brumale. The sequence goes on from JACCEG010000218.1 coordinate 90,826, forward strand.
TGCCATTTACCGAAGTAGCACAGTTCCCGCTTCTCTTGATAGTGGCCACGTACTTGTTTCCTGTAAGAACGAATGTCCCTTCTTACGATTTTTTCAACCTCCCATTGCAGATCGCCGTCAATATCTTCTGGTTCTCTAGGAGGTTGTTGGCGATTGTCATGAACTGACTCGCGGTAGGGTTCCAGCAGTGCAACATGGAATACGGCTTGAATGTTCCATCGATCGGATATGTTGAGTTTGAATGCCCTTGATGCGCGCTTTTGCATGATTTGGAAAGGACCGTATAGCTTGGGACTTAGCTTCTTTGATTTCCGTCGGGTGCGAATGTTCTCAGGGTTTAACATTACTTTGTCCCCGATATTGAAGTCTGGCTGTTGTCGAGCTTTCCGGTCATAATACTTTGACATTTCTTCACGTCTCTTTTCTAGTGACCCTCTCGCTTGTTCATGTATCGTCTTTATCCAGTTCGCATATAGGGTCGCTCCTGGATTTTGCGCTTCGTGCTCCTTCATCCACACTGTCTGTGGATGGAATCCGTAATTCGCATAGAACGGCGACATCCCATGAGCATTGGTTGCAGAGTTATTATAGGCATGTTCCGCTAGCAGTAGTAGCTGATACCAGTCGTCCTGATCGTAGTTGACAAAACTTCTAAAGTAACTTTCCAGCACTTGGTTGGTATATTCGGTTTGTCCGTCCGTCTGAGGATGGTATGCCGTTGACATTCTTCCCTTAATTTCCAGCTCTTTGCAAAGGGATTCCCGAAATTCTCCCGCGAACTTGGAGTCCATGTCCGAGATGATTTCGGTTGGCAGGCCATGCAGCCTCCACACTTCTTTCAGGAATGCATTTGCGACATCCTTGGCCCTAGCCGTGGTCTGTAGTCCGATAAAATGTGCCATCTTTGTAAACCGATCAACTACTACCATTATCTGAGCACACCCTTGTGACTCTGGTAGTTGAGTGATAAAGTCCACCGAGATAGATGCCCATGCTGCGTAGGGTATTTGCAACGGTTGCAGTAACCTGTACTTGGCATGTCTAGGTGCCTTATTATGTTGGCATTCATCGCAGGATCGTACGTAGTCGTTGACCAATGCCGCAAGTCCTTTCCAGTAGAAGTCTCGCATGATTATTTCCAAAGTTTTTTCTTGTCCGAAATGTCCGGCAACTTTTGCATCGTGACATCCTTCTACGATCTTGGGATATAGCGCCTGATTGTCTGGTACAAATAGTCTTTGCTTATAATATAGTAGATCGTCGGTCTACGTCCAATCTTTAGGAAAATCCTTTCTCTCGTCTCGTAGCTTAATGAGCTCTTCCCTTGGTTGCCTCCACGCTGCGTCCGTTTCGATAGCTGCCTGTAATTCAGTTAAGAATTCAGGATTGAACTGCTTCATACCTTTCTGCAGGATAATAACATTTGACATTAGAACTTTTTCGGGTACTTCTGAAATGTCGTACCAATGTTCATTGTTTTTAGCCGATGCCTGTAGGTAGCTGATGCTAGGTTCCTGTTCCTTGACGATCAAGGATCTTGTCGCTATATTGGTACTTCCGAATCCCGTAGTTCCTCGTTCCGTTTCTTCTGAGTCGTCGACTTCCATCATGTCTCTAGTGTTGATCTTTTCTACCACTAGTTGAGCTATGCGATCGCCCATTCTTATTTGGCAGTCCACATCCTTATGGTTGAAAAGTACGACTTTGAGTTCGCCGCTGTAATCAGCATCGCCTACTCTTGCGCCGGTAGAGATTCCGCTTCGGACCGCTAATCCACTTCTTAGGGCAACTCTTCCGTAAGTTCCTGCGGGTAGCCCGACGGCTATACCAACCCTTATTGATGCTTGTCCATATTTCTGGACAATGTCATCTTCTATGGCGTACAGGTCATGTCCTGCCGCCATTCTTGACCCCTGCGTTGGCAAGTATGCCTTTTTGCTCAATCGCTTGACCCTAATCACGGGTTCCTTTCCTCCTCTTCGCGGGTCCAGATCCAAATCCTTATCTCCATCCCAGTCTTCTCCTTCATCGCCTACCCTCACTACTAGCAATACCAAGAAATTTTCTTCTTTCAAAGTTTTCTGTTTGCGAGGCATAGCTCCCCCCTCAGGACGGTACTCCGGCTGTCGGCTTAATGCATCAGGCTTTCCGCCCGTTGTGCCTGGTCGGTATACAAGGCGCAAGTTGAATTCCACCAACTTCTGAGCCCATAGAATTTGACCGCCACTCTAGACTTTTGAGGTGAGGAAGTATTGTAGGTTCTGATGGTCGGTAAAGACTGTGATCGGTTTCTCCGTTCCGATTAAGTAGTGTCTCCATTCTTTAAAAGCTTCCAGGATCGCAAGAAGTTCTTTGTCATGAATCTCGTAGTTGCGCTCTGTTGAGTTTAATTTTCTGGAATGGAAAGCTACGGGATGTAATCTTTTCTCAAAGTATTGAGAAAGCATGCAGCGGAGTGCAAAATCGCTAGCGTCTGTTTCTACCACCATTTCTCTTTCTGGGAAGAAGTGGTGAAGTATGGGGGCTGTGGTAAATCGGTGCTTGAGTTCTTCGAAAGCAGTGTCCTGTTCAACTCCCCATTTAAAATTCTTATGATTTCCTTGTAATGTCTCGGTTATTGGCTTGCAAATAGCCGAGAAGTTTTTTATGAATCGTCGGTAGAAGTTAGCAAACCCCATAAAGACTTGTACTTCTCTAACTGGTTTAGGCGCTTTCCAGATCATTATGGATTCCACCTTTCGAGTGCTCATAGACACCCCATTGACCGCCACCATATAGGCGAGGAATTCTACCTCTGTTGCATAGAAAGTTGATTTTTTTAGCGATACAGCTAATTGAAAGTCTGATAGACTTTGTAAAACTTTCTTAACAGCTTCGATGTGTTCCTTTTCATCCTTTGAGTAGATGAGAATATCGTCAAGGTAACACACAACTCCGATGTCCAAATATTCTTGTAGAACTTGGTTCATCATATCTTGGAAAGTTGCTGGAGCGTTGACCAATTCAAAAGGCATAACCTTATATTAGTGGTGTCCGTATCTCGTACAGAACGCTGTCTTCCATTCATCCCCTTCTTTGATCCTAATCAGGTGGTAACCGTCCTTAAGGTCTAACTTGGTGAAGATCTTTGCACCGGCTACTCTATCTCGGAGTTCGGACATTAGTGGAAGGGGATGTTTGTTGAGGATAGTAATCTTATTCAGATTTCGATAATCCACAACTAGACGTAGTCTACCATCTGGTTTAGGTACGAATAATATGTGTGCGCCTACTGGCGATTGGCTCCTTGTGATTTTCCCTTGTTTGATCAACGTTTCCAAGTATTCTCGTAAAGCCTTAAGCTGTTTTTCGGATAGTGGATATATCGGCGCCCAGGGGGGGGTTGATCCAGGAATCAACTCAATTTCATGATCGAATGTTCGTCTGGGAGCTAATTTGTCTGCCGTCTGGGCTTCAAACAAATGCTTGTATTTCCAGTATTCTTTCGGTAATGAGTCGAGTTCCACCGTGTTTTCGATAGCTCCTATTCTTCCGATGCGGCAGGCATTAGGATCCCAAGCGACCGTTTCATCATATTCGAACATATCCGCTATTCCTGCATCTTCTTCTACACAGTTTTCGCAACATTTTGCGGAGAAGGTCCAATTTTCTGCATCGTCTAGGTGAGACACTGGGTGTTCGCGCTGCCACCAACCAAAAGGAATTATCATTCCGTAGTGACCTGCTTTAGCCACTTCACACGACACTTCAGAGGTGTTTCGGTTTTTTCCTATTTCCAATTTTATTGGAAGAGTGTAACACTTTCCTCCAGAGGCAGCGGACGATCCATCAAAGCCTAAGATATCAACTGCAGTGTCCCGTTCTACCAAGGGAACGCGAAGGTCTTCAACTAGGTCCTTGTTGATAAGGAACACGTTGGATCCCGAGTCTAATAGGACTGCAATTTTGTATTGCTTATCGTGTATATGGAGGTAAGCGATCTCCTCCGGACAGTTGTATCGTTTTGGTTTTGGAGGGCCTAGTTCCACGCGCTTGGCACGGATAAGACTTTCTTTGTTTTTTTGCTTAGGCTTCGCCGGTTTTTGCTGTAGGTAACAAGATGTTTGTTACTATGCCCACGTAGTTTCAACCATTAAGGTCTCCATAGACAAACTAGTAACTCTTTAGCTCTAACATGGTGGGTCTACATACTAAAGCGGCGTTTCACCGATACGCTACTGCGCGAGACCAGTTTTCAGGCTGGATGCCATCTCCCGAGATGCCAGACCTAGGCTCATAGCAGATTTTATGGCGGTTATTAGCCATTGTACTCCCCTGGTGTGCGGTTCCCGCTTTCATCGAATCCTTTCCCTTAGGGTTGCAGTTATCCGTCCTGCTCCCTCAGAGGGGCCTTGCGCACCAAAGCGGTACATCCCTATCCCACACTCTGGCCAGAAGGCAAGATAGTACATACATATAATACGACTCAGACTCATGTGGTAGGTGAAACGGCCCGCATCGGTTGTCCTCCTGTCGTGTATTATTATCAGGTAGATCTTGCATTGCTATGTCCCAACTTCTTCGGTATAGTAACTTGCTTGCACATGGGTAGCAGGCAACCACCAGGTGACTCTAGGAACTTCGTACTGCTGGCTCCCAGGCCATGTGGGCATGTTAACTATCCTTTCTTTCGATCAAGGCTCTCCATATATTGATTCTTGTGTTCGAGCTCGTAAGTCCCTCGCGGGGTTCCTTCACTTAGAGCCTACTTGCATTGATCCTGAAAGGAGAGACTGGCTTCGCGCCGCTTTGATCATTTTGAGTTTCATTTCCCGTAGTTGCACACGGACTGCCCTATCCCCGTCGTGGTCGGTACCCAATACACCCCAGCCAACGGGGTTCCCATTTCGATTCCAGCTCCCTTAAGACACTGAATACCCAAACACCGTCGCCGTTGGTGCCAGCGAACTGACCTAGGTCAGTTCCTCGTCATCTGCCAGTTCGCAGATTTTATTCACTCGAGCTGGGTGCTGAACAGATGCGACATTGCGCACTAATTTGCCCTTTACAATAGCAGATCTTGCTCGTCGAATTCCCATTTTTATCGGTCTTGAGCGGACCGTTGCTGCCGATATATGGGCGTCACCCCAACACGTTTGATAGTTGTTGTTTTTCTTTCCACAACGTGTGCAATCTCCTTCTCTCCTCCGTGTGTCTATCACACTCTGCGGGATACCAGTATGGGCCTGGGCGAAGTTTGTGTGGGTGGTCTTTGTCGCACCTCCCAACCTTTTCCTGTGCCTTTCCGGTTCATCGTCCCTTTTCCGTTTTCGTGGTGGGGCTCCACCTCCTTTGACATAAGGTTTAGTATCCCTTTGTCGCTTTGGTTTAGAGTCCCGTCGGTCCTCTCTTTTGACCTCTTGGACTATTTTAGGCTTGGACGGTTGGTCGCATCCAATTTTCTTTCTGGCTAGCAGTCCTTCCTCTGACCGTCCGCATAGCCTTAGTGCCTCTTCCCATTCCTGGTCCGTCGTATATTGCAGGGCCGACAACCTGCGGACAATTTGTTCATGAAGTTTGTCTTCGACTAGCTCTCTCCAGGACTCTCCGGTCATGCGTGCACGAATGTTATGGTTGTGCATGACTGTCAGGTAGCGTTCAATACTGCCGTCATACGTGACTAGTTTCATTGCATGAAGGGCTAGTCTTTTGGCTTCTACTGGGGCGAATCGCTTGATCATATCATGTTCAAAGCGGGTCCATGTTGCCAGCTCTGGCTGCTGGGTTTCCCCTTGAAGTCCGTCCATAGCCTTCCGATACCATATGGTGTAAGGAAGGACTATGTCTCCTTTTGTACGGCTGAGCACGTAGATGACTCGTTCCCGAGCGTCATCCCACATTCGCGGGTTCTGTTCGAAATAGTCAGTGCATTGAAGGATCCACACATATATGTCTTGTGTGGGGCTATCTTCAAAGGATGGGGGAGGCTCTGATGGTCGCTTAATATTTAGCGCCATCGCGTTGGCAAGTGTTTCTGCCATGCCAGATTGTTCTGGTGTTTGTCCTTGCCTGCCTCGGCTAGGACCTCCTCTCCTCCTTCCTCTTTCATCATCCTCATCATCATCGTCGTCACTGAGATCTCCTGGGTTACCTCCTTGGGCACCTGAGGGGAATGCATCAGCGGTTTCTCGGCCTTTGCCCTTGTCCCTGCCTGTAGGTGGAGCGTAATACTCCTCGTCATCCGTTTCTTGAACCGCGGGTAAGGGTGCGGGTCCTGCAGCTTCGGGACTTGGTTTCGCGGCTAATATTTTATTTATTGCCGCGTTTAACCCCTTTAGGGTTTGGTTTTTCTCGATATTCCGCAGTTGTTGCTGGTCTTGAGACCTGCGAATCTCCGCTTGCTGCGTAGTCTGATCTGTGCGCATTTGTCCTAGAGTGCGATTGACTTCTCTTTCGCGAGTAATACTCTGGGCACGGAATTCGACGAATTCCGCTCTCAGACTGAGGACAATTTGTTCTACAGTCTGGTCTCGAGCCAATGCCGCTTGGCTTTCTTCCCCGCGGGTTCTATGTAACCTCGTGGTTACTTCTTCATGTTCCTGTTGACGCCGTTCCTGAGCCTCAATCTTCTTTGCGACTTCTCGCAACATCTCTTCTTGTATCCCCTTGACTTAGCTTTCCACGCCTGCCAGCTGCATCAACAAGATGGCAATATCATTATCGTGGACATCTTGTCCATCGGCGATTTGCTGTTAAACCTTAACTAATTTTAAGGTATTATCTTGGGTGACTCCCTTCAAATGTTTGAAGGTGAGGTTGGCTTGGTCGAGTGAAGTATCGATGTCTTGTCTTATCAGTCCCAACGTTATCCCAAGATGCGCAGCCAGTCTGGCCAAGTTTGCAGGGTGTTCCCCTGGTCACGGTGTGGGGACCCTTGATATCCTATGAGTGCTTGCGATACTAGAGGATCGGTGAGAGGGTATATTTCCTCTCCGGAATGCAGGTTCCTGAGGTGGTGCCGAGGGGAAGGGACTATGAATGGCGGAATCATCCACCTTTTCCGTGGTAGCGGGTCGGGTATCCATAGGTTCGCCCGCCGTTATCCTTTTCCTCGGATCCTGACGTATCTCCGACATTGTGATACCTTCTAGATAGGCTAGCTGTTCTAGCAGCCCTGAATGAGTGATTACTGGTACTTCGTACCAGAGCTCTTGATATCCTTTAAAAGGTTTAAGGAATCATATGTAAGGTATCCAACGTTTGAGACACTCTAGAGGTGTGGGTATAAAAGGGTTTGGTTGGTCCGACTACGGACTCAAAACCTGAATATCCTTTTTTTTGAGGTTTAGGATGAACTTATAATACATATAAAAGTGTGTTAGGCCCGGGCCGAGGGGATGTCTGAGCCTCGGATGACTGTCCCAGGGTTTTTCTTTTCTTTCTCTTCTGTCTTCAAAGAGCACTGGGTGCTCCAGTCGACGAAGTCTTCCGACTCTGTCGAATTCCACTCAAAATCCGAACCTTGCCAGGTGCGATATATGCTATTGAATTGATGCCTGGTTGGGATCCCGAAAGGTACTGTGAACCATGAGGGTTCTTGCATATATTCTTCTTCGATTTCGAACAACTCGGTCTCGAATATTTCTTCGAAGGAATGAATATAGACAGGACAAGGAGGTGCTTCGAAAATATAATCGAAGTCTGAGGTGAGGGTGGAGTTTGAGGTGAACTCGTAGTTCATATAGTGAGCCTTGGTAACAGGAGAACTATCAATATACTGTTAGGCGGACGCCAAACTCAAGTATATAACTGAGGGACGTAGGCCAAAATCTTTGTTCGGAGAATCTGTCGAGGAAGGCTCGTCGCGATAAAGTAAAGGTAAAGTAAAGATTTTTGAGGTAAATAATTTTATATTGATAAGATCTCTTCTCCGTTGCTTGATGATGTCTGTAAAGCTCGGGAGGCACTTCGATATTTATATCCCACGTCGGAGTGTTCGCGGACTACTTCTAACTGTTGAAATTTTCTCTTATTCGTTACATAAGTATATTTCGTTTAAATAACTTGTATTTCTCTCCTTAGTTACATTTCTGGTTTACCTATAGATCACGAACATTACTACAGCTAGAGGATATACAATGGGTATTTCGCTTATATTTCATGATAATGATGGGATAATTAGATATATATTTTCTTATTGCATATGCGAGATATTTCCGTTATTTTTACTTATGTACTGCAGCCTTTTTGGAAGGTGTATTACATGTTGATTTTCCGTTTAAAATCTCTCACACCATTATGATTTATATATATTTTATTTGGGATTTACTTAGCAGTTTTTCAGGGTCAGACTTGTTCACACTTATGTTTCTTACAAAATTTTCCAGATTATTTCTTTTCTTTGCTTAAGTATGCGCACCTGTATATATAGCGGGCTACCGCTCCGAGTGTTAGAAAGAATTCAGGACAAGAATTACTACCAATCTACCTTCCTGCCACCATACTCCTCACCCTAGTGTGCCCACAGTATATCTTTAATACTGTGCCGTATTTTCGTACTCAAGCTATTAAGATTGTGCCGCTACATACAAATTCAATACTAACTACTATGCCTCCGAAGTAGCACCTTGGTTTTAATACGCAAATGTCCAGAATCTTATAAGTGCGAACACTGTTTGACCCGGAAACCTATCACACCCTTTCGCCGCCTCGGAATAGTATTCTTCCGTTGAGATGACTGCGCTATTTGTCATACCAAACAGCCGCCTCCAACTTAGATGTCCGCATAGACTTTTATGTGACTTTTAGTCTGGTTGACTATCGTCCCAATTGTCTCTTCAGTCATGAAGTGATCAGGTTCATGCTGGGCCACCTAGTGCCAATCGCAAGTCTGAACCCGACGTGTCAGCGTCTTAGGGGACTCCGACTTATCTAGGTCTTCCATTCTGAGCGTGCTTCCCCTTGGTCCGCCGGCCTCTGCAGAGGGGTCCTATTACTAGGACCAACCAACCTACAGCTGATCTGAGAAGGGTATGGGTGGATTCGGTATACCCCTAATAGCTTCCACTATTGGGATATCCTCTTAGAGTATTTCGCCGAAAACGTCCCGTCACTTTTGGCCCATAGTTAGGATCCCTACCCTTGAAGCCTACTATCTCAATATGCCTCCCACGCAGTTCCTCTGTTCCACTTCCCAGATGTCGCCAAAGGTCCCCTCTCATATATCCTGCGAACAGCATGCGGTCGGACAGAGGGCGGCGACATATATGGTGTTATGATCTGGGCTTCATTGATGTGACCTTTTAGTTATGGGACACAACTCTCGAAATCTCGCTAATGACATGCGGGCCCCATAAGGGGGCCGGAGGGGGGTGTTGGCTCCGGTAAATTGAGGGTCTGTGCGCAGTTACCCTACCGTGGGTCTGTGCACATGTCTCGGATTTCCATATGCCTAACAGCCTCCTGTCCCCCCACCAAACTGGCTCCCTCCCTGGCCTAAGCACATTCGATGCGGCAGCGACTCTCACTCATAAGGTTCAAATCTCTATGCGCCCCAAACTCAAGGTCTTGACACTCTTCCTGGACATAAAAGGCGGATTCGACAACATCTCCGCCCCCTTACTTTGTGAAACACTTGCCACCAAGGAAGTCAACCCGTACATGGTCTCGTAGATTAGGTCCTTCCTTTGCGGCCACTCCTGCCACCTCGTTTTCCAAGGGGCCCCTCAAATCTTCTCCCCGGTCTCGGTCAGCACGCCCCAAAGCTCCCCGATCTCCGCCCTCCTATTCGTGATTTACGTTTCGTCCCCCCACTTCTCAATCCCTCGGAGTCTCATCATCTCACATGTGGACGACTTCGCAGTCACGGTCACCTCCAGCTCATCCTGCCGGAATGTGCAGCGGCTGCAGGGCATCACCTCTGTGCTCCAGGCAAGTGCTGGTAGACTCGGTGTGTCTTTCTCGATCCCAAAGACAGAGCTCATGTACTGGACAACCCCTGCACAAAAGATCCACCCCTCCTGCGATCCCGGTCCTGGTGGACGGGCACCTCTTCTACCCCTCCAAACTGATACGGTGGCTTGGGTACTAGTTCGAACCCTCATCCACTTCCTGCACCAAAGGCACCACCTTACACTTCTTCAGAAGACTCGCCCTGGCCCAAGGGGCCTTCGTGACGTTCAAAAGACTCTCCAGGCGCGGGAAAGGCCTCCCCCCCTTCCTCTGCCATCGTCTGGCATCCTCCCTCCTCTCCCCGATTCTCCTCTATGGAGATAACGTCTTCTCCCTGAGCCTCACCCTCCAAGACAGGATGTCCGTCTTCTGGAGATCTGTCCCGAGGTGGGTGACCAACTGCTTTTCATCTACCCCGGTGGGCATCTTGGCTTGTGAGTCAGCTCTTCCCCCCCTCCCACTCTTGGTCTTCCACCATCAGAGGCTGGCCTCTGACCCCCTTTCATGCCTCCCCCCCGAAGCCAATCTGGCAACGGCCAGGCTCCACCCATCCTTCCCGACCTCCTCCCCCTTTCGGGCACCAGAAGACCACCGCAGTTTCACTAGAGGTTTGACATCCATTTACGCCCTACTCCTCGGGCAGACAGCCCCCTCCCACCCCCCCATACGCAAATACCTCCCACTAGACAGGATTGCTCACCGCATCCTCCGGTTCATCGATGCCTCGGGCCCTGTCCCTGTAGCGTCAATTGACCTTCTTCCTCCTGAACCGCTCCCCTTGAGAGAGAGGATCCTGTCCTACCAGTCATTCAAAATACAACTACGGAATGCTCTTGTTGGGGATTGGGCCACCCAGTTCCCCCCCCTCCCTACTACCGCTTCGCCGCGTCCCTAAAACCCTACCCGTTTATGGGTTTGGGGAGGTCCATGGCGGGAAGGATCCAACAAAAGCGCTCAGGCAAGAGTTACCAAGTTGTCCACCCCTCCTAGTTCACCGATGACCACTCCCCCCTTTGCTCTTTCTGCGAGGAGGACGAGGAGGACTTCGCAGATGCCATCCTCTACTGCGAGTCTTGCAAAGGACCTCGCGAGCATCACCTCCGGGGGCTCACGGACGTCGGCAGAGACAGCTCACTATGGACCAACGCAAACTCCCTCCGCTCCTTGGCGAAATACCTTAATGTGACTGCCACAGGCTTTCCCACTGGCATGCCACCTGCAGACTGGGATCCTCTCTCTGAGACCCTCTCTCTGAGACAGCCCCTCACGACACAGGGCTTCCAATTCATCGGTTCAGGCCCTGAGTTACGGTACCCACCTCATTGTCTGGCTCTCCCAGCCTTTACCGCCTTCCTGGCCGCTGAGTAGTTTTATTTTCCATTATGACTTATGCACTTGCTTGTTTTCGTTCCTTGGGATTTTGTGTCGGCTATCGGACACTTTAGGAGGACTTTTTGTGATGGTGCAGGTTTTACTTTCTTTTGTGATTCCCCGTTTGAGATTGAGGTTTTGTTTATGCCATAGCTAACGCTGCATGCAAGTTCTTGTACCGTAAACAATGAATACATGATGAAAAAAAAAAAAAAAAAGAGAAAAAAAAAAAGGAAAAAAGACCGAGTAGATAGGCTCTTCACGCTTTGTTCTAAGTTATTTCCTTACTTATTACTTTATGCTTTTATGAATATAAAACCTTTACACTGTTTACGAATACCTACCTACGAAGAGAGGACTCTCTGTTAAGAGTCGAGTTGAAGAAAGAGTACGATAGGCGATAAGGATTGGAGATATGAGAGTCTCTCCCACCTTATTGTAGGCACCGGCCTAAGAACTATTGGAAAGAGAAAACGAGAGAAGTATCGTCTACCCATTGCTGAGAACTGATACTGGTTAGAAATCATAACAAATAGGCTGGGATTGAGGAAATTAGTCAAGCAATACGTCAGCAGTTGCAACCTATGTCAAAGGACCAAAATGGTAAGACATGTACTATATGGGCTGTTGAAATCGAATGAGGTACGAGGAAAACTATGGGCATCCATATCTATGGATTTCATAATGGATTTACCTAAGGGGCATAAATATGTCACAATCCAGGGCGTGGTGGAGTGCCAGACTGAAATGAGTCATTTTATACCAATACGGATAGATATAATGGCACGGCAGTTCACAACCATGTTCAGAAAAGAAATATTTTGACTACACAGACCACCGCAAGATATAATCACTGATCAAGTATCCATATTCACATCAGGAATATGGAACGAGATAATGGAAGAACTTGGAATCAAAAGAAAGCTGTCCATGGCCTTCCACCCACAAACAGATGGACAGATCGAATGGATAAATGGCATACTGGAACAATACCTACAGGCATACATAAACTATCAGCAAAACAACTGGGATGAGTTACTGCCAATATCAGAGTTTGCATACAACAATGGAAAACAAGAAACGATTAAGGCAATACTATTTTACGCAAACTACAGTCTAGATCCAGAATATCAGGCTATAGGTCATACAACCAAAGGAGTAATAATGGAGAAAGAAGATATGAGTCAATTCCAGGACACCCTGAGGGCGGAAATGGTGACAGCTGTAATGTTCAGCCGCTCGATCCTCTGAACAGGGAATGACAGGTCGTTATCCGTATGTCGTCGTGCTTCGTATAGTGAACAGGATCCTCTTCGTTGTAATAGTCGTCTTATCGTTTCGATCGTATCGTGACGTCTTTCTTCATGTAATAGAGTAGGATGGTCTTGGGCCCGAAGGCCTATCCCCTTAAGCGTAGCTGAGTTACTTAATTGATTGCGTGAAGAGCTAACTACAATGTCTTCTTTTTTTATTTTTTAATTTTTAATTTTTTTAATTTTTAATTTTTATGTTCATGTATTCATTGATTTACGGTACAAGAACTTGCATGCAGCGCTAGCTATGGCATAAACAAAACCTTAATGTCAAAAGCTCGCAGTAACAAAGGAAATAACCGCACCAAATTATAAAAACCTCCTAAGCGTGTCTGATAGCTGACACCAAATCCCTAAGGAAATAAAACAATAAAGCGCATGATCATAACGAGAAATATAACTCCTCAGCTACTAGCCAAAAAGAAAAACAACAAGTAAAGCGTCGTCCCCCTCAGGGGGCGAAGCTGTGAATCGGTAGACCAGACGTGGTATCATCTGGTGGAAGTTGATGGTCCCATGCTGCTAGGGGCATACCTGGCGGAAAGCCCGTCGCTGTGACGTTGATGTACCTGGCGAGGGAGTGTAGAGCGGCGGTGTTTGACCAGAGGGGGCTGTCCCTGTCCAACGAAGTGAGCCCGTGGAGGTGGCGCTCACGAGGTTCCCTGCAGGACTTGCAGGATAGGATGGCATGGGCGAAGTCCTCCTCCCCCTCTTCGCAGAGAGGGCAGAGGGGGGAGGGGTCCTCAGTGAACCAGGAGGGGTGGGCCGCTAAGTAGCTCTTGCCCGAGCGCATTTGATGTATTCTCCCTGCCATGAACCTCACAAGCCCCATGAAAGGATGGGGCTATAGGGGTATGGGGTAGGGGTAGGTCGGGGGGGGCGGGAACTGGTCGCTCCAGTCTCTGACCAAGGCCGATCTAACCTTCATCTTGATCGATCGGTAGGAGGGAGTGTCCTCCCTGGCCGATAGGAGGGAGTGTCCTCCCCGGCCGAGCTAACTACAATGTTCCATCGTCCTCCTTATATTGTCCTCTTCACAGCCCTTCGTGACTCATACCTCTCGTCACTCGAAGTAGTCATATGACCTAGTGGTCATATGAGCGAAACCCATGACCTTCAAGTAAGATCATGTGCGTGAGATACATATCCTTCTGCACAGCCTTCTGGGTCTCGTGCGCGGCCCCCATGACCTCTAAATAGGTCATGTGCGTGAAAGTAAATCAATCGCAATATAACAATCATATAACCAATGAAACCCTATGACTCATAACCGTGAGTCATAGTGCAAAACCAAATATCAATCTTGCTAAGTCAGTCTAGAATCGTGACAACAGCACAACTACAGTAGAAAGAAAACTATGATGAGTACAGAAGACCTGATCTACACCTACAACCGGGAGATAAGGTATAGCTATTACCAAGGAACATACAAATGACAAGACCATCCATGAAATTGGATTACAAGAAAATGGGACCATACGAGATACTGGAAAAGATAGGGAAACGAGCATATAAACTTGACCTGCCCCCATCTATGAAGATATACAACATATTTTACATCTTGCTTTTGGAACTCTATCAAGACAACAAGCTTCCCTCACAGATGATTACACCCCCTCCGCCTATTGAACTAGAAAGAGAACCCAAATACAAACTCTACGAAATAATTGATTTCCACTAACACTATAGTAATTTTCAATACCGAGCTAAGTAGACTAGTTATTCAGCCGAACATGATCAGGAGTGGTACCCAGCCACTAATTTCACTAACTCTCAAGATGCCCTGAACCTCTTCCACAATGCCATTCACAGAAGCCGTCAACCAAGCATCGAGGATGCTCTGGAAGACTTTATAATCATAGGTTGCCCCATAAGCCCTTCACCGGAGGTAGCCAAATGGGCTGCAGCAGAAGAAGAAGTCAAGATCAAGAAGGAGGAGAAAGAGAAGACCATCTTGGCCAAATGGGCCCTGATGGTCAGTGATAATGAAAGAAACCATGCCATCTATCAGTGGATGGCATGTACAAACAATGAGTACCAAGTGTACCTTGACAGAAAACAGAGAAGCAACTTCTTCCTAAGCAAGAAGTTGGCGAGAAGAAGGTTGCAACCTACCACCCTGATCAAGACTGAGTGGCAGACAAAGCCACAACCTTGGCCCACCTGCCTTACATACTACAAAATATCCTAGCAGCGCTGCATTCGCAGATGCTGCACCTACTACTAGAGACAGCGATGGGAATTCAGGCAGGTGACCCAGAACAATGAAGTTCTGAGGACGGAACCTGAGAAGTGGGGGGATACAAAGACTTTAGTATCCAAGACAGAACTACGCCAAATGATCGAACAGCTGAGGTGGTCAACTAATTGGCTTGCATAGGAAATGAAATGGTAACAGGAAACAATTGCCCACCTGGAGGAACAGAAGAAAAAACTCCAACAAAGGATTGACAAAGTGAGGAGAAGGATGGAGATAGTCCGGACCTCCTACAATGAAAGCCTTTTACAGGCAGATAAGAACCAGTGAAAAGAAAGGCTCAATAGAAGAGCCATCATTGATGAGGTATGCGGACACAGTCATGAGGCATGCAACCACTACAAATGCTTCTGGAGACTTGTGTACTGCATCCACAATGGGGAATTGTAAGCTCGAAGGGACTTGAGCTTAGGAAGGGAGGAGCTAATATCACAAACGTAGCTTAGTGAGGAAAGGTTTTTCACATTACTCATAGTTATAAGTCATAGG
The DNA here is from genome assembly GCA_014065205.1 of Tuber brumale. Taxonomy (NCBI): domain Eukaryota; kingdom Fungi; phylum Ascomycota; class Pezizomycetes; order Pezizales; family Tuberaceae; genus Tuber; species Tuber brumale. The sequence goes on from JACCEG010000218.1 coordinate 106,186, forward strand.
TATGTTATGTTTCGCACATGACCTCATTTAGAGGTCATGGGTTTTGCACATGTAACCACTTGGGTCATATGACTGTTTATGATCTTATATTATGTTTTGCATATGACCTCATTCAGAGGTCATGGGTTTTGCACATGTGACCACTTTGATTATATGATTGGTTGAGAAAGGATTTTACATAACTCATAGTTGTGAGTGATATGAGGTGCGTGACTTGGGAGTGAGTCACAAGGGCATGAAGAGCAACTATATAAATGTAGTCACTAGGACCCAGGAGATGAGCATCCTCTATCTCCTCTATTTTCCTCACACTTGAAATCAACCCTCAATGCTTGAACTTCGCGAACCACCCACACTCTCCCCTCTCCTCCTACAATGGCTTGAGCCTAAGAGTAATAGCCATCCTCCTCTCACTGCCCTTTTTCGCTTTCTTCGCATCAGGACTTTCCCTCCTCTAAGTACCAGTATGCGTTTCACACTACCGGTTCTCGCCCCTCTCCTTGCAGTGACCGTTCGCTTCCCCTGCTTCAGCTGGCTGAGAATATGACTTGTGGTACGCGGGAACTTCTCAACAGGCCCACAGGTTGATCTCGCACCTCCCTACATTTGGCTTAAGCGGTGGTATCCCATCCACTAAGTGACGCTATTTCTCTGAGAACATGAGACTATGTGAGACACATAGTAAAATCGCTTACCTTCTGCCTCTGGGGACCGCCTAGAAAGACATGAACATGATTAACAAGAGTTGATATGGTCGCGTTTGGTTTCTGCCCTGTCCCAATGGTTGGATCAGCTTGCACCCTACTGGTACACTCTCACTCGGCTAGCACCCTACTGCTACATCGTTCTACCTCGGCACCCCTTGGGCGACTCCACCGGGCTTCCCAATCTGGATTTCATTGGTCTCAGTGCCTTGCCATGAGTCGTTTTTCCTTCCGCTTGGGCTGTTCCCTTCGGCCTCCCACCATTTTTGCTGGGTATTACCCTTTAGCTCTAGACGTTTATTGTCGTAGGTAGCCTAGGGCTTCAGCTGTATGGTTGGGGTTTAGGTTGTTTGGGGGAGTCCTCGCTGCGGGTTTTGGCTACTGTCGAGTGTGGGGTTTCTTTTGTTTTGACGGACTTGGTGGCTTTCTTTTCACAGTCTTTACCGTTTATTTATACTACAAGTTTGCTGGGCGGGTGAGTTTTTTCGACTGCGTGGAGTGTGTTTGGGGGGTGTCATGTTCCGGAGACTTTGGTCCTGTCTGCCAGTGAATGTTTCTATTCGGGCTTCGTTGATAGTTTTTCTTCTAGCTGCTTGGGGGCTGGCATAGGAGAGGAGGTCAATGTGTCTCCCATAGCTTGCGCTGTATGCGGAGGGTGTATTTTTAAACACAGAATAAAATTGATGATAAAAAAAAGAAAAAAAAGGGAAAGGAAAAAAAGAAAAAAAAGGAAAAAAAGAAAAAAGGACCCAGGAGATGAGCGGTCCATGCAACATAGCGGAATCCTTTTCCCTTCTCAAAGTAAAGGTGCAAAGAGGCATGACAACTATACTTCCAGGCCTTAAAGAAGGCCAACAACGAATACAGGAACAATTTTCTGAAAACGGCTACTCCTTAGACACTCTGGACTGCGAAGCACTTTGCCGTTGGCAGGCCTCCGGACAGGTTCCCCCAGATACCTGGTGCAGACACCTCCACAGAAATCAACGAAGCTCTCCTCTTGTATTTCTTTCCTGAAAGACAGTCTTTGAGACCCCCCTCCATCCTGCATGAGTTTAGGGATGTCTCCCCGCTTTCAGCAGAGGAAATCACTGTTGCCCTTAGAAACTCTTTATCCTCCTCCGTACTGGGGCCAGACCAGATACCATACTCGATTTGAAAGACGGTACACTCCGTAAACCCCAGTGTCCTCATGTCCCTCCTTGGCCCACTGGTTCTCTGCAGCCATCATCCCTGGTCCATGGAGAAGGCTAATGGCATTGTACTGGAGAAGCCGGGGAAACCCTCCTATGATATGCCAGCCTCTTTCCGAATCATTGTCCTCCTAGAAACAGTTTCTAAGATTCTTGAGAGGATTATGGTGATCCGCCTCACTACCCTTGCTCATTTCCTGGGCCTCTTATCCCCTCACCAAACTGGCTCACTCCCATGCTTGAGCATTTTCGACGTGGCAGCCACTTCGTCCTATGAGATTTAGCTTTTCATGCGCCCCAAACTGAAGGTCTCAACCCTCTTACATAACGTTAAGGGGGGTTTCGACAATGTCTCAGCCGTCTTACTTTGCGAAACGCTTGCAACCAAAGTAGTCAACCCCTACATGGTCTCATGGATAAGGTCCTCCCTCCATCGCTGCTCCTGCTACCTGGTTTTCCAAGGGGCCCTCCAGGCTTTTTCTCCTATTCCAGTCGGCACCCTACAGGGATCTCTGATTTCACCAATGCTGTTTGTCATTTATATTTCAATCCTTCACTTCACGATCATGCGGGGCGTCATCCTTTCCTACATGGACGACCTCGTGGTCACGGTTGCCTCCAATTCGTACCAGAGGAATATCCAGAGACTCTAGGGTATCACCGGGTCTCTCCAGGCGAGGGCGAGGAAGCTGGCAGTAGTTTCCTCGATTCCCAAGACCAAGCTCATGCACTGGGTGACTCCAGTACAGAAAGTCCCACCACCGCCAATCCCGGTCCTATCAGGAGGCCACTTCTTCCATCCCTCCAAACCTGTCTAGTGGTTTGGCTACTAGTTCGAGCCCTCGACGACCTCGTCCTCCAAGGGCACCACTTCACATTTTACACGGTGACACGCTTTGGCCCAAGGGGCCTTCGCAATGATTCAGCATCTCTCTAAGCCTTGCAACGGCCGCTCCACCTTCCTCTGCCACTGACTAGCTTCCTCCCTCATCTCTCCTATCCTCCTCTATAGGGTGGACCTATTCTCACCAAGCCTCATCCTGTTAGACCAGATGTCCGTCTTTTGGAGGATTGTCCAGAGGTGGGTAACCAATTGTTTCTCCTCGACCCCAGGTAGCATCCTGGCATGCGAGTCGGCCCTTCCTCCCCTTCCATTGATGATCCTCTACCGACAAAGGCTCGCTGCAGTTTGTCTGGTTTGCCTCGCCCCAGAAGCTAACTTGAATCCAGTAACTGCTCAGCTCCACCTGTCTTTTCCAACCCCCTCTCTCTTCCGAGCTTTGGAAGATCACGGCCTTTTCACCATGGTCCTCACGTCAGTCTATGCTCCTCATTTCTGGAAGACCTGCCTTCCTTGTTCCCTGATACAGAAACACCTGCCCCTGGACATGATCGTGCACCATACTTTGCCTTTCATAAACGTTCTCGGACCTGTGCCAATGCCCTCAATCGACATCCTTCCACCGGATCAACTCCCCGCAAGTAGGTGGGGTCCTCTCCTATCAATTGATCAAGGTGAGTGTGAGAGCGGTACTTGTCAGAGATTGGACTACCAAGTTCTTCCTCCCACCTGGCTAGCTCTATGCCTCGACTCTCCCCCCCACCCCTTTATAGGCCTTGTGAGGTTCATAGCCAGCAGGATCCACTAAATGCACTCAGGCAAGAGCTACCTTGCTGTCCACTCTTCCTAGTTTACTGATGATCCCTTTCCCCTCTACCCCTTCTGCGAGGAGGATGAGGAGGATTTCTCGGATGCCATCTTTCACTACCAGTCACACAAGGAACCTGGTGAGCACCACCTCCAGGGACTCACTAACGTCGGCAGGGACAGCACTCGATGGTCCAATCCGAACAACTTCTATGCATTGGCCAGGTACCTGAATGTAACCACCACTGGACTTCCCCGAAGTATGCCGCCAGCATGCTAGGACCCCCCATCCATGCTTACTCCCCCTCATCCAGAGCTTCCGATCCATGGCTTCAAGCCTTGAGTGAAGAGGCCCACTGTTAAGCTTTTCTATTGGAAGAGTGTTTTCTCTTGCTTGGTTTTGTTTTTTGTCATGATTATGTAATTGCTTGCTTTAGCTCCCTAGGGATTTCGTGTCGGCTATTGCACACTGTTTGGAGGACTTTACGTTTGGTGTGATTGGTTTTTTCTTTTGTGTTTGTGTAGTTTTGAGATTAAGGTTTTGTTTAAACTATAGCTAGTGCTGCATGCAAGTTCTTGTACGGTAGAAACAATGAATACAGGATAATAATATGAAAAAGAAAAAAAACAAGAAAAAAGGACCCATGAGATGAGCTCTTCACGCTTCATACTAAGTTATTTTCCTACTTATTACTTTATACTTTTAAGAATATAAAAACCTTACGCTCTTCACTATTTACCTACCTACAAAGACGAGAACTCTACTACGAGAGTCGTGTTGAACAAAAAGTACGATAGGCAATAAGGACAAGAGATAAGAGAGTCTCTCTCACCTTATCATAGATATAGGTCTAAGAACTATTATTGCGAGAGAAGAAGAAGAAAAGTATCGCCTACACATTGCTGGGAACTGACACCCGTTAGAGATCTTAACAAGCGTTAATATTTGAGTTTCAACTTACTAAACAAACTAGACTAGTATGTATTACTTGGACAACCACATGTGGTACATGTGATTTGAGTTGAGCTGTCAATCTGGGGTATTGGTACATGAGGCGTCGAGAAGATGTTAGTCAAAGTGTCCCCAGACTATCAAACAGTGTACTGGTAAGCACTCTATATCTCTGGAGTTCGACTTGCAGAGTTAGAGTCCTCTGATATTCACGGATTGTACGCTATAGTCTTGGGAGTCCTATTACCTCTTAGAAGGATTTGATATATCTTGGGTGCTACTGGTGTTGGATGTGAGTCAATTCACCAGCATTCCGAGCAACAGCTACCCCTTTGGGAATTCATCTTTCTCGACAGATTTGAAACAATGTGTGTGTGGCTGCTGTCAAATCCGGCATAGCAGGACTGATGAGATCTTGTGGTGTATTGTTACCATAATCCAGTAGACTCTAGGTAAGAAATACTGCCATACATGAGGCATAGTTATTTTCGCCAAGGCGATATAGGCAATTTGGTTGGCGATCTGTATGACATGCCAGATGAGTATGTTATGTGAATTGTAGAGTACATGCACAGATGCCTCTGGTAACTGGCGATGAGAATGATGGTGGGCAGGTGGAAGACGTATTTGTGCAGTGAAATTCACATGGCATCAGGAAAGGAAAGCAGCTCAAAGATGATTATCACCATTCAAGTTAAAGCACGATGTGTTTTGAATTTTCCAATATATACACCTAAAAATTACTCTAACCCCGACATCGTTTTCCAGTCATTAGTAAGCTTAGTGAATAGTCTAAAGTCATTGAAATTACTCTCTAACTGTGAAGACAATTGTCGGAGGTAGATCACTCCTATGATCATCATGTGGCTCTGTGGATATCTCTTGGCACCAGGAATAGGCGATGCTTCTTGCATCAGGATTGGGCCACCTGTTTACGTGTTGAATGCTAGTGTGTTATCACATGAGGCTCAATTCATAATGTCTCTTGGTGCCAACATCGGGTGATACCTCTTGGCATCAGCATTGGGCGACACCTTTTGGTATCAGCATTGGGTGACACCTCTTAGTATCAGCATTGGCCAACACCTCTTGGTATCAGTATTGGATAACCTATTTATGTATCGAATGCTAGTACTATCGCCCCATGAGGCTCAATTCATGTCTCAACATATCAGTATTTTGGAACAACAGAAATATACAGTAACTACTTACTAACACTCTGTGTGTTTTATTGGGCCAGCAGTTTTTGCTTAAATCCTCTGTCAAGGGGTGTTTGCCAGTATCAGAAGGTATTCTCCTTGTTCCCTCCCCCTAACACTATCATTTTTCTGGCTTTCTACCTTTTAACCCCCTCCCAATTCAAATGTTTTTCCGTTTTCTCACCTCCCTAATTCAAACATCTTTCTGCCTCCTTACTCCCCCCACAATTCCAACTCTTTCTGCCTTCTCACACCCCGCAACACTATCATTTTCCCAGCTTTCCACCTTCTTATCCCCCCCAACTGCAATGTCTTTCTGCCTTTACGCACCTCCAATTCCAACGTCTTTCTGCCACCTCACCCCCCTCCAAATTCCCATGTTTTTCTGCCTTTTTGTACCCCATGATGCTATCATTTCTCCCACTTTGTACCACTTCCCCCCTCTGAATTTCCACGTCTTTCTACCTTCTCACCCCCACCCTTGTTCTAAAGACTTTCTCCGTTCTCATCCACATCCCATTATCACGCCAAATACTTACTGCCTTATGCCTCATGCAATACAGGTTGATGTCATCCCTATCCTGACTGTTGTGTACCCCCCCCCTAAAAATAAAAAAAAAGTTAAAAGACCATGGTGCCCACCCAGTCTGAAGTGCAACCAGTGAAAATATAGAGGTAAGTACCATGGAATTATTCACTACTAAGCGCCACTAACAAACTTTTTTTACTTAGATGTCCTGTGGTCTAGGGCATCATGAGTGATGTGATAAGAGGAAAACACCCCACCTCCCAGCCTCTATGAGAGTCACATGAGGGCGATGAAATGCAGAGCCATTTGTCAATAGAGCCAAGCTGAGAACCCTCTATTTGAGCCAGTGGTGGAGGACTTCCAGTAAGTGTAAATTCTAGGCTGTGCTCACAATTCAGAAAAAAGAACTAACCCTCTATCAGGGGGCACTATAGTGACATAGCATCTGCCAAAAACTAGTGTCAGTTCTGGAATCCTCATACCACAACTGCTCTGTATTCAGGATAGCCTGAGCAGATCTGGGCCTACATGACAACTCTTTCCTAGGACCTCTACCATCTGACTAACTCCCAATTAGAGTTGGTCATAGCTGGGGCCTCCTCCCTGCTCCCCGTTGCGGACCAGATAGAGCTTGTTAAAAATGAGCACTGGGCTGACAACATGGGGGAGGTCTCTCATGTTGGAACATCTTGGCCTAGGACATGGCCAAGAAACTTCAGACAACAAGAGACCATCTGAACACAGAACAGGCATTGTTCGCACTAGAGGAGAGACTTCCAAGTAAGTATCCCTTTCTCTCTAGGCCCTATATCTGTTTACTAACACATTTTTTCAGTCACCCAACCTGATTAGTCCTCTCAGTATTGCTCATGGGCAATACGGATCCACATTGTCCACCGGACAGGGATGCCCACAAATAGCAATCTATTTCTTGGCTACTCTTGGTATTCTGGGGACCCTCAGGCTGAGTGGAGGATCACCTGGGGGGTTCTGGAATCACTGAGCATCGAAGAGGTACTCAGGGCTGTCATGGGGCAAGATGTAGAGGGACAAATTTTGTGCCTCCATTATCTCATCGAGGTATCATGTCAGGGCACACATACGCTTCGATGTGCATCCAATAAGCTTCTCCCACTCTTTGAGCTTTTTTTTTTAAATAAAGATGATGACATTTTGGTGTGGGTCCTTGCCAATAATGGCAAGGATCTCATTGACCTTCTGGTCCTAGAGCTGTGTCCAGGTTAGAGGGAGGACAGTGGCCTGACCCCCAAGCCTGCTGATGGCAGTTACCCATTCTTCGACTACTAGGTCTTGGATTGCAGCTGGCTAGGTGGAGATATCGGGGGGGAGGTACCCAAGCAGAGTAGGAGGAGGTGGAGGAGGAGGAGGAGGAGGCGAGAGATGAGGAGGAGGAGGAGGAAGAGGAGGAAGAAGAAGTGGATTCTACAGCTGCCATTCAGAAGGCCACCATTTTTATTGATAACACAATTTCTTAAGCCCAAGTTCTTTTCACTTAACATTATGAGCCAAACTCTACTACTAATCTCACCTATATGATAAATCACAGGATGCACCCAGTCCATCTAAAACCTATCCCGCCATCCATCTCATGATCACCTATTGCGTTGCCTATCAACTAGTAAGTTCCCCAAGCCAATTGAATTTTAGTTATGGTGGACTAAACTCGGTGACTAATCACACCTATAGGATGAGCCACTGAATGCCTCTGGTCTATCCAGAACTTGTCCCACCACCTGTCTTGTTATCGCCCATCGCCCCGCCTATGAAGAGGTTAGTTCCCAGACCCAATTGAATTTTAGTTACAGTGGACTAAACTTGACAACTAATCACACACATAGGATAACAAATCTGATATTCCTGGCCCATCCAGGGCCCACCCTACTATCCATCTCCTCGCTACCCATTGCCCCACCTATCAACAGGTGAGTTCCCCAACCCAATTGAAATTTAGTTATAGTGAACTAAACTCAGTAACTAGTCACATATATAGGATGAGGAACCCAATAACCCAGACACAATCAGGCCCTGCCCGCCACCCATCTCACCACTTGGCATGATTCTGAGCCCTTGCACCTGCCCGAATGCATAAAGGACTGATTGATCCAAGAGTTACTTCTTGAAAGCCCTTGGATGGTGGACTACCTTGCCACGCCCAGACCCTTAGCAGTCTGCCGTTGTGGACACGATGGTGCACAGAACAGTCCTCCTACTGATGATTGTCCTGGTACCACTTCCTACCCAATTCCAGAGTCTCTTTTTCCCTCTACAACCCTGCTTTCTGCGCCCCTGCCTCTGGCTTCAATAGGTTCCTGCTCGACGACCATTCCTCCTTTTGCCTGCTCTTGGATTGCTGGGTCTGTTGCTCTATCTTTCACAATACTGATTGCTGGGTCTGTTACTCCGTCCCCTATACCTCCGATTGCTAGGTCTGTTGCTCTATCCCCTACCCCTCTGGTCACTAGGTCTGGTCCTCCATCTCCCACATTACCAATTACTGGGTCTGTTGTTCTATCCTCCAGCATACCGATTGCTGGATCTGTTGTACCAGCTTCTACAATACTGATTGCTGCATCGGATCCCCTAAGTCCCACTACTCCTGTTGTTGCACCACTTGCAATAACTCCCTTTCATGTTGCTGAAAGTATTCCGCCATTGCATCTGGTTGCTGATACTACCACAATTCTGATGGTTCAAACAACCTCCCTACCCACCCTCCCACCCTTGCATCATCTGCGCTAACCACTCTGGTTTCCTCACCTGCTATGAGCGAAGAGATACCAGTACGCCCTGGGCCACACTGCAGTAATAGGTGTCAGCACTCTTGATGGTAATTCTGATACTTCATTTTTTCTTTCTACTCTTGTTTTTCTGGTGAAGAATTTTTACCTTTGCATTTTTACCTTTGCATTTTCCTTGTATATTTGCAATGTCAGGTGGTTTTATTGTCAGGAATTTGGTTGTCAGGAGTTTTTATAGAGGGTTCCATTAGATAGTACATGACACAGTAGTAATAATACCATTAAACATCCTCACATCTGACTCTCGTATTCCTATGATAGCTTGTTTGAACTCGTATGCCTAGAACTCAGGCTAGCATATGATAGTCCTGGAGTAATACTAGCCATAGTCCCTATTGCATTAGTGCCTTACACCAGTATTTTACAGACAAGGGTCTTGTTGCATTCTACATCTCAAACTGAGATGGCGCCAGCCAGCGAGGTTTGTAGATGGACTAAGGGTTATTACTCGAATACACTCTTCACACCATTGGGATGTATTGATTCGACGTCTGGAGGTGAGTTTAGATAGTCCTAATCCTTCTTCAGTCTGCCACCTGTCTCGCTAGAAATCATATAGCTAACAGACACCATTTGTAACTAGATCTTAGTGGGTGATTTCCTTTAGCGACTACATTATTCTGTGACACTGGCAGGAGTCCTGAGCCCAACCTCCGATGTTCAAAAATGTAGACTAATTAGTCATGAACTGAATACTCCAGTTGAATCCTATACCATTAATACTGAAACTTTGCTATGCTATATTCTTTAGAGATGCTGTCCGTATATCTGATAATAATCGGAAAAGTCTGGATCCTCCACATAGACTTCAACACTCACAAATTGTGCTGTTGCAAGGAAATCTGTTTATTCAATACCAGGTGACATCCTTTGATTTGGCCAACCCTAACTACAGCCTCAAGTCCTAGCGTATAAGACCCAATGCATGGTATTGAACTCCAGAGAATGGTACAAACAAATCATCATCAGCAGACTTGGGATTTGCTCAATATACACTCTAAATCCTAACTTGCCTACCATGCATTAATGTGTTACAAGATGCAAAAGCAACATCAAACCTATACACTCAGTCAACCTATTCACTGAGTAGGCAAATTGAGTAGACATTGACGCAACATCGAATGCAACACAATGGAGTCTGGACAATCAATATCTGTATCACAACCAAATGAACATGACATCTCTCTATGTACACTGTTGAACCACTAGCCAGTACTAGAAAGACCCTCAAATTATTTGCGAAATAGCATGATACAGACAACAGCATATACACAATCAGTAACGGAACCTGAAGGATGGGCTGATATAGATTCAGCTTATCCAAGTGACAGTACTAGTGACGAGTACCAGAACTCGTAGGCAGCAGATAGAATAGAATCAGATATAGAACCTGACCTAGAAGAGATTGATATTGCAGATAGCAGTCCATTACCACAGAAAAGTAAGTCTCAGGTGGTCAACCAAAAATGAAACCATCATCTAACAGTTCGAATTTCTATAATCTCACAATCACAATCAACTGACGAAGTGGGTAAGATGCCAGTGACGTGTCAGCAAATCATTCGAGGTAGTGCGTATAGTCTTCCAACATTTCTGTCAAGTGTACTACAATCTTTATCACTGCATGGGAGCATGAGTGCTCCCGTGTCTGGTATCTGGAGCTCTAGTCCACCCTGCAACTCAAGCATACCGGGGTACAATGGCTGGATAGGAAGTAACTTATAGCACAATCTTGTGACGGGTGCCGAAAGGGCTGTATTGAAGTTTGCAAAGTTACTCATTCTGCAGTTTACACTGTTTGAGGACCTACTCCAGAACGTGGTTGCATTGACTAGCCATGTCCTCAGGATCTGGGATGCTGTCGTAGGGAGCAATACAGGTAGTGAATATATCAGATCCTTAGAACGGTGCATAAATTTGGTGCATGGACTCGGGCAGGCATGATGCGACAAAGTATTTACTCTGCTAACATGGACAGATACAACAAAAGCACTTAGAGATGTGATTAAAGCTTGTATACCATATAAAGAACAATATTGTTCTTTATATGAATTACAAGAAGATCCCAGGGCTGGGGCATGGGGTGTCTATTTTCTTCTGGAATATGACCGGATTATGTGCGACCCGAAAGAGTGTGAGGTACGTTTCACTCTCATGATACCCATAGCGGAGAAGCTACTAGTGATGGCTATTGAACTCCACACAGAACCGGAGATATCGATTCCTTGTGCCCCAGATTCCAGAGGCTATTTATAGTAAGTACTTTGGATAAAAGAAAAAGCACAGTATAATCAAACCTGAGTCTTTAGAGCTAATCAATAGGACTATGATCTGCTTGATGTGTGCCATAATTTGTCATCCACTACATGTATGGCAATCAAGAATCTATCAGAAACAAAGGAACTTCAAGCCTAACTCTGTGGGGGGTAAGAGTCTCTGAATCTTGTAACAGCTCTTTAGTAACAAGGTATCTAACTTGTCTCCTAATGTGCAAGACCTTTTTATACGTGAGTGAGAAACATAGGCCAACTGCCTGACTGGGATCTAGGACATCTTTCTGAAAAGCATTCAGGGGACAATAAAGAGTCAGATCGCATGGGGTTCCTGTGGTGTAGCAAGACCGCCGTGAAGGGTATCAGGATGATTGTGTTAGGGATATAGAAATCTGAGACAAGAAGTGCAAAGACCTCACGGTAGGGTAGCTGCATAAAGACCCTCGATTTACTGAAACCAACACCCCTCTCTGGCCCCCTTATGGGGCTCGCACATCATTAGCGAGATTTCAAGAGTAGTGTCCTATAACTAAAAGGTCACATTAATGCAGCCCACTTCATAACATCATATAGGGTGCTACTGTCCACCCAACTGCATGCTATGTGCAGGATATATGATAGGGGACCTTTGGCGACATCTGGGAAGTAGAAATGAAGAAATCCGTGGGAGGGGCCTTGAGATAGTAGGTATCAAGGTTAGGTTTCCTAAACTATGTGTTGAAGGTGATGGGACGTTTTCAGCGAAATACTCCAACAGGAGGTCCCAGTAGTGAAGCCTCTTGTAGACATACCAAATCCACCTGTACCCTTCTGAGATCAGCTGTAGGTTGGTTGGTCCTAGTAATAGGACCCCTCCATGGAGGTCAGCAGACAAAGGAGAAGCACGCACAGAAAGGAAGACCTAAATAAGTCAAAGATGCTTAAGACATTAACACAGTAGGCTCAGACTTGTGTGTGGCACTAGATGGCCCTAGCATGAAACTGATCACTTCATGACTAAAGAGACTACTAGAATGATAGTCAGTAAGACTAAAGTAATGTAATAGTCTATGCGGATGTAACCGGTACTGGTTACTGGTTTAGGATTTTCAGGTATCAGTTGATACTGTTTGTGTTTTGAATTTGTATCAGAAAACAAGGTGTGCCTCGAGCCTGATAATATAGGATTTGATACTCTATATGTTTTATGTTTGGTTTCACATATTGGTTTGATACTCTATATGTTTTATGTTTTGTTTTGATTATCAGTTTGATACTCTATATGTTTTATGTTTGGTTTTGAGTATTGGTTTGATACTTCATATATTTTATGTTTGGCTTCGAGTATTGGTTTGATACTCTATATATTTCATATTTGGTTTCATGTATTAGTTTGATACTCTATATGTTTTATGTTTAGTTTTGAGTATTGGTTTGATACTTTATATGTTTAATGTTTGGCTTCGCGTATCGGTTTGATACTTTATATGTTTTATGTTTGGTTTCAAGACTACCATTGTGGAGTTTTATATGTTATGAGAATAGGGCCCTCAGTAGCCTAAGAAGTATATTTAAGGACTGCTATTCTTCAAGTTAGAAGAGGCAGACTTCAGCAGACAGAGTTTTCAATATACTTGGTTGAACAGTTACTCTCTTCAGTTTGCTTTGAGAATCTTTAGTTTGAGATCTACCAAACATCTCAGAGACTTGAGTAGTCATGATAAAGTAAGAAGTCTATTCAACAACCTCTGCTAAAGCCTCCGGACTTTGATTCACTAGTTACCACCTTGGTACAGAACAAAGCCCGTTAACCCTACCATTACCACATGTCCCGAGAGGCAGTTACACTTTTTTTAACTTCAGCAAGTTATCAAGATAGAAGGAGTTCCAGGACCAAGTAAGAGCAAGGCCCCTGAGAAAGGTTCCAAACAGTGCACCAGGGATTCCAAATGACAGTTAATGAAAACTCCAGCAAAAGAATAAGCGGCAAGTGGCACAGCTGCTCAGTAGTTAGCCAGAGACACTGATGAACAATCAGCGAGACAATCATTGCAACAACTACCAAAACCGCCAACCTCTACCCCCCGAGGGTACCCAGAATCCCCAAGAAAGCCTACAGGTATAAGAGTATTTCTAGCACCACTAAGCAATGATCCAGATAGCTCCAATAGCAACGAAGGATCAGACGACATGGCTTCTGAAGCAGATCTAGCAGGACCAGAAACTCCAGGACCAGGAGTTCCAAGGCCACCGACTCCAAGACCTAACCCAGTTGTTACAGCTAAACTCAGTATCAAGGTACCCTCATCTAATAAGTTCACAGGTGAAGGAGACGACCTCAAACAAGAAGTATTTGATAGAGGGTATAACTCAGTACAGTTATACCTATGTCTAAATGGACTATGAAGAAGCGAGGCCAGAGAAGGAAACTATTGGATCCTCTATTGTGAAGGTTGAGCTCAAGAAGCAGCCTTTGAAGCAGCTGAGCAATTCGGTGAAGATATGATCAGAGAAGACCGTGTTGGTTTTCTATGAGAAAGATTCCAATCTTCGAAATACAAAGATAATACCTATTGCAAGTTTCACAAAATCACGCAAGTATATAATGGCAAGATACAGAGAATATCAACTATAGCAACTTATTTATTGATGTTCCGATTATACCTACCTGCAAATACTATAAGCAATTATGCCTTCATTTAACAGTTTTTTAAGAGCTTACATCCTAGAGTATGACAAGAAGTGGAATTACAGTATGCTGCAACAGACACTGTTGCGGAAGTCATAGAAAATGCAGAGAGCATACATGCTATCTTAAGGAGCACTGGCACTTATGGAAAGGAGAAGTTCGAGAAACCAGCTAAAGAATTTACTTCCTAATAAGAAGGATGAAACAACAATCGAAAAACGAACAACAAGCCTCACAGCAAGCCTAAGGGATGAAAAGAAAAGGGTCTTTGCTATACCTGCAGAGGTAAAGAATATCTAGCAAGAGATTGTCCCAGCAATGATGACAAGAGCAAAGGCAAGAGCAAAGCAAAGGTGAAGAAGGAAGTCATTTCCAACAGAGCAGAACAGGATAATCTAGCAGAAGATGTGTTTATCAACAGTATGGAAATAGAGGAAGAAGAAGAAGACATTCTCATAATGGCTGTTAGACCAACAAACGTCAAACCTCATGACACCCTGGAAGGAATAATACGTATCAATGGTAAAGAAGCTGGAGTCCTATTTGATACATGATTAATAGGAGCTAACCTACTCAGCGCTACCTTTGTGACCACGCATGGAATTCCTTGTCAGGATCTAAAGACACCAATCAGGATACACCTAGCGATAAAAGGATCACAATCTGAGGGTCATAAAGAATGTACTGTCAAGATATCGGTAGGAAGGTTGAGCGCAACAAGAACTAGGATGTTGGTTAGCAACCTAGCGAAATACAATGCTATGATAGGAATGCCGTTTCTGGAACAACACCAAGTTCACATCGAATGTGGCAAGTTAGCTATTCTGTTTCCAAAGCAGAATATTCGCATTGTTGACACACACACCTACTAGTGGCATGATCCGAGCAGCTGTGATCAGCATAAAAGATATAAGGGACCAATACCCGGAGGTATTTTCCTAGGAAATACCGCACAATTTACTTCCCCTAAGGAAGATCAATCATAAGATAGACCTGCAACCAGGAAAAGAGCAGTGCCTATTACCCACCTATTCAATATCAGAATGATGGGAAACAGATATGAGCATATGGCTGAGGGAAAAGGAGAAAGCAGGAATTATAGCACGACAAGTAGTTTCATCGGCAGCTCCAATATTTGCATAGGAAAAGAAGGATAAGAAATGCATGAGGCCATTAGTGAACCTTACACCCAGGAATGAGATAATGATTAAGGATGTTGAAACTATTCCTAACGAAGTGATGATCCTAAATGCTCTCGGAAGGGCAAGATACCAGAGAAAAATCGATCTTAGTGATGCCTATTTCCAAATAAGATTGGAACTACAGGATTTGAGCAAGAACGTGTTGAAATCACCATTTGGATGTTTCGTCAGCATGGATATGCTACAAGGAGATATGAATGCTCCTGGGACATTCATGCGCATAATGTCCAATTCATTTGCTGACTACTTAGGATATTACACATAGGTGTATATCGATAAAATACTGATTGTCTCCGATACAGAGGCCGAATATTTGAAACACATATCCTTGATTTGCAATAAACTAAAGGAAGCTCAATTCTATACAAGCAGGAAGAAATCAGAATTCTTACCCACCCGTATAGAAGTTTGAGGCCATGTTATCAATAACAAGTAACTCTCACCAATACCGGAAAAAATAGCGAAGATCGAAGAATGGACAATACTACAGACGAAGAAACTGTTATAGCAATTTCTAGGAATGGTCGACGACATGAGTCAGTTTTTGCCACATATTGCAACCATTACATCACCCCTGACGGAACTCAGCGGAACCGCAGAATTTGTATGAACAGCTACCCACAACCAAGCCATGGAAAATGTTAAGCAAATTGTTTCAAAATACGAGATTATAAAACTATTACAATATGATTTGTCATTTCCAATATGGCTAATAACCGCTGGATCCAACACAGGTGTAGGAGCATGAGTAGGACAGGGAGAAACACTTGAGAATGTCAGACCTGCTTCACTTCATAGCAGGAAACTCTCCAATGCTCAAATGAATTATGACACAACTGACAAGGAAGCCATAGCGATAGTTGATATACTAACGGCATTCCACCACATACTTGCAGGAAGCAAGTTTACTATCGTCATGGATCATTTACCTCTAACCTATCTCAAGACAAGTACTACAACTACTAAAAAACAACTGCGATGGAAAAGGTTCATTGGGAAATACGACACTGAAATAGTGTACAGACCAGGAAGATGGAACTATTTAGCAAATATATTATCCCATCTTTATGATGAGAATGATGATTACCCACATACTGCAAACTATTCTACACAAGAAGACAATTCACCTACTTCCTCACCTATCTCATCCTTTCTTTCTTACGAAGAACCTACTACCAAACAGGAAATATCTCATTTTGAAGCCCTCACAGTTGAGCATGTTGGTGCTTATTCAGAATACGGAAGTGACTACAGACAGGAGCAAGCACAGCTAGACGCAGATGATTACAGAAATACCGAACCCCTCAACGATTGGGGAGACCATCGAAGCTATACTAGTGGTAGGAGTGAGGAAGAACTTGAACATGTATCAATGTATTGAGCCTTCTGCGATATACCCTTTTGTCCTGACCACAAGGAATTGAAACCTAAAACAAAGACCTATGCCAGCTCACCATGCAGCAGTCTGCCAGCTATCAGAACTCCACCAAATACTGATGATGATCACAATAATAACGCCACTCATTTATCACATCTCCACCTCAATATCTGACCCATCGGAGAGCATGTTAAAAAGGCATTAGGCTGTGACATATCCCCTACCAAATATCATGATCCCGAGTCTCCTGAACATCCCCTTTATGAACCCCTTTATGGAAGGCCTCTCACATACTTGAACGAGGTTCCAGTAGTGAAACCACCCTCCCGACCTCATAAGAAATGTGAGCTCTGCAAAGTTTATGAAATACCTGACGAAGAGGAAGAGGTAACAGTATTGAATAGAGTGGTGAATGAAAGGGATATCATTTAAGGAGTTGTTGTTATAAAAAACATTTGGAGGGAACAAATGGTCAAGGGATATAGAAATGACCCTATGTTTCAGCTAGCAAAGGATTCCAACCACACTTCACGAAACGGAATGATGCAACATTACAAAATACACAACGGTCTGCTATATGCTACCACAAGAGGAGGAGAAGATTGCCTATCCATTTTGCAAGATTATAGAGCGAATAGAGAAATGCGGAGAGAACTGATGATAGGGGAGATACACAATAAAGGATACTATATTGCCGATCGAAATCTATGGTATGTAACAGAATACATCGATTGGCCGGAAATGAGGAAGGATTTCAAAGACTATGTCCAGCAGTGTGATATATGTTAACTAAACCGAGAAAGGACAACATTACTCATGGGCAATACACTTTCGCTCCCTTTTCCCTCCAAGATATTTTCGAGTTATGCTATTAATTTCATGGGGCTTTTCACTAAGCTGAGAGAACATGATTCAGTATTGGTAGTAGTAGACAGAGTGGTTGCTTTCAGCTTGCTGATACCGACTTCAGTAAATGCCACTGCGATTTTGATAATGGATGTACTCCGGCACCATGTCTTTACACCTCATGGAATACCTACGTCAATGGTTAGCAATACTGACTCCTGGTTTACCTCCCAGTTTTGGAAACAGACATTGAAGATGATGGGAGTTGAACACATTATGGCTACGCCTGGCTACCACCAGACTAATGGACAAGCGGAAAGGAAGATTAGAGAATTGAAGACAGCATTAAGGAATGTTGTTAACACACACTAGACCAACTGGCTTACCTCCCTTCCTGAGGTGAGAGCTTACCCCAATGCAGGTCACTCTGATACTATTGGAATGTCCCCATACAAGGCAGTGTATAAACAAGAATACCAGCTACTCGACAACTATAAAGTCAACTCTACAACAGTACCTGCATTTGATGACTACTACAATCGACATCAAGAGATCAGAAATGCAATATATCAAGCGTTACAATTAGCTCGAGCAAGTTCCAACAGAGTAGTAGCTCAGAGGAGAAATCCACACAAACCTGTCGAGATTAGGGAAAGGATTATAGTTTTTAGAGACCAATTTGCGATTGAATCTAGCAGATCCCGAAAACTACAGTCACGCTGGTGAGGCCCATTTACAGGGCTCGAATTTGATGAACATACACAGTACTATACCATTGGTATGCATGCGAGAATGTATGGAAGAAAGAAAAGAGTTTTCCATTGTTCGGTAGTCAAACCTTGCCACCCTAACGATGATTTTTGGTTCCCTGGGCGATCATTTACGAAACCAGCACTCATCCTTATCAATGAAGAACAGGAATACAAAGTGCAAGCAGTTTATGACTATAGGAAATGATATGGCGAGGGTCAGTTTTTGGTTAGTTGGAAAGGATATCTGGCAAGTGAGAATAGTTGGAAACCGGTAGAAGGGTTGGAACATGTGATGGATTTGATTCAGGCATGGTGGACAGATAACATGCCAGGAGATGAGTTTCTTACAGTTTTTTCTGGCTATATTCCTGTGTGTTATTCTCCTACTAAGGATGGTTTTAAGATCTATTCAGATGTACCTCCAGTTGATAAGAGATTTTGGAATCTTTATTTGAATTCTGATTATGATAGCGAAGATTAGGATTCTTTTGTTAGGAAATAAGGGTTTTATTTTGTTTTCAGATTGTAATCGGTACTGGTTACTGGTTTAGGATTTTCAGGTATCAGTTGAGACTGTTTGTGTTATGAATTTGTTTCAGAAAATGAGGTGTGCCTCTAGCCTGATAATATAGGATTTGATACTGTATATATTTTATGTTTGGTTTCAAGTATCGGTTCGATACTCTATATGTTTTATGTTTGGTTTCGAGTATCGGTTTGATACTCTAAATTTTTTATATTTGGTTTTGAGTATCGGTTTGATACTTTATATATTTTATGTTTGGCTTTGAGTATTGATTTGATACTCTATATATTTTATGTTACGTTTTGAGTATCGGTATGATACTCTATATGTTTTATGTTTGGTTTCGAGTATCGGTTTCATACTTTATATGTTTTATGTTTGGCTTCAAGTATTGGTTTGATACTCTATATATTTTATGTTTGGTTTCAAGGCTCCTGTTTTGGAGTTTTATATGTTATGAGAATAGGGTTCTCAGTAGTCTAAGCAGTGTATTTAAGGACTGCTATTCTTCAAGTTTGAAGAGGCAGACTTCAGCAGACAGAGTTTCCAATACACTTAGTTGAACAGTTACTCTCTTCAGTTTGCTTCAAGAATCATTAGTTTGAGATCTGCCAAACATCTTGGAGACTTCAGTAGTCGCAATAAAGTAAGAACTCTATTCTACAACCTTAGCTAAAGCCTTCGGATATTGATTCACCAGTTACCACCTTGGTACAGAATATATCCCGTTAACCCTACGATTACCGCATCTTCCGAGAAGCGGTTACAGTTGATAACCAAGTTGGAGACTGCTGTTTGGTATAACAAATAATGCAGTTATCTCCACAGAGGAATACTATTCCGTAACTGTGAAAGGGTGTAAGAAGTTTCTGGATCACACAGTGCTCAGACTTATAAGATTCTGGACATTTGCGTAATAAAACCAGGGTGGTACTTTGAAGGCATAGTAGTTAGAAGTAGTTCGCAAACACTCAGACCTGGGATATAAATATCAAACTGCCTCCTGTGCTTTACAGACATTATCTAGCAACGGAGAAGAGATCTTATTAATATAATTTAGTTTTACATTTTAAATCTTTGTCATACCTGTTTTATCAAGCCGAGCCTTCCGTGACAGATTCTCTGATTGATGATTTGGCCTACGTCCTTCTATTTTATACTTGAGTTTTGCATCTACCTAACAGTATATTGATAGTTCACCTGTTACCAAGGCTTACCATATGAACTATGAGTTCACTTCAAACTCCACGTGCTGCTCACTCTTCAATTACATTTTCGAATCACCTCACTGTCCCGTTTACATTCCTGTATTTGAAGAAATATTCAGCAAGTAGCCTCTCCTAATCAAACTCTGAGAAACTCCAGAACCTTCATGGTTCACAATACATTTCAGGATCCCAACCGGAACTCACGCGAATCGCAGATATTGTACTCAGCTCGGTCAAAACTTCAAGTAGAGTTAAACTGAGTCTGAAGACTTCATCGAGGAGAGTACTCAGTACTCTATCCAGCGACAAATAAATACATTTCGCCAAGGACAGACTAGGCCTTTAATCAGGTCCTAAAAACCCATATATGTACTACCAGTACATTTTGAATCTTCAGAAAAAGGAAATCTAGATTCTAAACCCAAAATTGGATTGCCATAACTCTTCCATACCATCGCCAAATGAATACCTGTAGTGCCATCCAAGATTGATCAAATTGCTCAAAACCCTTTGAAGGAAATGTAGAATATTGGCATAAGGTACCAGATCCAGAGCCCGACGACACAACATTAGGGTTAAAGCTATCATATAAACTCTTCAACTGGATGGCAGAGGTACTGCAGCACTCAACAAGGAGAATAATGGGGAGAGAGCCTATGAATACACGGCCTAATAAATCGGCAATGGATGACTCGGTACAATGGAGTCAATCTCCAGCAATACCAGTTGACCCACAGTTCCGGAGAGGAGTCATACCCTCTTCTCCATGATCATCTACTGTATCTAGTATACGCTACATATCAGGAACGGAGACCACTAAACCTTTGAAAGAGCATGAGGCCAACAGAAAGAATTTGGCCAAGCTCTTAGAGATAAGATAACTCTCACACAAATTCAGTGAGATATTGCTACTTCCAACAACTCTGCTAACATAGCTTTTAACATGCTGACAGGTGCAACTCTGGAGTATGCACTAAAGTTGATGGAAGTACAATGGAAGATAGAAGAAGGGCAAGGCCTCTATGACAATGAGATAACTAGCTTGTTCATTGAGTTAACGGTGGTAGAATCGAAGGTAAAGGATATAAAAGCAGGGATAATCCATGATGTGGCGGCCAAACTGGCGGTACAAGATTAGCAGCAACAAGTCTATGAAAATGTAACTACCCAGTTACATGGTAGTCTAGGTCAGCAAGGATAGGAAGACCTTGTATGAGACCAAACTCGGGGAAAATTGGTTTCAGAACTCCGCAACAAGTTCAGTCTTTTTCGAGATCAAACTGTGGAGTGAGATAAAGGCTTCACGTTATTGTTACTAGATATATACGACGCAATTAAAGAGCAACATTCGAACATCTGAACATTGCAAAAGGAGCAAACCAAAATGGCTAAAAATACTTTGGACTGCATCAGAACCTTGGTAAAGGCCATAAATGACTTAGTAGATAGAACGAAAGAACTCACAAGACCAAATCCCATTCTAGTACCTTCAGTCTCAAAAGAGGTAAATGATGAAGACTACTATTCCACAGCTACATGAAGGGAAAAGGGGTCGGACAACAAAACCACTGATTCATCCCCGTCAGGGGCACAACGAGGTGACTCTGAGGATCCAGATGATGATGATGACGATAATGAGGAAAGATGGGAGAAAAAGAGGAAGTCCTAGCTGTGGCAGGCGAGAACAAATACCAGAACAGTCTGGTATAGAAGAGATACTTGCCAACGTGACACCACTAAATATTAAGCCACCGTTAGAGCCACCCCCATTCTTTATGGCCAAATTTACTCAAGACATATATGTCTAGATTATAAAATGTAATGACTATTTTAAAAGAAACCTACGGATCTGGGACAATACCCTAGAGTGAGTCATTTACACGCTAAATCGTACCAAACGAGACATGGTCCTTCCTTATACTATCTAGTACTGGAAGGCTATGGATAGACTCCAAGGGGAAATCCAACAGGCAGAGTTGGCTACGTGGACCAGGTTGGAACATGACATGATCAAACATTATACACCAGTATTAGGCATATGGAAATCTGAGACAAGAAATCTGAACAGACCCATGGTAGGGTAACTGCGCACAGATCCCCGATTTTCTGGAGTGCCAACACCCACCTCCAGCCCCCATATAGGGCCTGCACGGCATTAGTGAGATTTCGAGAGTTGCGACTTATAACTAATAGGTCAGATCAATAAAGCCTGCTTTATAACACCATATACATTACCACTGTGTGTCTGACCGCACGCAGTTCGCAGGATATATGAGAGGCGACCATTGGCGACATCTGGGCAGTGGAATGGAGGAAGTCCGTCAGAGGCGCATTGAGATAGTAGGATTCAAAGTTAGGCTTCCTAAACTATGGGCTGAACGTGACGGGACATTTTCAGTAAAATAATCCAAGAAGATGTCCCAGTAGCAGAAGCTATTAAGGACATACCGGATATATCCATACCCTTCTGAGATCAGCTGTATGTTGGTTAGTCTTAGTAATAGGACTCCTCTGCGGAGGCCGGCAGACCAAGGTAAAGCACGGACAGAAAGAAAGATGCAGATAACTAAGAGACCCTTAAGATGTTGACACGTTGGGCTCGAACTTGCAATTGGTACTTGTGTTAGGCATATGGAAATCCGAGACATATGCACAGACCCCATGGTAGGGTAACTGCGCCCATACCCTCGATTTACCGGAGCCAACACCCCCCTCCGGCCCCCTTATGGGGCCCGCACGTGATTAGCGAGATTTTGAGAATTTGCTTCCCATAACTAAAATGTCACATCAATGAAGCCCACTTCATAACACTATATACATCGCCGCCGTCTGTCCGACCGCATGCTGTTCGCAGGATATATGAGAGGGGACCTTTGGCGGCATCTGGGAAGTGGAACGGAGGGAATCCGTAGGAGGCGCATTGAGATAGTAGGCTTCAAAGTTAGTGATCGTAACTACGGGCCAAAAGTGACAGGACGTTTTCGGCGAAATACTCTAAGAGGATATCCCAATAGTGGAAGCTATTAGGGGTATACCGAATCCACCCATACCCTTCTGAGATCAGCTGTAGGTTGGTTGGTCCTAGTAATAGGACCCCTCTGTGGAGGGTGGCGGACCAAGGGGAAGTACGCTCGGAATGGAAGACCTAGATAAGTTGGAGTTCCCTAAGACACTGACACGTCGGGCTCGGACTTGCGATTGGCACTAGGTGGCCCGGCATGAACCTGATCACTTCATGACTGAAGAGATGATTCGGATGATAGTCAACAAGACTAAAAGTCATATAAAAGCCTATGCAGACATCTAAGTTGGAGGCGGCTGTTTGGTATAACAAATAGTCCAGTCATCTCAACGGGGGGATACTATTCCGAGTCTGCGAAAGGGTGTGATAAGTTTCAGGGTCAAGCGGTGTTCGCACTTATAAGATTCTGGACGTTTGCGTATTTAAATCAGAGTGGTACTTCGGAGGCATAGTAGTTAGAAGTAGTCCGCGAACACTCAGACACGGGATATAAATATCGAAGTACCTCCCGAGCTTTACAGACATCATCAAGCAACAGAGAAGAGATCTTATCAATACAAAATTGTTTACGCTATAAATCTTTACCTTACTTTTATTTTATCGAGACGAGCCTTCCTCGACAGATTCTCCGAACAAATATTTTGGCCTACGCCCCTCGATTATATACTTGAGTTTGGCGTCCGCCTAACAGTATATTGATAGTTCCTCTGTTACCAAGGCTCACTATATGAACTAAGAGTTCACCTCAAACTCCACCCGCACTTCAGACTTCGATTATATTTTCGAAGCACCTCATTGTCCTATCTATATTCATTCCTTCGTAGATATATTCGAGACCGAGTTGTTCGAAATCGAAGAAGGATATACGCAAGAACCCTCGTGGTTCACAGTACCTTTCGCGATCCCAACGAGGGATCAATTCAATAGCATAAATCGTACCTGGCACGGTTCGGATCTTTTGTGGAATTCGACAGAGTCGGAAGACTTCGTCGACTGGAGCACCCAGTGCTCTTTGGAGACTGAAGAGAAAGATAAGGAAAACCCAGGGACCCTCATCTGGGGGCCAGACATCCCCTCGGCCTGGGCCTAACACACTTTTATATGTACTATAAGTACATACTAAATCTCGAAAAAAAGGAGATTCAGGTTTTGAGTCCAGAGTCGGACCAACCGAACCCTTTTATACCTACACCTCTAGAGTATCTCAAACGTTGGATACCTTACATATGATTCCTTAAACCTTTTAAAGGATATCAAGAGTTCTGGTACGAAGTACCAGAAATCACACATCCAGGGCTATTAGAGCAACTAGCCTACATGGAAAGTATCACAATGGCTGAGATACCTCCAGATCCGAGAAAGAAAATAACTCCGAGCGAACCTATGGATACCCGACCCGATACGGCGGAAAAAACCTATGATTCGGCCATATGGAGTCCCTCCCTGGCAACACCTCATGAGCCTGCCTTTCGGACAAGAAATTTACCCTCTCACCGATCCACTAGTGCTGCAAGCACTCACCGGATATTAAGGGCCTGCACGCCTAAAGGAGGAGTAGACCACGCTGCAAACTTAGCCAGATTGGCTGCCCGTCTTGGTATAACCTTGGGACGAATAAGGCAAGATACGGACACCTCTCTCGACTAAGCTAACATTGCCTTCACACATTTGACGGGAGCAACCCAGGACAATACTTTAAAATTAATTAAGGTACAGCAGCAGATTGCAGAAGAACAAGATGTCCATAATAGCAAGATTGGGCTCCTGCTGATGCAACTGGCTGGAGTGGAAGTGGAGGTTTAGGGGATAAAAGAGGAAATGCTGCGGGAAGTAGCACAAAAGATAGATGCCCAGGAGAGGCGTCAACAAGGACATCAAGAAGTAACCACGAGGTTACATGAAAGCCTGGGGTAAGAAAGCCAAGCGGCATTAGCCCGAAATCAGACTCTGGAACAGATGGTCATTGGGCTGCGAGCGGAATTCGTCGAATTCCACGCCCCAAGTGTCACGCACGAAAGAGAAGTCAATCGTACTCTAGGACAAATGCGCACCGATCAGAACACGCGCCAAGCGGAGATTCTCAGGTCTCAAGACCAACAACAACTGCAAAATATCGAGACAAACCAAACCCTCAAAGGGTTGACAGCGGCAATAAATAAAATACTGGCCGCGGCACCAAGGCCCGAAGCTGCAGGACCCGCACCCTTACCCGCGGTCCAGGAGACTGATGGCGAGGAGTATTACACTCCACCTACACCCAGGAACAAGGGGAAAGGCCGAGAAACCGCTGATGCATTCCCCTCAGGTGCCCAGGGAGGTAACCCAGGAGATCCTAGTGGTGATGACGATGATGATGACGATGATGAAAGAGGAGGGAGGAGAGGAGGTCCAAGCCGAGGTAGGCAAGGACAAACACTAGAACCGTCTGGTATGGCAGAAACGCTTGCTAACGCGATGGCGCTGAATATTAAGCGACAATCCAAGGCACCGCCATTCTTTGAGGAGAAACCCGTACAAGACATATATGTGTGGATTTTGCAATGTACTGACTACTGCGAAAGAAACCCGCGAATCTGGGACAACGCCCGGGAACGAATAATATACATGCTCAGCTGCACAAAATGAAACATAGTCCTTCCTTACACCATATGGTATCGGAAGGCTATGGACGGACTACATGGGGAAACCCAGCAGCCAGAACTGGCAACATGGACTCGCGTTGAACATGATATGATCAAGCGATTCGCCCCAGTAGAAGCGGAAAGACAAGCCCTTCAAGTAATGAAACTAGAGACGTACGACGGCAGTATTGAACGCTACCTGACAGTCATGCACAACCATAACAGTCGGGCACGCATGACCGCGGAGTCCTGGAGAGAGGTAGTCGAAGACAAACTTGCGGAACAAATTGTCCGCAGGTTGTCGGCCCTGCAATATACGAGGGTCCAGGAATGGGAAGAGGCATTAAGGCTATGCGGACGGTCAGAAGAAGGACAGCAAGCCAGAAAGAAAATTGGACGTGACCAACCGTCCAAACTAAGAATAGTCCAAGAGGTCAAAAGAGAAGACCGACGGGACTCGAAACCAAAGCGACAAAGGGATACTAAACCTTATGTCAAAGGAGGTGGAGCCCTACCACGAAAACAGAAAAGGGACGATGAACTGGAAAGGCCCAGGAAAAGGTTGGGAGGTGTGACAAAAACCACCTACACTAACTTCGCCCAGGCCCATACCGGTATCCCGCAGAGTGTGATAGACAGTCCGGGGAAAGAAGGAGATTGCACACGTTGTGGAAAGAAAGCCCACACCTATCAGACGTGTGGGAGTGACGCCCATATATCGGCGGCAACGGTCAGCTCAAGACCGATAAAAATGGGAATTAGACGAGCAAGATCAGCTATTGTAAAGCCCGAATTAGCGCGCAAAGTCGCGTCTGTTCAGCACCCAGCTCCAGTGAATAAAATCTGGGAGCTGGCAGACGACGAGGAACTGACCTCGGTCAGTTCTCTGGCACCAACGGCGACGGCGTTTGGGTATTCAGTGTCCTAAGGGAACTGGAATCGAAATGGGAACCCCCTTTGGCTGGGGTGAATTGGGTACTGATGACGACGGGGATCGGGTAGTCCGTGTGCAACTACGGGAAACGAAACTCAAAATGATCAAAGCGGCGCAAAGCAAGTCTCTCCTTTCAGGATCAACGCAAGTAGGCTCTAAGTGAAGGAACCCCACGAGGGACTTAAGAGCAAAAAAACAAGAATCAATATATGAAGAGTCTTGAAAAAAAGAGAAGATAGTTAACATGCCCACATGGCCCAGGAGCCAACAGTACGAAGTTCCGCGAGTCACCTGGTGGTTGCCTGCTACCCGTGTGTAAGCAAGTTCCTATACCGAAGAAGTTGGGACATAGCAATGCAAGATCTACCTGATAAGAATACACAACAGGAGGACAGCCAACGCGGGCCGTTCCACCTACTACACGAGTCTGAGTCGTATTATACGTATGTACTATCTTGCCTTCTGGCCAGAGTGTGGGATAGGGATGTACCGCTTTGATGCGCAAGGCCTCTCTGAGGGAGCTGGACGAATAACCGAAACCCTAAGGGAAAGGATTCGGTGAAAGCGGGAACCCCACACACGGGGAGTAAAATGGCTAATAACCGCGTGAAAATCTGCTATGAGCCTAGGTTTGGCGTGTCAGGAGAAGGCAACCAAGCCTGATAACTGGTCGTGCGCAATAGCGTATCCTTGAAACGCCGCTTTAGTATGTAGACCCAGATTGTTAGAGCTAAACGGTTACTAGTTTGTCTGGGGAGACCTCAATGGTCGAAACTATGCGGGCGTAGTAACAAACATCTGGTAACCTACACCCAATACCAATGATGCCTATACGAAAGAACCAAGAAAGTCTTATGCGCGCCAAGCGCGTGGAACTAGACACTCCAAACCCAAAACGATACAACTGTCCGGAGGGGATCGCTTACCTCCATATACACGATAAGCAATACAAAATTACAGTCCTATTAGACTCGTGATCCAACGTGTTCCTTATCAACAAGGACCTAGTTGAAGACCTTCGCGTTCCCTCGGTGGAACGCGACAATGCAGTTGATATCTTAGGCTTTGACGGATCGTCCGCTGCCTCTGGAGGAAAGTGTTATACTGTTCTAATAAAATTGGAAATAGGAAAAAACCAACACATCTCTGAAGTGTCGTGTGAAGTGGCTAAAGCGGGTCGCTCCGGAATGATAATTCCTTTTGGTTGGTGGCATCGTGAACACGCAGTGTCTCACATAGATGATGCAGTAAATTGGACCTTCACCGCAAAATGGTGTGAAAACTGTGTGGAAGAAGATGAAGGAATAGGGGATATGTTCGAATATAACGAATCGATCGCTTGGGATCCTAATGCCTACCGCATCGGGAGAATAGGAGCCATCGAAAACACAGTCGAACTCGAATCATTACTAAAAGAATATAGGTAATACAAACATTTGTTTGAAGCCCAGACAGCAGAAGAATTAGCTCCAAGACGAACCTTAGATCATGAAATTAAGTTGATTCCCGGATGAACCCCCCCCTGGAGGCCGATATATCCACTATCCGAAAAACAGCTTAAGGCTTTACGAGAGTACTTGAAAACAATGATCAAACAAGTGAAAATCACAAGGAGCCAATCAACAGCAGGCGCACCTATATTATTCGTCCCTAAACCAGATGGTAGACTACGTCTAGTTGTGGATTATCGAAATCTAAATAATATTACTATCCTCAACAAACCTCCCCTTCCACTAATGTCCGAACTCAGAGATAGAGTAGCCAGTGCAAAGATCTTCACCAAGTTAGACCTTAAGGACGGTTACTACCCGATTAGGATCAAAGAAGGGGATGAATGGAAGACAGCGTTCCGTACGAGATACGGACACTACAAATATAAGGTTATGCCTTTTGGATTGGTCAACGCTCCGGCAACCTTCCAAGATATGATGAACCAAGTTCTACAAGAATACTTGGACGTCGGAGTCGTGTGTTACCTTAATGATATTCTCATCTACTCAAAGGATGAAAAGGAACACATCGAAGCTGTTAAAAAGGTTTTACAAAGTCTATCAGACTTTCAATTAGCGGTATCACTAGAAAAATCGACTCTCCATGCCACAGAGGTAGAATTCCTCAGCTATGTGGTGGCGGTCGATGGGGTATCTATGTGGACTCGAAAGGTGGAATCCATAATGGTCTGGAAAGCGCCTAAATCGGTTAGAGAAGTACAAGTCTTTATGGGGTTTGCTAACTTCTACCGACGATTCATAAAAAGCTTCTCGGCTATTTTCAAGCCAATAACCGAGACATTACAAGGAAATCCTAAGAATTTTAAAGGGAGGGTTGAACATGACACGGCTTTCGAAGAGCTAAAGTACCGATTCACCACCGCCCCCATACTTCACAACCTTTTCCCAGAAAGAGAAATGGTGGTAGAAACTGATGCTAGCGATTTTGCACGCGGCTGCTTTCTTTCTCAATAGTTTGAGAAAAGACTACATCGAGTAGCTTTCCATTCCAGAAAATTAAACTCTGTAGAGCGCAACTACAAGATTCATGATAAAGAACTTCTTGCGATCCAGGAATCTTTTAAAGAATGGAGACACTACTTAATCGGAGCGGAGAAACCGATCACAGTCTTTACCGATTATTAGCACCTACAATACTTCCTTACCTCAAAAGTCTGGAGTGGCCGTCAAATTCGATGGGCTTAGAAGTTGGTAGAATACAATTTTCGCATTGTATACCGACCAGGCACAAAGCGCAGAAAGCATGATGCAATAAGCCGACGGCCGGAATACCGTCCTGCGGAGGGAGCTACGCATCGCGAACAGAAAATTTTGAAAGAAGAAAGTTTCTTAGTATTACTAGTAGCGCGGGTAGGCGATGAAGGAGAAGACTGGAAGGGAGATAAGGATTTGGATTTGGAACCTCGAAGAGGTGGAAAAGAACCCGTAATCAGGGTTATGAGATTGAGCAAAAAGGCATACTAGCCAACAAAGGGCTCAAGAATGGCGGCAGGACATGACTTGTACGCCATAGAAGATGGCATTGTCCCGAAATATGGACCAGCATTAATAAGGACGGGTATAGCTGTGGGGCTACGCGAAGGAACTTACGGAAGCGTTGCTCCAAGAAGTGGATTAGCGGTCCGCAGCGGAATCTCCACCGGTGCAGGAGTAATCGATGCTGATTACACCGGCGAACTCGAAGTCGTACTTTTCAACCATAAAGAAGTGGACTGCCAAATAAGAATGGGCGATCGCATAGCTCAACTAATGGTAGAAAAGGTCAACAACTCAGACATGATGGAAGTCGACGACTTAGAAGAAACGGAACGAGGAACTACGGGATTCGGAAGCACCAATATAGCGACAAGATCCTTGATCGTCAAGGAACAGGAACCTAGCATCAGCTACCTACAGGCATCGGCTAAAGACAATGAACATTGGTACGACATTTCAGAAGTACCCGAAAAGGTTCTACTGTCAAGTGCTATTATCCTGCAGAAAGGTATGAAGCAGTTCAATCCTGAATTCTTAAACGAAATACAGGCAGCTATCGCAACGGATGCAGCGTGGAGGAAACGAAGGGAAGAACTCATTAAGCTACGAGACGAGGGAAAGGATTTTCCGCAAGATTGGACTGTGACCGACGATCTACTATATTATAAGCAAAGACTATTTGTACCAGACAGTCAGGCGCTACATACCAAGATCGCAGAAGGATGTCACGATGCAAAAGTTGCAGGACATTTCGGACAAGAAAAAACTTTGGAAATAATCATGCGAGACTTCTACTGGAAAGGACTTGCGGCATGGGTCAACGATTACGTACGATCCTGCGATGAATGCTAACATAATAAGTCACCTAGACATGCCAAGTACGGGTTACTGCAACCGTTGCAGATACCCTACGCAGCATGGGCATCTATCTCGGTGGACTTTATCACTCAACTACCAGAGTCACAAGAGTGTACTCAGATAATGGTAGTAGTTGATCAGTTTACAAAGATGGCACATTTCATTGGACTACAGACCACAGCTACGGCCAAGTATGTCACAAATGCATTCCTGAAGGAAGTATGGAGGCTCCACGGCCTGCCAACCGAAATCGTCACGGACATGGATTCAAAGTTCGCAGGAGAATTTTGGGAATCTCTTTGCAAAGTGTTGGAAATTAAGCGAAGAATGTCAACGGCATACCATCCTCAGACTGATGGACAAACCGAACGTACCAACCAAGTGCTGGAAGGTTACCTTAGAAGTTTTGTCAACTACGATCAGGACGACTGGTATCAGCTACTACCGCCAGCTGAACATGCATATAACAACTCCGCAACCAATGCTCATGGGATGTCACCATTCTATGCGAACTACGGGTTCCATCCACAGACCGAGTGGATGAAGGAGCGCAAAGCTCAAAATCCAGGACTGACACTTTATGCGAACTGGATTAAGATGATACATGAACTAGCAAGAGGGTCATTGGAAAAGACACGAGAAGGGATGTCGAAATACTACGACCGGAAAGCTCGGCAACAGCCAGATTTCAAAATCGGGGATCAAGTAATGTTAAACGCGAAAAAGATCGGCACCCGACGGAGATCAAAGAAGATAAGTCCAAAGCTATACGGTCCTTTCCAAATCATGGAAAAACACGGATCCAGCGCATTCAAACTTAACATATCCGATCGATGGAACATTCATCCCGTATTCCATGTCGCACTATTGGAACCCTACGGCGAGTCAGTTCATGATGATCCCCAACAACCCCGTAGAGAACCCGTAGATATTGACGGCGATCTGCAATGGGAGGTTGAAAAAATCGTAAGAAGCGAGATTCGTTCTTACAGGAAACAAGTACACAGCTGTTGTCAAGAGAAGCGGGAACTGTGGTACTTCGTTAAATGTCAAGGGGGTTCAGAAGATGAGAGCACATGGGAGCCTGCCACCCGTATGGAAAATGCGGAGGAAGTTGTGCAGAATTTTCATAATTAGAATCCGGACATGCCAGGAAGGGCAGAAGTAAGATAAAGAGGAAAAGGTTTTCCTACCGTGGCCAAGTAAACGCGGGAGGTTTTTTACCCTGACCACACTGAGTCTTAAAATGTATTTAGAAGAAAATTATAAAATGGTTATAAAGGCATTCGAGGCGAAGCCTGGTAGGAGGGAGCTCATGTTAGACATATGGAAATCTGAGACATATGCACAGACCACATGGTAGGGTAACTGCGCCCATCCCCTCGATTTACCGGAGCCAACATGCCCCTGCGGCCCCCTTATGGGGCCCGCACGTCATTAGCGAGATTTCCAGAGTTGCGTCCCATAACTAAAATGTCACAACAATGAAGCCCACTTCATAACACCACATACGTCACCACCGTCTGTCCGACCGCATGCTGTTCGCAGGATATATGAGAGGGGACCTTTGGCGACATCTGGGAAGTGGAACGGAGGAACTCTGTCGGAGGCGCAATGAGATAGTAGGCTTCAAAGTTAGGGATCCTAACTACGGGCCAAAAGTGACAGGACGTTTTCGGCGAAATACTCTAAGAGGATATCCCAATAGTGGAAGGTATTAGGGGTATACTGAATCCACCCATGCCCTTCTGAGATCAGCTGTAGGTTGGTTGGTCCTAGTAATAAGACCCCTCTGCGGAGGCTGGCGGACCAAGGGGAAGCACGCTCAGACTGGAAGACCTAGATAAGTTGGAGTCCCCTAAGACGCTGACACGTCGGGCACGGACTTGCGATTGGCACTAGGTGGCCCGGCATGAACCTGATCACTTCATGACCGAAGCGAGGATTCGGACGACAGTCAACAAGACCAAAAGTCGTATAAAAGCCTATGTGGACATCTAAGTTGGAGGCAGCTGTTTGGTATAACAAATAGCGCAGTCATCTCAACGGAGGGATACTATTCCGAGTCCGTCAAAGGGTATGATAACTTTCAGGGTCAAACGGTGTTCGCACTTATAAGATTCTGCACGTTTGCGTATTTAAACCAAAGTGGTACTTCGGAGGCATAGTAGTTAGAAGTAGTCCGCGAACACTCAGATGCGGGATATAAATATCGAAGTGCCTCCCGAGCTTTACAGACATCATCAAGCAACGGAGAAGAGATCTTATCAATATAAAATTGTTTACGCTATAAATCTTTACCTTACTTTTATTTTATCGAGACGAGCCTTCCTTGACAGGTTCTCCGAACAAAGATTTTGGCCTACTCACCTCGGTTATATCCTTCAGTTTGGCGTCCACCTAACAAATTGGTAGCCCAGCATGAACTTGATGACTTCATGACCGAAGAGACTACTTGAACGATAGTCAACAAGACTAAAGTAATATAATAGTCTATGCGGACAACTAAGTTGGAGGCTGCTGTTTGGTATAACAAATAGCGCAGTCATCTCAATGAAAGAATACTATTCCGTCACAGTGAAAGGGTATGATAAGTTTCAGGGTCAAACGCTTCGCCCACTTATAAGATTCTGGACCTTTGTGTATTAAAATCAGAGTGGCACTTTGGAGGCATAGTAGTTAGAAGTAGTCCGCGAACACGCAGACATGGGATATAAATATCAAAGTGCCTCCCAAGTTTTCCAGACATCATCAAGCAATGGAGAAGAGATCTTATCAATATAATATTATTCTACACTTTAAATCTTTATCTTACCTCTTTTATCGAGACTAGCCTTCCTCAACAGATTCTCCAATCGAAGATTTGGCCTATGTCCCTCAGTTATATACTTCAGTTAGGCATCCACCTACCAGTATATTGATAGTTCTCCTATCACCAAGGCTCACTATATGAACGACAAGTTCACTTCAAACTCCACCCTCAGCTCACACTTCGATTACATCTTCGTAGCAACCCACTGTCCCATCTATATTCATTCATTCGAAGAAATCTTCGACTCTGAACTCTTCAAAACCGCAGAAGACTTTACTCAAGAACCCTCATAGTTCACAATACCTTTCGGGATCCTAATGATGGATCAATTCAAGCGCATATATTGTACCTGGCATGGTTCGAATTTCGAGTGGAGCTCAACTCAGTCATAAGACTTCATCGTGTGGAGTACCCAGTACTCTGAGAATAAGAAACTTGGAACTGTTAGTCCAGGACTACCCCAACCCTTGGCTTGAACTTACGAACCTATACATCTACTGCAAGTACATCTTGAACCTCGAGAAAAGGGAAATTCAGGTCCTGAATCCAGAGTCTGATCACCCAAACCCTGTTTTACTGACACCTCTAGAGCACCTCTGTCATTGCATACCTTACATATGGTTCCTTAAACCATTTAAAAGATATCGAGAACTCTGATATGAAGTACCAGTAATCACTCATCTAGGGCTATTAAAGCAATTAGCCTATCTGGAAAGTATCACAATGGTTGAGATACCTCAAGACCCGAGAAAGAAGATAATAGTAGGAGAACATATGGATACCCAACCAGATACAATGAGTACAAATGACTCGGCAATACATAGCCCATTCCTGGTAACACCTCAAGAACCAACATTCCAAAGAGGAAATTTACCCTCTCACCGATCCTCTAGTGTCGTAAGCACACATCGGATATTACAATCCTCCATGTCAAAGCCAGGAGGAGACTATGCTGCAAACCTAGCCAAGCTAGCTACTGGTCTGGGGATAACCTTGGGTCGAATAAGGCAAGATATAGACACTTCGCTCGCCAAAGTCCATATTGCTTTCAATGGTTTGCAGGGAGTTACCCAAGACAATACTTTAAAATTAATTAAGGTTCAACAGCAAATCGCCAAATGACATGATGTGCATGACAATGATATTGCAATCCTATTGATGCAGCTAGCAGGCGTAGAACAGGAAGTCAAGGGTATCCAAGATGAAATGCTACGGGTAGTACCAAAGAAGATAGTGGAACAAGATCAGCGGCAGCAAGTCCATGAAAATGTAACCACCCAGTTATATGGTAGTCTAGGTCAGCAAGAACATGAGGCCCTTGCATGAGACAAAGCTCAGAGAAAATTAGTCTCAGAGCTCCGCAGCGAGTCCAACCTTTTCTGTAACCAGACAGTAGCCTAGGATAAAGACTTCACAGTGTCGCTAATAGACATACATGACGGCTTGAAAGAACAACATACAAGCTTACTCACATTGCAAAGAGAACAAAAGAAAATTGCCGAAGAAACCACAGAAGCTGTCAAGTCTTTAGTGAAAGCCATAAATAATTTAGTGGAGACAACAAAAGAACTAACAAGATTGGTCCCGGCACCACTACATTCAGTCCCAGAAGAGGGAAATGACGAAGATTGCTATACCCCACCTACATATAGGGAAAAAGGGAAAGGCAAAGAAGCTGCTGATGTATCCACCTCAGGTGCCCACCTCAGGTGCCCAAGAAGGTGACCCAGGAGCTCCCAGCAATGATGATGACAATGATGATGAGAGAGGAAAAAGGCAAGGAAGTCCTAGCCATGGCAGGCGAGGACAGACACTAGAGCAATCTGGTATAGCAGAAACACTTGCCAATGCGATGGCGCTAAACATTAAGTGACTGTCAGAACTACCCCTATTCTTGGAGGATAAACCCACACAAGATATATATGTGTAGATTATACAATCTAGTGACTATTTCGAAAGGAACCCGTAGATCTGTGATAATGCCTGGGAACAAGTCTTATATATGCTCAACCGTAGAAAAAGAGACATAGTGCCTCCTTACATGATTTGTTACAGGAAGGCTATGGACGGACTTCAAGGGGAAACCCAGCAGCCATAGTTGGCTACATAGACTCTTTTTGAAAACAATATGATCTATCAATTTGCCCCTTTGGAAGCCAAAAGACTAGCGCTTTGAGCTATGAAGCTGGTTGAGTATGAAGGCAGTATTGAAAGTTACCTCACGGCCATACACAACTTAAACATCAGGGCACGCATGACCGAGGAATCTTGGAGAGAGGAAGTTGAAAACAAACTTCCAAAACAAATTGTATGCAGGTTGTTGGCCTTACAATATGCGACAGATCAAGAATGGGAGGAGGGACTCCTGCTATGCAGTCGATTGGAAGAAGCTCTTCTTGCTAGAGAACAGCTTGCAAGAGACAAACCAACCAAGCTAAAGATAGTCTAAGAGGTCAAAAGAGAAGAGCGACGGTACTGTAAGCTAAAACAATAAATGGATACTAAACCTTATGTCAAGGGAGGTGGAGCCCTATCAAGAAAGCACAAAAGGGACAACAAACTAGTGAAACCTAGGAAAAGGTTAGGAGGTGCGACTAAGACTACCTATACAAACTTTGAATACACAGATACCGGTATCTCGCAGAGTGTAATAGAAACTCAGGGGTGAGACGCAGATTGTACATGTTGTGGAAAGAAGAACCACACCTACCAGACATATTGGGCAGATGGCCATATATCAGGGGCAATAGGCAGCTCAAGACCGATAAAAATGGGAATTTGACGAGCAAGATTGGCTAAGGTAGAGCCTAAATTAGCTCAGAAAGTCGCGACCATCCAGCATCCAGCCCAAGTGAATAAGATCTTGGAACTGACAGATGACAAGGAACTGGCCTAGGTCAGTTCATAGGCACCAATGATGGTGGCAGTTGGGTATTCAGTACCCATATGGAACTGGAATCGAAATGGGAACTCCCTTTGGCTGAGGTGTATTGGGTACCGACTACGACAGGGATCGGGTATTCTGTGTGCAACTACAGGAGTCGAAACTTAAAAATGAGCAAAGCAGTGCGCAGCATGTCCCTCCTTTTAGGATCAACGCAAGTAGGCTCTAAGTGAAGGGACCCTACGAGGGACTTATGAGTGCGAACACAGGAATCAATATATGGAGAGTCTTAATCAAAAGAGAGGATAGTTAACACTCCCATACAGCCCGCGAGGCAACAGTACGAAGTTCCACGAGTCTCATGCTGGCTGCCTGCGACCCGTGTACAAGTAAGTTACTATATCGAAGTAGTTGAAACATAGCAATGCAAGGTCTATATATTAACAACATACAATAGGAGGATAACAAATGTGTTCCATTCCACCTACTACATGAGTCTGAGTCGTATTATACGTATGTACTATCTTTCCTTCTGGCCAGAGTGTGGGATAGTGATGTACTGCTTTGGTGCATAAGGTCCCCCCGAGGGAGCTGGACGGGTAACCGAAACCCATAGGGAAAGGATCAGTAAAAGCAGGAACCCCACACCAGGGGAGTAAAATGGCTAATAACGGCCCGAAAATCTGCTGCGAGCCTAGGTTTCGTATGTCGCGAGAAGGCATCCAGCCTGAAAACTGGTCCTGCGCAATTACATATCGGTGAAATGCCACTAAGTATGTAGACCCAGATTGTTAGAGCCAAAGAGTTACTAGTTCGTCTGAGGAGACCTCAATGGTCGAAACTATGTGGGCATAGTAACAAATATTTGTTACCTACACACAATACCTACAATGTCTAAATACAAGAAGTAAGGAAGCCTGATCCGCACTATGCGCGTAGAATTAGACGCTCCAAAACTAAAACAATACAACTATCCAGAGAGGATCGCTTACCTCTACATACTTGATAAGTAATACAAAGTTAAAGTCTTGTTAAACTTGGGATCCAACATGTTCCTTATCAATCAGGACCTAGTTGAAGACCTTCGCATTCCTATTGTTGAACACAACAATGCAGTTGATATCCTAGGCTTTGATAGATCATCGGCAGCCTCAGGAGAAAAGTGTTATACCCTACCTATTAAATTAGAAATTGGAAAGAACCACGCCATCTGTGAAGTGTCATGTGAGGTGGCTAAAGCAGGTCACTATGGAATGATAATTCCTTTTGGTTGCTGGTATCGAGAACACCTTGTGCCTTACATAGAAGATGCAGAAAATTGGACCATTTACGCAAAATGCTGCAAACGCTGCGCGGAAGAAGATGAAGGAATATCAGATATGTTTGAATATGATGAATCAGTCACTTGGGATCCTAATACATGTCGCATCAGATAAATCAAAGATATCGAGAATACAGTAGAACTCGAATCGTTACTGAAGGAATACAGGTATTACAAACATTTATTTAAAGCGCAGATGGCAGAAAGATTAGCCCCAGACGAACCTTCAAACATGAGATTAAGTTGATTCCAGAGTTAACTCACCCCTGGGGGCTGATATATCCACTATCTGAAAAACAACCTAAGGCTTTACGGGAATACTTGAAAACCATGCTCAAACAAGGAAAGATCACTCAGAGTGAATCACCAGCAAGAGCGCCCATCTTATTTGTACCTAAACTAGATGGCAGATTACGCCTAGTTGTGGATTACTGAAATCTAAACAAGATTACTATCTGCAACAAACATCCCCTTTCACGAATGTCTGAACTCCAGAACCGAGTAGCCGGTACAAAGATCTTCACCAAGTTAGACCTTACAGACAGTTACCACTTGATTAGGATAAAAGAAGGACATAAATGGAAGAGGGCATTCTGCATAAGATACAGACACTACGAATATAAGGTTATGCTATTTGAATTGGTCAATGCTCTGGCAACTTTGCAAGATATGATGAACCAAGTACTTAAAGAATACTTGGACATTGGAGTCGTGTGTTACCCTGACGATAGTTTCATCTATTCAAAGGACGAAAAGGAACACATCGAAGCCGTCCAGAAGGTTTTACAAAGTCTATCAGACTTTCAATTAGCGGTATCACTAAAGAGATCGACATTCCACACCACAGAGGTGGAATTCCTTGGCTATATAGTGTCGGTCGATGGTGTGTCTATGAGTACCCGAAAGGTGGAATGCATAATGTTTTGGAAAGCTCCTAAGGCAGTTAGAGGAGTACAAGTCTTTATTGGATTTGCTAACTTCTACTGACAATATATTAAAAACCTCTCAGCTATTTGCAAACCCATAACCGAGACATTACAAGGAAATCCAAAGAATTTCAAAGGGGGAGTTGAGCAGTATACAGCATTTGAAGAATTAAAATACCAATTTACCACAGCTCCCATACTCCTTCACTTTTTTCCGGAAAGAGAGAAAGTGGTGAAAACCAACGCTAGCGATTTCACACTTAGTGGCATTCTTTCTCCATAGTTTGAGAAAAGGTTACGTCTAGTAGCATTCCATTCCAGAAAGCTAAACTCAGCAGAGCGGAATTAGGAAATTCATGATTAAGAACTTCTCGTGAGCCTGGAAGCATTTAAGAAATGGAGACCCTACTTGATCAAAATGGAAAAACCGCTTACAGTCCTTACCGACCATCAGAAACTACAATACTTCCTCACATCAAAAGTCTGGAGTAGCCGTCCAATTCAATAGGCTTAGAAGTTAGTGGAATACAATTGTCATATTGTATACCAACCAGGTACAAAGAGTGGAAAGCATGATGCATTAAGCAGATGGCTGGAGTACCATCCTGAGGAAGAAGGTATGCATCACGAGCAAAAAAATTTAAAACCAGAAAGCTTCCTGGTATCACTAGTAGCGAGAGTAGGCGATGAGGGAGAAGACTAGGGTGGAGAAAAAGATTTAGATTTGGAACCTCAGAGAGGAGGAAAAGAACTCGTGATTAGGGTTAAGAGATTGAGCAAGAAGGTATATTTGCCAAGAAAAGGCTCAAGAATGGTGGCAGGATATGACCTGTACACCATAGAGGATGACATTGTCCCGAAATATGGGCAAGTATTAATAAGGTCAGGTATAGCCTTGGGGCTACCCTAAAGAATTTGCGGAAGAGTTGCCACCACAAGCGGTCCAGCGGTTTGAAGCGAAATCTCTACCAGTACAGGAGAAATCGACACTGAGTACAGTGGAGAACTCCAGGTCGTACTATTCATGAATAAAAATGAGTACTGCCAGATAAGAATGGGCAATTGCATAGCCCAACTGGTGGTAGAGAAAGTCAACACCTCAGACATCATAGAAGTAGACAACTGGGAAGAGACAAAACGAGGAACCGCAGGATTTGGAAGAAGCGACAGAGCGACAAGATCCTTAATCGTCAAAGAACGGTAATTCCGCATCAGTTACCACCAGGCATTAGCTAAAGACAATGAATACTGGTACGATATTTCAGAAGTACTAGAGAAACTTCTAATGTCAAATACGATTATCCTATAAAAGGTTATGAAGCAGTTCAATCCTGAATTCTTACACGAGATACAGGTAGCTATGGAGGCAGACACAGCTTAGAGGCAATGGAGGAAAGAACACATTAGATTGCGAGACGAAGAAAAAGATTTCCCCAAGGATTGAACCTTGACCGACGATCTATTATACTATAAGCAAAGCCTAGTTGTACTAGATAGTTGAGCACTATACACCAAGATCGCAGAAGGATGTTATGGTGCAAAAGTGGTAGGACATTTTGGGAAAGAAAAAACCTTGGAAATCATTATGCGGGACTTCTATTGGAAAGGACTTGTAGCATAGGTCAACGACTATGTACGATCCTGCAATGAATACCAACATAATAAATCGCCTAGACAGGCTAAGTACAGGTTATTGCAACCACTGCAAATACCCTACACAGCATGGACATCGATCTCAGTAGACTTAATCAGACAACTATTAGAGTCGCAAGAATGTACTCAGTTAATAGTAGTAGTTGATGGATTTGCAAAGATGGTACATTTCATTGGACTACAAACATCAGCTACAGCCAAGGATGTCATAAATGCATTGCTGAAAAAGGTATGGAGGCTGCATGGCCTGCCAACCAAAATTGTCGCAGATATGGACTCAAAGTTTGCAGGAGAATTTTGAGAATCCGTTTGCAAAGCGCTGGAAATTAAGGGAAGAATGTTAATGGCATACCACTCTCAGACTGACGGACAAACAAAACGTAGAAACAAAGTGCTAGAAGGATACCTCCGAAGTTTTATCAACAGTGAT
The DNA here is from genome assembly GCA_014065205.1 of Tuber brumale. Taxonomy (NCBI): domain Eukaryota; kingdom Fungi; phylum Ascomycota; class Pezizomycetes; order Pezizales; family Tuberaceae; genus Tuber; species Tuber brumale. Next base: position 146,531 of record JACCEG010000218.1, read on the forward strand.
CAGGATCACTGGTATTAGCTAGTACCACTAGCTGAACATGCCTATAATATCTCCACAACCAATGCTCATGGGTTGTCACCATTTTATGTGAACTACAGATTCTATCCCCAGACAGAGTCAATGAAGGAGCATGAAGCTCAAAATCCAGGAGCAACGCTCTACGCAAACTGGATTAAGACGATACCTGAATAAGCAAGAGGGTCACTAGAAAAGAGACAGGAAGGAGTGTTGAAATATTATGACCAGAAAGCCCAACAACAGCCGGACTTGAAGATCGGGGACCAAGTAAGGTTAAACATAAAAGAACATTTACACCTGACGGAAATCAAAGAAGCTAAGCTCGAAGCTATCGTGCGTGGACAAAATTAAGCGGAGAACGACAACGACAACGGACACACAATTTGCCCGGTGATGGCAACCCTCATACATTCAACCACCTCAACATCAACCAACAAAAATAATCAAAAATAATATAAATACATAGCAGTAATCAGTACTTAGTATACCATCCATCAGCCTTAATAATTGCTTCTACCCTATTCACCATAGATCCTGCTAGAGTATCAAAAACCTTTGAATCAAGAAGT
>JACCEG010000218.1:148019-262070 GCA_014065205.1 Tuber brumale
TGCTTAGAAGGAATAGGTTTTTTGGGATGACTGCGAAGAACAGGAGCCATTATTTCTCAGAATAAAAAAAGAGGGGGTATTATGGGATATAGGTTGGGTGGTAATGATCTTTGTGGTGGGGCTGTTGTGCGAGGTTGTCTGGGAGCGATCGGTTGTCATGCCCCCTGGCACCTCCGCTTAATTTTGTCCACGCACAATATGTGGTTCATTCTGAATCATGGAGAAGTGCAGATCGCTAGCCTTCAAGCTCAACATATCCGATCGATAGAACATTCACTCTGTGTTCTGTATCGCACTATTGGAATCCTATCACGAATCAGTTCATAATAATCACCAACAGCCCCCTATGGAAGAACTGGAGGACATTGACCGTGATCTAGAATGGGAGGTTGAAAAAATAGTAAGAAGCGAGATTCGCTCTTACAGACAACGGGTACGCAGCTGCTATCAAGAGAAGTGGGAACTGTGGTACTTCGTCAAAGGGCAAGAGTGTTCAGAAGATGACAGCACATGGGAGCCAGTTACCGGTACGGAAAACAGGGAGAAAGTTGTGGAGAATTTTCATAACAACAATCTGGACAAGCCAGGATGGGCAGAAGTAAGATAGTGAGGAAAAGGTTTTCCTTCCATGGCCAAGTAAACACGGGAGATTGTTTGCCCTGCCCAAACTGAGTCTTAAAATGTATTTGATAAATAAAAAGTTATAAAGGCATTCGAGGCGAAGCCTGGTAGCAGAGAGCTCATGTTAGGCATATGGAAATTTGAGACAAGAAATATGCACAGACCCACAGTAGGGTAACTGCATACAGGCACCCGATTTTCCAGTATGCTAATACCCCCCTCCAGTCCACTTATGGGGCCCGCACAGAACAAGCGAGATTTCAAAAGTTACCTCCAATAACTAAAAGGTCACATCAATAAAGTCCACTTCATAACACTATATACGTCACCACCGTCCGTCTAACCATATGCTGTTTGCAGGATCTGTGAGAGGGGACCTTTGGTGACATCTGGGAAGTAGAACAGAGGAAATCAGTTGCAGGCGCATTGAGATAGTAGAATTCAAAGTTAGGCTTCCTAGACTATGGGCCAAAGGTGATGGGATATTTTCAGCAAAACACTCCAAGAGGATGTCCCAGTAGCAGAAGCTACTAAGGATATACCGAATCGACCAATACCCTTCTGAGATTAGCTGTATGTTAGTTGGTCCTAGTAATAGGACCCCTCTACGGAGGCCGGCGGACTAAGAGGAAGTACACTTAGAAAGGAAGACCTAGATAAGTCAGTGACCCTTAAGACGTTGACACATTGGGCACCAACTTGCAATTGTCACTAGGTGGCCCGGCATGAACTTGACCACTTCATGACTGAAGAGACTACTGGAACAATAGCCAACAAGACTAAAGTAATATAATAGTCTATGCGGACAACTAAGTTGGAGGCCGATGTTTGGTATCACAAATAGCGCAGTCATCTGAATGGAGGAATACTATTCCATAACCGTGAAAGGGTCTGATAAGTTTCTGGGTTAAACGGTGCTTGCACTTATAAGATTCTGGACATTTGTGTATTAAAATCAGAGTGGTACGTCAGAGGCATAGTAGTTAGAAGTAGTCCATGAATACTCAGACGTGAGATATAAATATCGAAGTGTCTCCTGATCTTTACAGATATCATCAAGCAACGAAGAAGAGATCTTATCAATATAATATTGTACTACACTTTCAATCTTTATCTTACCTATTTTATCGCGACGAGCCTTCCTCAACAGATTCTCCAATCGAAGATTTGGCCCATGTCTCTCAGTTATATACTTAAGTTTGGCATCCGCCTAACACCCAGTAGAAGCTGAAAGACAAGCACTTCAAGACATGCGGTAAGTCAATTACAAAGCTAATATTGAACTGTACTTAACATTCATACATAATCTCAATATTCGTGCATGCATGCCAGATGAATCTGGGCAGAAGGATATAGAAAAGAAACTTCTCAAACAAATAGTCCATGGATTATCGGCATTACAATATAATACAAATCAAGAATGGTAAGCAGCAAGGAGGCTGCTTGTTCAATCTGAAGCAGCATTGCTCACAAGAAAGAAGCTGGCAAGAGACTAACCACCAAAAGTACGAGAAGTCTATAAAGTCAAAAGAGAAGACCAACAGAACCCAAAACAGAAAGGATAAAGGAATAATATAGCTTACGTCAAGGGAGGTGAAGCCGTACCATGAAATCAAAATCAGAACAACTAGCCAGAAAGTCCACAAAGAAAGTTGGGAGGTGTGGCGAAAATAACTTACAGAAATATCAGCCAAGCTCATACCAGTATGCCAGAAAGTGTGATAGACACTGGGAGGTGAGACAATAATTGAACATATTGTGGAAAGAAAAACAACACTTATCAAATGTGTTGGAAAGATGTCCATATATCAGCGGTAAAAGTTAGTTCAAGACCAATAAAGATAGGAACTCGTTGTGCAAGATCAGGTATTGGAAAGCCCAAATTAGTATGGAGAGTCAGTACCATCCAGCAACTAGCCAAATGAATAGGATCTGAGAACTGGTAGACAACGAAGAACTGACCTAGGTCAGTTTATCGGCACCAACAGCGACGGCGTTTGGGTAGTCAGTATCCATATGGAAATGGAATCGAAGCGGTAAAAACTCAAAATAATCAAAGTAGTACCAAGCAAGTCTCTCCTTTCCAGATCAAAGCATGTAGGCTCCAAGTGAAAGGACCCAATGAGGGACTAACGAGCTCGAACACAAGAATCAATATATAGAGAGTCTTAACTGAAAGAAAGGATAAGTTAACATACCCACATGACCCGAGAGCCAATAGTACGAAGTTCCACAAGTCACTTAATGGCCATTCACTACTTGTATACAAGCAAGTTACTATACGGGAGAAGTTGGAATATAGCAATACAAGATCTACCTGATAAAAATGCTGGCAAGAGGACAACCAATGTGGGCTATACCACCTACCACACGAGTCTGAGTTGTATTATACATATATACTGTCTTACATTCTGGCTAGAGTGTGGGAGAGAGATCTACCGCTTTGGTGTGCAAGGCCCCTCAGAGGTAGCTGGACGAATAACTGAAATCCTAAGGGAAAGGATCGGTAACAGCGAGAACCCCATACCCAGAGAGTAAAATGGCTAATAATCACTCAAAATCTGCCATGAGCCTAGGTCTGGCATATTGGGAGAAGGTATCCAGCCTGAAAACTGGTCCTGTGCAATTGCATATTGATGAAATGCCACTTAGTATGTAGACTCAGATTGGTAGAGCTAAAGGTTACTAGTTTGTCTGAGGAGACCTTAATGGTCAAAACTACATGGGCATAGCAACAAATATTTGTTACCTACACCTAATACCAATGACGACTAAATGCAAGAATTAGGAAAATCTAATCCGCACCAAGCTCGTTGAATTAGATGCTCCTAAACCAAAACAAGACAACTGTCCTGAGGGGATCACTTACCTCCACGTATATGATAAGTGATACAAAGTTAAAGTCTTGTCAGACTCGGGATCCAATGTATTCCGTATCAATAAGAACATAGTTGAAGACTGTTGCATTCCTAAAGATGAACACAGCAATGCAGTTGATATCTTAAGCTTTGATGATTCATTAGCTGCCTTAGGAGAGAAGTGTTACAGCCTATCTATAAAAATGGATATAGACAAGAACCAACATATTTCTGAAGTCTTGTGTGAAGTAGCTAATACAGGTCATTATGGGATGATAATTTCTTTTGGTTGGTGGCAATATGAACACCTAGTGTCACATATAGAAGACGCAGAAAATTGAACTTTTACCATAAAAAGTTGCGAAAACTGTGTGGAAGAAGATGGAGGAATAGTGAATATGTGCGATTATGACAAATCAGTTACTTGGGACCCAAATGCTTGTCACATTGGAAGGGTCGGAACCATTGAAAATATGGTAAAACTGGAATCATTACTGCCAGAATACTGGCATTACAAACATTTATTTGAAGCCCAGAGAGCAGAAAAATTAGCCTTAAGACTAAACATTTCACCACGAGATTAAATTAGTCCCAGGATCGACTGCGCGTTGGAGACTGATGTATCCACTATCCGAAAAACAGCTTAAGGCTTTAAGAGAATACCTAGAAACCATAATTAAGCAGGGAAATATTACTCAAAGTCAATCCCCAGCAGGACCACCCATATTATTCATCCCCAAACCTGATGGAAGACTACATCTAGTTGTCGATTACCAAAATCTAAATAAGATTACAATCTTCACTAAAGATCTACTTCCATTAATGTCCGAACTTCGAGACCCAGTAGCCAGTGCCAAGATCTTCACCCAGTTAGATCTTAAGGATAACTACCCCTTGATTAGGATTAAGGAAGGAGATGAATGGAAAACAGCTTTCCAGATGAGATATGGGCACTATGAATATAAGAATATGCCATTTGGATTGGTAAATGCTACCGCAACTTTCCAAGATATGATGAACCAAGTAATTAAGGAATAGTTAGATGTAGGAGTCATATGTTGTCTTGACGATATCCTTATATACTCAAAGAATGAGAAAGAACATATTAAAGTTCTCAAAAGGGTTTTACAAAGTCTATCAGACTTTCAATTAATGGTAACACTAAAAAAGTCGACTATCCATACGGTTAGGCATATGGAAATTTGAGACAAAGTGTGAAGACCCCTCGGTAGGGTAACTGCGCACAATCTATCAATTTAACAAAGAGCCAAACATCCGCCTCCAGCCCCCTTATAGGGCCAGCACGTCATGAGTGAGATTATGTGAGTTTTGTCCTATAACTAAAATGTCAGATCATTGAAGCCCACTTCATAACACCATATATATCACAGCCATCTATCCAGCCCCATGCTGTTCACAGCGTATATCAGAAGGGCGCTTTAGCAATGTCAGGGAGGTAGAATGGAAGGTTTCCGTCACAGGCTAATTGAGATAGCATGCTTCAGGCTTCAGCTTCCACAATAATGGACCGAAGGTGATGGGACATCTACGGTAAAATACTCCAAGTGGATGTTCCAATCATGGAGGCTATTGAAGACATACCGAATCCACCCATACAATTCTAAGATTACCTGTAGGTTGGTTGGTCCTAGCAATAAGACCCCTCAATGAAGGCCAGTGGACCAACAAGAAGCAGGCTCAGAAAGGAAGATATAGATAAGTCGAAGACCCTTAAGACATTGACAAGTTAGGCTCAAACTTACAATTGGCACTAGGTGGCCTACTATAATCCTTATCGCTTCATGACCGAAGTGACTACTGGAACGATAGTCAACAAGACTCAAGTGTTATATGGACGGCAAACTCTGGTATAAATCTGTGAGACATGGGAAAACTTTTGATCAGAGAATCTGTCGAGGAAGGCTCATCTCGATAAATAGATAAGGTAAAGATTTAAAACGTAAACAATTTTATATTGATATGATCTTTTCTCAGTTGCTTGATAATGTCTGTAAAGCTCGTGAGCCACTTCGATATTTATATCCTAACTCTTAGTATTCGCCGACTACTTCTAACTACTATGCCTCCGAAGTACCAGTCTAGTTTTAATATGCAAATGTCTAGAATTTGATAAGTGCAAACACCATTTGACCCTGAAACTTATCACACCCTTTCATGGTTACGGAATAGTATTCCTCCATTGAGATAACTGCACTATTTGTTATACCAAATAGGGACCTCCAACTTAGTTGTCCACATAGACTATTATATTACTTTAGTCTTGTTCGCTATCGTTCCAGTAGTCTCTTCAGTCATAAAGTGATCAAGTTCAATGCCGGGCCACCTAGTGCCAATCGCAAGTCCGAGCCTAATGTGTTAAAGTCTTAAGGGTCTCCAACTTATCTAGGTCTTCCTTTCTGAGCTTGTTTCCTCTTGGTCTACTGGCCTCCAGAGAAGGGTCCTATTACTAGGATCAACCAACCTACAGCTGATATCAGAAGGATATGGGTGGATCCAGTATGTCATTAATAGCCTCTGCTACTGAGACATCCTCTTGGAGTATTTCAGGGAAAACGTCTTGTCACTTTCGGCCCATAGTTTAGGAAGCCTAAGTTTGAAGCCTACTATCTCAATGTGCCTTCCACGGATATCTTCCATTCCACTTCTCAGATATCACCAAAGGTCTACTGTCATATGTCATATGAACAGCATGCAGTCGAATGGGTGGCAGCGTCATATATAGTCTTATAAAGTGGGCTACATTGATGTAACATTTTGGTTATAGAACACAACTAGCAAAATCTCGCTAATGACGTGCAGGCCCCTCTAAGGGGGCCGGAGGGCAGTGTTGGCACTCACGAAAATCGATGGTCTGTGCACAATTACCCTACCATGGGTCTGTGCACATTTCTTGTCTCAGATTTCCATATGTCTAACATGAGCTCCCTCCTACCAGGCTTTGCCTCGAATGCCTTTATAACTTTTTTATTTATTAAATACATTTTAAGACTCAGTTTGGTCAGGGTAAAAAACCTCCCGCGTTTACTGGGCCATGGTAGGAAAACCCTTTCTTCACTATCTTACTTCTGTCCTTCCTGGCATGTCCAGATTTTCATTATGAAAATTCTCCACAACTTCCTCCGGGTTTTCCATACCTGTAGCGAGCTCCCAGGTATTCTCATCTTCTGAACACCCTTGCCATTTGATAAAGTACTACATTTCCCACTTCTCTTAATAGTGGCCACGTACCCATTTTCTGTAAGAGCGAATCGCGCTTCTTGCTATTCTTTCAACCTCTCCTTATAGATCGCCGTCAATGTCCTCCAGTTCTCTAGGGGGTTGTTGGAGATTATCATGAACTGACTCACAATAGGATTCCAATAGTACGACATGGAGTCCATAGTGAATATTCCATCGATCAGATATGTTGAGCTTGAAGCATTGCAATCTGCACTTTTCTGTGATTTAGACAGGACCTTATAGCTTTAGGCTTAGCTTCTTTGATTTCTATCGGGCACAAATGTTCTTTGCATTTAATATTACTTTGTCTCCGATCTTGAAGTCCACCTATTGTCAAGCTTTCCAGTCCTAATATTTTGTCATTCCTTCTTATGTCCTTTCTGGTGACCCTCTTACTTGTTAATGAATCGTCTTAATCCAGTTCACGTAGAGTGTTGCTCCTGGATTTGGAGCTTCACACTGCTCCATCTACTCTGTCTGTAGATGGAATCCGTAGCTCGCATAGAAGGACGACATCCTATGTACGCTGGTAGTGGAGTTGTTATAGGCATGTTCAGCGAGTAGTAGTAACTGATACCAGTCATCCAGATCATAGTTGACAAAACCTGGAAGGTATCCTTGCAGCCCTTGGTTGGTATGTACAGTCTGTCCACTAGTTTGAGGGTGCTATGCCATTGACATTCTTCGCTTAATTTCCCGCACTTTGCTGTGGGATTCCCGGAATTCCCCTGCAAAGTTTGAGTCCATATCCCTGACGATTTCAGTTGGTAGGTCGTGCAGCCAGCATACTTTTTTTTAGAATGCCCTTGCAACACCTTTGGTGGTAGCCAATGTCTGTAGTCCGATGAAATGTGCCATCTTTGTGAATCTATCCACTACAACCATTATTTGAATGTATCTTTGCAACTCTGGTAGTTGCGTAATGAAGTCCACTGAGATAGACACCCATGCTGTGTAGGGTATTTGTAATAGTTGCCAAAGTCCATACTTACCATGTCTAGGCAATTTGTTATGTTTGTATTCATCGCAGGATCGAACATAGTCATCGACCCATTCCTCAAGTTCTTTCCAGTAGAAGCCCTGCATAATAATCTCTATGGTTTTCTCTTATCCAAAATGTCCTGCAACTTTTGCATTGTGACATTCTTCTGCGATCTTAATGTATAGCTCATGGCTATTTGGTACAAATAGTCTTTGCTTCTAATATAGTAGATCGTCAGTTATGGGCCAATCCTTGGGGAAATCTTTTCATTCGTCTGGCAACCTAATGAGTTCTTGCCTCAGTTGCCTCCACGCTGTGTCCACTCCGAGAGCGGCCTGTATTTCGGTTAAGAATTCAAGATTAAACTGCTTCATAGTCTTTTGTAGGATAATGGTGATTGATGTTAGAACCTTTTCCGGTAGTTCTGAAATATCATACCAATATTCGTTGTCTTTAGCCGATGCCTGTAGGTAGCTGATGCTAGGTTCCTATTCCTTCTCAATCAAGGATCTTGTCACTATATCAGCGCTTCCAGATCCTGCAGTTCCTTGTTCTGTTTCTCCCCAGTCATCTACTTCCATCATGCCCAAGATGTTGACTTTTTCTACCATCAACTGAGCTGTGTAATCGCCCCTTCTTATTTGACTGTCCACATCCTTATGGTTAAATAGTACGACTTTGAGTTCTCCGGTGTAAGCAGTATCAATTACTCCTGCTCCAGTGCAAATTCTGCTTCAAACCACTAATCCATTTCGAACTGCTAATCCACTTCAAACCGCTAATCTGCTTCAAACCGCTAATCCACTTCAAACCGCTAATCCGCTTCAAACCACTAATCCGCTTCAAACTGCTAATCCGCTTCAAACTGCTAATCTGCTTCAAACTGCTAATCAGCTTCACACCGCTAATCTGCTTCAAACTGCTAATCTGCTTCTCATTGCAACTCTTCCGTAAGTTTCTTTGTATAACTCCATGGCTATCCCCGTCCTTATTAATGCTAGTCCATATTTCGGGACAATGTCATCCTCTATGGTGTACAGGTCATATCGTGCCGCTATTCTTAAGCCTTCTGTTGGCTAGTATACCTTCTTGCTCAATCTCTTGACCCTAATCACGTGTTTCTTTCCACCTCTTCAAGATTTCTAATCCAAATCCTCATCTCTATTCCAGTCTTATCCCTCAGCGCTTACCCTCGCTACTGGTGATACCAAGAAATCATCCGGTTTCAAAATTTTCCATTCACAATGCATAGCTCCCTCCTCAGGACCGTACTTCAGCCATCTGCTTAATACGTCAGGCTTTCTGACTTTTGTGCCTGATCGGTATAAAATACGAAAATTGTATTCCACTAACTTCTGAGGCCATCGAATTCAACAGCCACTTCAGACTTTGGAGGTGAGGAAGTATTGTAGATTCTAATAGTCAGTAAAGACTGTAATCAGTTTTTCTGTTCTAATCAAGTGGTGTCTCCATTCCTTAAATACTTCGAAGATTGTGAGAAGTTCTGTATCATGAATTTTATAATTTCACTCTACTAAGTTTAGTTTTCTGGAATGGCACGCTACTGGATGTAACCTTTTCTCAAAGTATTGAGAAAGAACGCAACCGAGTACAAAATCACAAGAAGCAGTTTCCACCACTATTTCTCTTTCCGGAATGAAGTGGTGGAGTATGGGAGCTATGGTAAATCAGTATTTTAATTCTTCGAATACCACATCCTATTCAACTCCTCATTTGAAATTCATAGGATTTCCTTGTAATGTCTTGGTTATGGGTTTGCAAATAGCGGAGAAGCCTTTAATAAATCGCCAGTAGAAGTTAGCGAATCTAATAAAAACTTATACCTCTCTGACTCACTTAGGTGCTTTCTATACCATTATGGATTATGCCTTACAGATGCTCATAGATACCCTATCGACCGCTATAATATAGGCAAGGAATTCTACCTCAGTGGCATAGAACGTCTATTTCTTTAGGGATACCGCTAATTGAAAGTCTGATAAACTTTGTAAAACCTTCTTGATGGCTTCGATGTGTTCCTTTTCATGCTTTGAATAGATGAGAATATCATCAAGGTAACACACGACTCCAACATCTAGGTATTCCTTAAGTACTTAGTTCATCATATTATACAAGTTGCCGGAGCATTAACCAATCCAAAAGGCAGAACCTTATATTCATAGTGTCCATATCTTGTACGAAATGCCGCCTTCTATTCATGTCCTTCCTTTATCCTAATCTAGTAGTAACTGTCTTTAAGGTCTAACTTGGTGAAGATTTTTGCCCCAGTTGATTGGTGTCGGAGTTCAGACATTAGTGGAAGGGGATGTTTGTTAACGATAGTAATATTATTTAGATTTCGGTAATCAACAACCAGGCGTAATCTGCCATCTGGTTTAGGTACGAATAATATAGGTGCTCCTGCTAGTAATTGACTCCACGTGATCTTTCCTTGTGGGATCATAGTTTCCAAGTATTCCCGTAAAGCCTTAAGTGGTTTTTCAGATAGTGGATATATCAGCCCCCAGGGGTGAGTTGACTCTGGAATCAACTTAATCTCATGTTTGAAGGTTCGTCTTGGGCTAATTTTTCTGCCATCTGGGCTTCAAATAAATGTTTGTAAGGCCTATATTCCTTCGGTATCGATTCGAGTTCCCTTATATTCTCAATATCTCTGACTCATCTGATGCGACACACATTAGGATCCTGAGCATCTGATTCATCATATTCGAACATATCCAATATTCCTTTATCTTCTTCCACACAGCTTTCACAACATTTTGTATAGAAGGTCCAATTCTCTGCATCTTCTATGTAAGACACAAGGTGTTCTCGATGCCAGTAACCAAAATGAATTATCATTCCAGAGTGACCTGCTTTAGCCACCTCACACAACACTTCAGAGATGTGGCGGTTCCTTCCAATTTCTAATTTAATAGGTAGGGTATAACACTTCCATCCTGAGGCTGCCGATGATCTATCAAAGCCTAGGATATCAACTGCATTGTGGTGTTCAACAATAGGAATGCGTAGGTTTTCAACTAGGTCCTGATTGATAAGGAACATGTTGGATCCCAAGTCTAACAAGACTTTAACTTTGCATTGCTTATTGTGTATGTAGAGGTAAGCAATCCTCTCTGGATAGTTGTATTGTTTTGGTTTTGGAGCATCTAATTCTGCGCGCTTAGCGCAGATCAGGCTTCCTTAGTTCTTGTATTTAGGCATTGTAGGTATTGTGTGTAGGTAGCAAATGTTTGTTACCACACCCGCGTAGTTTCGACCATCGAGGTCTCCTCAGATGAACTAGTAACTCTTTAGGTCTAACAATCTGGATCTAGATACTTAGTGGTATTTCACAGATATGTAATTGCGCACGACCAGTTTTCAGGCTGGGTACCTTCTCCTGACACACCAAACCCAGGCTCACAAAAGATTTTGAGGCCGTTATTAGCCATTTTACTCCCGTGGTATGCGGTTCTCACTTTTACTGATCCTTTCCCTGAGGGTTTCAGTTATCCATCCAGCTACATCAAAGGGGCCTTGTGCACCAAAGAGGTACATCCCTACCCCACACTCTGGCCAGAAGGCAAGATAGTACATACATATAATACAACTCAGACTCGTGTGGTAGGTGGAATAGCCCGGGTCAGTTGTCCTGTTGTCGTGTATTGTTATCAGGTAGATCTTGCATTGCTATGTCCCAACTTCTTGAATATAGTAACTTGCTTGCACACAGGTAGCAGGTGGCCACCAGGTAACTCTAGGAACTTTGTACTATTGGCTCCAAGGCTATGGGGTGTGTTAACTATCCTCTCTTTCAATCCAGGCTGTCCATATATTGATTCTTGTTTTCATGCTCTCAAGTCCCTTGTGGGGTCCCTTCACTTGGAGCCTACTTGCCTTGATCCTGAAAGGAGAAACTTGCTTCGTGCCCCTTTGATCATTTTGAGTTTCGATTCCTGTAGTTGCATATGGAATACTCAATCTCCATAGTAGTTAGTACCAAATATCCCCTAGCCAAAGCCGGTTCTCATTTTGATTCCATTTCTGGATAGACACTAACTACCCAAACGCCGTCGCTATTAGTGCCAATGAACTGACCTAGGTCAGTTCCTCGTCGTCTGCTAGTTCCCACATCTTATTCACTCGAGCTGGATGCTGGATGGTCACGACTCTGCGAGCTAATTTAGGCTTCATAATAGCCGATCTTTCTCATCGAATTTCCATTTTTATCTGTCTTGACCTGACCATTGCCGCTGATATATGAGCATCTCCCCAACATGTCTGGTAGATGTGGTTTTTCTTTCCACAATGTGTACAACCTCTGTCTCTCCTCCGAGTGTCTATGATACTCTGTGGGATACCGGCATGAGCCTGGTCAAAGTTTGTGTGAGTGGTCTTAGTTGCACCTCCCAACCTTTTCCTAGGTTTCTCCAGTTCGTTGTCTCTTTTTCACTTTCGTAGTGGGGCTCCACATCCTTTGATATAAGGTTTAGTATCTCTTTGTCACTTTGGCTTAGAGTCTCATCGGTCTTCTCTTTTGACCACTTGGACTATCTTTGGCTTGCACAGTTTATCTCTTACAAGCTTTTCTCTAGTGAGATTTACCTCTTCTGATCAACTGCATAGCCTGAGCGCTTCTTCCCATTCTTGATCCGTCATATATTGCAAGGCTGACATGCTGCAGACAATTTATTTTGTAAGTTTGTTTTCCACTTCCTCCCTCCTGGATTCCCCAGTCATGTGTGCTCATATATTTATGTTATGCATAACCATGAGGCAACGTTCAATACTGCCCTCGTACTCAACCAGCTTCATAGCTTGAAGTGCTAGTTTTTCGGCTTCTACCAGGGTGACTCACTTGATCATGTCCTGTTCAAAGCGTGTCCATGTAGTCAGTTCTGGCTGCTGGGTTTCTTCTTGAAGTCTATCCATAGCCTTTCAATACCAAATGGTGTATGGAAGGACTATGGCTCCTTTAATATAGTTGAGCGCATATATAACTCGTTCCCGGGCATTATCCCCAATCCGGGAGTTCCTTTCACGATAGTCAGTGCATTGTATAATCCACAAATATATATCTTGCGTGGATTTAACTTCCAAGAATAGGGGTGGTTCTAACAGTCACTTAATATTTAGCGCCTTTGCATTGGCACGTGTTTCTGCCATACCAGATGGATCTGGTGTCTATCCTTACCTGCCAAGGCTTGGACTTCCTCTCCTTCTTCCTCTTTTATTATCATTGTCATCATTATCGCTAGGATCTCCTGGGTCACCTCCCTGGGCACCTGGTGGGGATGCATCAGCCGCTTCTTTGTCTTTTCTTTTATCCCTTCGTGTAGGCAGAGCATAATACTCTTCGTCATCTGCTTCTTCGACCACAGGTAGGGGTACTGGTCCCGCAGCTTCATGATTTAGTACAGCAGCCAGTATCTTATTTACCGCTAACGTTAATACCTTTTGAGTATTATTTGTCACGTCATTTTGCCGCTGTTGCTACTCTAGGGACCTGCGAATTTCAGCATGGCGAGTAGTACTATCTGGACACCCTTGCACGAGGATAAGGTTGACTTCTCTTTCCCGGTGGTGATGCTTTGAGCGCGGAATTCTAAGAATTCCGTTCTTAGGCTAGTAACCATCTATTCCAGCATCTGATCTCGGGGTAATGCCTCCTGGCTTTGTTGCCCCAGAGTCCCATATAACTATGTGATTATCTCTTTATGTTCCTGCTAATGCCTATTTTGGACGTCTATCTTCTTGGCCACCTCTCATATCATCTCTTCTTGGATACCGTTGACCTCTTATTCCATGCCTGCCAGCTGCATCAAAAGGATCGTAATATCATTATCGTGGACATCCTGTCTGGTGGCAATTTGCAGTTGAACCTTCCTTAATTTTAAGGTATTGTCTTGGATGACTCCCTTCCAATGTTTAAAGGCAATATTAGCTTGGTCGAGCGAGGTGTCTATGTCTTGCCTTATTTAACCTAAGGTTATCTCCAGATAGGTAGCTAGCTTGGCTAGGTTTGCAGCATACTCTTCTCCTACCTTTGGTGTGGAGGATCGTGATATCCGATGTGTGCTTATGACACTAGAGAATCAGTGTGAGGGATTGGGTATAACTCCTCTCCTGAATTGTGGCTCTTGAGGTATTCTCAGGAACCGGCTATGTATTGCCGAGTCGTCAGTTCCTGTCGTATCTGGTCACGTGTCTATGAGTTCTCACGCCGTTATTCTCTTTCTCAGGTCTTGAGGTCTCTCTGCCATTGTGATACTTTTCAGATAGGCTAATTGCTCTAATAGCCCTGCATGAGTGATTACTGGTACTTTGTACCAAAGTTTTCAATATCCTTTAAAAGGTTTAAAGAATCGTATGAATAGTATGCAATGTTGGAAGTGCTCTAGAGGTGTACGTAAAAAAGGGTTCAGGTGATCTGATTCGGGATTCAAGACTCATATTTCCTTTTTCTCGAGGTTCAAGATGTACTTGCAGTACATGTATTAGTTCTTAGGCCCAAGCTGGGGGTTGGGGCAGTCCTTGGCTATCTGGGCCTGATTTTTTGACTACAGAGTACTGGGTATTCCAGTCAATGAGGTCTTCCGACATGGTAGAACTCCACTTGAAGTCTGGACCGTCCCAGGTACAATATATGCAGTTGAATTGATTTTTTGTTGGGATCCTGACAGGTATTGTGAACCACGTGAGTTATTGTATAAACCCTTCTACAATTTCGAATCGCAGAGTGTCGAAAGTTCCTTCGCATGGATGAATGTAAATGGGACAGTGAGGAGCGCCAAATATGTAATCGAAGCAAGAGGTGAGGGTGGAGTTTGAAGTGAACTTGTAGTTCGTATAGTGAGTCTTGGTAACAGGAGAACTATCAATATACTGTGAGGTGGACGCCAAACTCTAGTATAAATCTGAGATACGTAGGCCAAATCTCTGATCAGAGAATCTGTCGAGGATGGCTCACCTGCATAAATAGGTAAGGTGAGGATTTAAAGTGTAAACAATTTTAAATTGATAATATCTCTTCTCTATTGTATGAGGATGTCTGTAAAGCACGGGAGGCACTTCGATATTTATATTCCGTGTCTGAGTGCTCGCAGACTACTTCTAAGTACTATGCCTCTGAAGTACCACTCTGGTTTTAATATGCAAACATCTAGAATCTTATATGTACGAACACTGTTTGACCCTGAAACTTATTACACACTTTCACAGTTACGGAATAGTATTCCTCCATTGAGATGACTGCGCTATTTGTTATACCAAACAGCGGCCTCCAACTTAGTTGTCCACATAGACTATTATATTACTTTTGTCTTGTTGACTATTATTCCAGTAGTCTGTTTGGTCATAAAGTGATCAAGTTCAATGCCAGGCCACCTAGTGCTAATCGCAAATCTGAGCCCAACTTGTCAACATCTTAAGAGTCTCCAACTTATCTAGGTCTTCCTTTCTGAGTGTGCTTCCCCTTGGTCCGCTGGCCTCCATAGAGGGGTCTTATTACTAGGACTAACCAACCTACAGCTGATCTCAGAAGGGTGTGGGTGGATCTGGTATGTTCTTAATAGCGTTTGCTACTGGGACATCCTCTTAGAGTATTTCACCGAAAACATCCCATCACCTTCGGCCTATAGTTTAGGATGCCTAACTTTGAAGCCTACTATCTCAATGCACCTTTAATGGATCTCTTCTATTCCACTGCCCAGATGTCATCAAATATCCCCTCTCATATATCCTGCGAACAGCATGCAGTCAGACAGACAGCGGCGATGTATATGGTGTCATGAAGTGGGCTTCATTGATGTGACTTTTTAGTTATGGGACGCAACTCTTGAAATCTTGCTAATGACATGGAGGCCCCATAAGGGGGCCAGATGGATATGTTGGCACTCCGGAAAATCGAGGGTCTGTGCGCAATTACCCTAACGTGGGTCTGTGTATATTTCTTGTCTCATATTTCCATATACCTAACATCAAGTAATATAATAGTCTATGTAGACAACTAAGTTGAAAACCGCTGTTTGGATTAACAAATAGCACAGTCATCACAATGGAGGAATATTATTACGCTACCGTAAAAGGACATGAGAAGTTTCAGGATCAAATGGTGCTGGCACTGATAAGATTCTGGACATTTCCATATTAAAACTAGACTGGCACTTTGGAGGCATCGTAGTTAGAAGTAGTCCATGAAGCCTCAGACACGCGATAGAAATATCGAAGTACCTTACGAGCTTTACAGATATCATCAAGCAACGGAGGTGAGATCTTATCTATATAAATTTCTTTACGCTATAATCTTTACCTTTACTTATTTTGTCGTGATTAGCCTTCATTAATAGATTCTTCCACCAAAAGATTTTAGCCTACGTCACTCAGTTATACTAGACTTTGGCATCCACCTAATAGTGTATTGACAGTTTTCCTGTTACCAAGGCTCACTATATGAACTACGAGTTGACTTCAAACTCCACCCTCAACTCACACTTCAATTACATTTTCAAAGCACCTTACTGTCTTATCTACATTCATACATTCGAAGAAATATTCGGGATGGAGCTGCTCCAAATCGAATTGTTTAAAACCAGAAAAGCCTCACGGTTCATAATACCTTTCAGGATCCTAACAAGGGATCACTTCAGTCGCATATATCGTACTCAACTCGGTTCAAACTTCAGATGCTGTTCAACCAAG
This sequence comes from Tuber brumale, assembly GCA_014065205.1. Taxonomy (NCBI): domain Eukaryota; kingdom Fungi; phylum Ascomycota; class Pezizomycetes; order Pezizales; family Tuberaceae; genus Tuber; species Tuber brumale. The sequence goes on from JACCEG010000218.1 coordinate 164,424, forward strand.
TCCACAGACTTGGTTGAGTAGAGTACCCAGTACTGTATCAAGCAACAAATAGACACATTGGGTCAAGAAATGATCAGTCCTTTGGCTTAGCCCTAAAAACCCACATATGTACTATAAGTACATTCCAAAACTGCAGAAAAAGGAAATTCTGGTTCTAAACCCTGAATCAGATCAACCCAACCTACCCATACCATCTCTAAAAGAATACCTGTTATGCCACCTATGATTCATCAAATTTCTCTAACATTTTAGAGGAGACAGAGAATATTAGCACGAGGTACCAGACCCAGAATCTAATAACACAACGTTAGGGTTAAAGTTATTGGAGAAACTCTTCAATGGGATGGTGGACGTACCGCAGTATCCTACGAGGAGGATAACGGAAGGAGAACCCATGGATACCCTGTCAGATGAAACAGCTATGGATGATTCTTTACAATGGATCCAATCTCTAGCAATACTTGTTGACCCCCAGCTCCGGAGTAGAGTCATACCCTCTTCTCTACGATCATCCCGTATATCTAGTGTACACTACATATTAAGATCAGAGACACCTAAATCTATGACAGAGCATGAGGCCAACTCGAAAGATTTAGCCAAAGGCTTAGGAATAACTCTCACACAAATTCAGCAAGATATTTATACTTCCATTGACTGTACCAACCTTGTCTTTAATAGGCTTACAGGTACAACTCAAGAGAATGCACTAACGTTAATGGAAGTACAACGGAAATTAGAGAAAGGGCAAGACTTCACAACAATGATACAGCTACCTCGTTGATACAGTTAACCGTGGTAGAATTGGAGGTAAAAGATATGCAGGTGATGATAATCCGCAACATGGTGTCCAAACTGACTGAACAAGATCAGCGGCAGCAAGCCCATGAAAATGTAACTACCCACTTACATGGTAGTCTAAGTTAGCAGGGACAGGAAGCCCTTGCATGAGACCAAACTCTAGGAAAATTGGTTTCAATACTATGCAACGAGTTCAATTTCTTTCAAGATCAGACAGTAGAGTGAGATAAAAGCTTTACAGCATCATTATTAGACATATATGATGCCATGATAGAGCAATGTATCAACATCCAAATTTTGCAAAAGGAGCAAACCAAAATGGCCAAAGATACCTCGGACTCTATGAGTACCTTGATAAAGGCCATGAACAACTTAGTGGATATAACGAAGGAACCCATGAGATGGAACCCCATTCTACTACCTTCAGTCTCTGAAGAGGCAAATGACAAAGCCTACTATTCTCCACATACATGAAGGGAAAAGGCAAAAGGCAAAGAAGCCGCTGATGCATCCCCCTTAGGGGCACCAGGAGGTGACCCCAAGGATCTAGATGATGATGATAACGATGATGAGGATTGAGGAAGAAGAAGAGGAAGTCCTAGCCAGGGTCAGCAAGAACAAATACCAGAACAGTCTTGTATGGCAAAAACACTTGGCAATGTGATGGTGCTAAATATCAGGAGACTGTCAGAACTGCCCCCATTCTTGGAAGTCAAATCCACACAAGACATATATGTCTAGATTATACAGTGTACCGATTGTTTTGAAAGAAACCCGCGAATCTGTGACAATGCCCACAAACAAGTTATTTACGCCCGCAATTATAGTAAGGAAGATATACTCCTTCTGTATACCATCTGGTACAGGAGGACTATGAACAGACTCCAGAGTGCAGCCTAACATCTAGATCTAGCTACGTGGACATGTTTTGAGCACGATATGATCAAACGTTTCGTACCAGTAGAAGTTGAGAGCCAACAGTATGAAGTTCCTCAAGTCACCTGGTGGCCGCTCACTACTTATGTGCAAGCAAGTTACTATACCAATGAAGTTGGGACATGGCAATGCAAGATCTACTTGATAATAATACTGATAGGAGGACAACTGATGCACGCTGTTCCACCTACCATATAAGTCTAAGTCGTATTATACGTATGTACTGTTTTCCCTTCTGGCCAGAGTGTAGGACAGGGATGTACTGCTTTAGTGTGCAAGGCCACTCTGAGGTAGCTAGACGGATAACTGAAAACCTAAGGGAGAGGATTGGCGTAAGCAGGAACCTTATACCCAAGGAGTAAAATGGCTAATAACTGCCCAAAAATCTGCTATGAGTCTAAGTCAGACATGTCGGAAAAAGGCATTCAACCTGAAAACTGGTCGTGCACAATTGCATATCGGTGAAACGCTGCTTAGTATGTAGACCTAGATTGTTAGAGCTAAAATATTTCTAGTTTGTCTGAAGAGACCTCAATGGTCGAAATGACACGGCCATAGTAACAAATATTTTTATTACCTTCACCCAACAACAATGATGCCTAGATACAAGAATCAGGAAAACCTAATCCGCACTCAGCATGTGGAGTTAGATGCTCCAAAACCAAAACAATACAACTGTGTAGAGGAGATCGCTTAGCTCCACATACACAATAAGTGATAGAAAGCTTAAGTCTTATTGAGCTCGGGATCCAATTTGTTCATTATCAATAAGAACCTAGTTGAAGATCTTCGTGTTCCTATAGTTGAACGTAACAATGCAGTTGATATCTTAAGCTTTGCTGGCTCATCAGCAGCCTCAAGAGAGAAGTATTATGCACTACCGATAAAGTTGAAAATAGGAAAAAACTGACATATCTCTGAAGTATCATGTGATGTTACCAAAGTAGGGTACTACAGGATGATAATTCCCTTTAGTTAGTGGTATCGTGAACAAACTGTGTCACACATAGAACATGCAGATAATTGGACTTTTATTACAAAAGGTTGCGAAAACTGTTTGGAAGAAGATGAAGGGATAGCAGATATGTTCGAATATGACGAATCAGTCACTTGCGACCCGAATCCTTATGGCATCAGATGAATTGGCACTATTGAAAATACAGTGGAACTCGAATCATTACCAAAGGAATACTGGCATTACAGATACTTATTTGAAGTCTAGATGGCAGAAAAACTTGCCGCTAGATAAACCTTTTACCACAAAAATAAATTGTTCCCAGGATCAACACCCCCTTGGGGACCAATATATCCACTATCTGAAAAATACCTTAAGACTTTACAAGAATACTTGGAAACGATGATCAAGTAGGGAAAGATTGCTCGAAGTCAATCCCCAGCAGGAGCACCTACTATATTGTTCATACCCAAACTGGATGGCAGACTATGCTAAGTTGTGGATTACTGAAATCTAAATAAGATTGCCATCCTCAACAAACATCCCCTTCTATTAATTTACAAACTTGAGACTGAGTAGCTGGCGCCAAGATCTTCACCAAGCTATACCTGAAAGACGGCTACCACTTGATTAGGATTAAGGAAAGAAATGAATGGAAAACAGCCTCCAGGATGAGATAAGGGTACTACGAATATAAAGTCATGTCATTTGGATTGGTTAATGCCTTAGCAACTTTCCAAGATATAATGAATCAAGTACTTAAAGAATACTTAGACATGAGAGTCATATGTTACTTTGAAGACATTCTTATATATTCAAAAGATGAAATGGAATCCATCAAAGCTGTGAAAAGGATTTTACAAAGTCTATCAGACTTTCAGTTAGTAGTATCGCTAAAAAAGTCAACCTTCCATACCAAAGAAGTGGAATTTCTAACCTACATTGTAGCAGTCGATGGGGTATCCAAAAGCATCTGCAAGGTAGAATCCATAAGGGTTTGGAAACCACCCAAGTCGCTTAGAGATGTGCAAGTCTTTATTGGATTCGCAAACTTCTACCGACAATTCATTAAAAACTTCTTGGCTATTTGCGAGCCAATAATCGTGACATTATAGGGAAATCTGAAGAATTTTAAATGGGGAGTTGAGCAGAATACAGCTTTTGAAGAACTAAAGCACCGCTTCACCACTGCCCCTATACTCCACCACTTTTTCCTAGAAAGAGAAACAGTGGTAGAAACCGATGCGAGTGCTTTAGCACTTGGTTACATCCTTTCTCAATACTTTCCGAAAAAGCTACATCCAGTAGCATTCCATTCACAAAAATTGAATTCGGTGGAGCAAAATTATAAAATTTATAATAAGAAACTTCTAGCGATCTACCAAGCATTCAAGAAATGGAGACACTACTTGATTGCAACGGAAAAACTGATTACAGTCTTTACTGATCATCAAAACCTATAATACTTCGTCATCTCAATAGTCTGGAGTGGCCGCCAAATTCAATAGGCTCAGATATTAGTGGAATACAATTTTGATATTGTATGCTGACCAGGCACAAAGGGTGGAAAGCCTAATGCATTAAGCAGATCACCAGAGTACAGTGCTGAGGAGAGAGCTACACATCGTGAACAGAATACTTCAGGACCAGAAAGTTTTTTGGTATCACTAGTAGTGTAGTGCGGTGATAAATGAGAAGACTGAGATAGGAAAAAGGATTTAGACTTGGCACCTCGAAGAGGTAGAAAGGAACCCATGATTTGAGTTAAAAGATCTAGCAAAATAGCCTGTTTACCAACAAAAGGCTCAAGAATGGCAGCAGGACATGACCTGTATGCTATAGAAGATAACATTGTCCCAAAATATGGACAAGTATTAATAAGGACTGGGATAGCTGGAGGGCTACCTGAAGGAACTTATGGAAGAATTGCTCTAAGAAGCGGATTAGCAGTTCGAAGCGGAATCTCCACCAGAGTGAGGGTAATTGATGCAGATTACACCAGTGAAATCAAAGTTGTACTTTTTAACCATGGAGATATAGATTGCCAGATAAGAATGGGTAATCTCATAGCCCAACTAGTAGTAGAAAGAATCAATACCTCAGACTTGATGGAGGTAGATGACTTGGAAGAGACAGAATATAGGACTGTAGGATTTGGAAACTCCAATATAGTGACAAGATCCTTGATTGTCAAAGAACAGGAACCAAGCATCAGTTACCTACAGGCATTGGCTAAAGACAATGAACATTGGTATGACATTTCAGAAGTACCAGAAAATGTTCTAATGTCAAATACTATTATCCTACAAAAGGGCATGAAGCAGGTTAATCCAGAGTTCTTAAGTGAGGTACAAGCAGCTATCGAGATGGATACAGTATGGAGACAATGGAGGGAAGAACCTATTAGACTACGAGATGAAGGAAAAGATTTCCCTAAGGATTGGACCTTAACTGACGATCTACTATATTATAAGCAAAGACTATTTGTACCAAATAGTCAGCCACTATATATGAAGATTGCAGAAGGATGCCACGCTGTAAAGGTTTCAGCACATTTCGGACAAGAGACAACCTTGGAAATCATTATATGGGACTTCTACTGGAAATAACTTGCAGAATGGATCTACAACTATGAACAATCCTACAATGAATGCCAATATAACAAATTACCTAGACATGCCAAGTATGGATTATTATAAATACTGCAAATACCCTATCCAGCATAGGCATCTATCTCAGTGGACTTTATCACACAACTACCCGAGTTGTAAGGATACACTCAGATAATGGTAGTAGTTGATCAATTCACAAAGATGGCACACTTCATCGGACTACAAACATTGGCTGCTACCAAAGATGTTACAAACACATTCCTAAAAGCAGGCTGAAGGCTGCATGGCCTGCCAACCAAAATCGTCTTGGATATAGACTCTAAGTTTACTGGAGAATTATGAGAATCCCTTTGTAAAGTGCGGGAAATTAAGCAAAGAATGTCACCGGCATACCACTCTCGAACTGATAGACAAACGGAATGTACGTACCAAGTGCTGGAAGAATACCTTCGCAGTTTTGTCAACTATGATCAGGATGACTGATGTCAGCTACTACTACTAGCTGAACATTCATACAACAATTCCGCTACCAACCCTCATAGGATGTCACCATTCTATGCGAACTACGGATTCCATCTACAGACAGATTGGATGAAGGAGCGAGAAGCACAAAATCCAGGAGCAACGCTCTACATGAACTAGATTAAAATAATATATGAACAAGTGAGAGGGTCACCAGAAAAGACACCTGAAGGAATGTCAAAATACTATGACCGGAAAGCTAGACAATAGCCAGACTTCAAGATTGGTGACAAAGTAATGTTAAATGCAAAATACATTCACACCCGACGAAAATCAAAAAGCTAAGCTGTTAGGCGGACGCCAATCTCTAGTATAACTGAGGGACGTAGGCCAAAAATCTTTGTCTGGAGAATCTGTCGAGGAAGGCTCGTCTCAATAATGGTAAAGGTAAAGATTTATCAGGTAAACAATTTAATATTGATAAGATCTCTTCTCCATTGCTTGATGATCTCTCACCAACTCGGACTGCATCGATCTTACTTATAGTAGCCAGTCAGTACTTCTAATCCTCCTACTAACTATGTACCACTTGCTTTCTTCTTGAGTTCAACTTAAGTGCAAACACTATTTGACCCTGAGAATGAGCACACCACTCTACAGCTTAGTCGCAGCTTCCTATTAGGAGCTTCCGATCTTTAGCTCATATAGACTATGCTGGATACTCTAGACTTAATTGCTATCGTTCTAGTAATCTCTTCCGTTCATGAACTGATCAAGTTCGTATTGGGCTGTCTATGCTTCATGCGAGTAAGAGTCCGACGCGCCAACATCTTATGGACTCTTCTCCAGCTATGGCCTTCTAACTGAGCGAGCTTCCCCTTGGTCCGCCAGCCTCCACAGAGGGGTCCTGTTACTAGGACCAACCAACATACAGCTGATCTCAGTAGGTAGGGTGTCATCGGTCTGTCCGTTGTATCATCAACTGCAACTTCCGTATGGGTACTGGGGTCTCCGTCTTCAGTCCTTAATTACTCAACAATCAACTGACCAATTTCTCACAAATAACTTCCTACGCTCTAGCCAGAGTCCCCTCTATGCTATTGGTAGAAAATCCCAAGGTTGGAGGTCTTGTGTCATCATGCAGGGAGCTCCAAACATGTATGTCTGGTTGGTAGAAAATATCTCATACCAAAATAACTTTGACGACAGTGTGGATTGAACACGTGACCTCTTAATAGATGTCACGTGATACTTCCATTAAGCTATGAACGTGCGGCTCCCATAAGGGGGCCGGAGGGGGGTGTTGACACTCTGGTCAATCGAGGGTCTGTGCGCAGTCACCCTACTGTGGGTCTGTGCACATGTCTCGAATTTCAATATGCCTAACATAAGCTCTCAGCTTTACGGTCCTTTCCAAATCTTGGAAAAATGAGGATCACAAGCGTTCAACCTCAACAAATGCGATCAATGGAATATTGATTCCATATTCTACATTGCATTATTGGAACCCTATCACAAATCAGTTCATAACAATCTTCAACAACCTCCTAGTAAGCCGGAGGACATTGATGGCGATCTATATTGGGATGTTGAAAAAGTAGTAAGAAGCGAGATATGTTCTTACAGAAAACTGGTATGCGGCTACTATCAAGAAAGGCAGGAACTGTGGTACTTTGTTAAATGGCAAAGGTGTTCAGAAGATAAGAATACATAGGAGCCAGCTACCAGTATGGAAAATGCAGAGGAAGTTGTAGAGAATTTTTATAATCAAAATCTGAATATGCCAGGAAGAGCAGAAGTAAGATAGTGAGGAAATGGTGTTTTTACTATGACCAAGTAAACATGGAAGGTTTTTTACCCTAACCACACTGAGTCTTAAAATGTATTTAGAAAAATTATAAAGTTATAAAGGCATTCAAGGCAAAGCCTAGTAGGAGGGAGCTCATGTTAGGCATATGGAAATCTGAGACAAAGTGCACAGACCTCACAGTAGAGTAACTGCGTACAGACCCTCAATTTACCGAAGCCAAACACTCCCCTCCAGCCTCCTCATGGGGCTCGCATATCATTAGCAAGATTTCGTGCGTTGGGTCCTATAACCAAACTGTTATATCAATGAAGCCCACTTCATAATACCATATACGTTACTGCTATCTGCCCGACCCCATGCCATTCGGAGGTTATATCAGAGGGGACGTTGGTGACATTTGAGAAGTAGAATGGAAGAAATCTGTGAAAGGCGCATTGAGATAATAGGCTTCAAAGTTAGGCTTCCTAATTATGGGCCGAAAGTGATGGGACATTTTTAGTGAAAGACTCCACGAGGATGTCCCAGTAGTAGAGGCTATTGAGGACATACCAAGTCTATCCATACTATTCTGAGATCAGCTGTAGGTTGGTTGGTTCTAGTAATAGGACCCCTCTACGGAGGCAGGTGGACCAAGGGAAAGCACACTCAGAAAGGAAGATCTAGATAAGCTGAAGATCCTTAAGATGTTGACACATTGGGCTTCAACTTGCGATTGGCACTAGGTGATCTGGTATGAAACTGATCACTTCATGACTGAAGAGACTACTGGAATGATAGTCAACAAGACTAAAGTAATATAATAGTCTATGTGGATGACCAAGTTGCAGACAGCTGTCTGGTATAACAAATAGCGCAGTTATCTCAACAGAGGAATACAATTCCGTAACCGTGAAAGGGTGTGATAAGTTTCAGGGTTAAACGGTGTTCGCACTTATAAGATTCTGGACATTTGCATATTAAAACCAGAGTGGTACTTTGAAGGCATAGTAGTTAGAAGTAGTCTGTGAACACTCAGACTCAGGATATAAATATCGAAGTGCCTTCCAAGCTTTACAGACATCATCAAGCAACGGAGAAGAGATCTTATCAATATAATCTTCCTTATACTATAATGTTTACCTTTACCTATTTTATCGAGATGAACCTTTCTCAACAGATTCTCTGAACAAATATTTTGGCCTACATCCCTCAGTTATACTAGAGTTTGGTGTCCACCTAACATGAAGAGACTACTGGAACGATAGTCAACAAGACTAAAGTAATATAATAGTCTATGCAGTCAACTACGTTGAGGACCTCTGTTTGGTAAAACAAATAGCGCAGTCATCTCAGCAGATGAATACTATTCCATAACTGTAAAAGGGTGTGATAAGTTTCAGGGTCAAACGGTGTTCGCATGTATAAGATTCTGGACATTTGCATATTCTAGCCAGCAGGGTAATTTGGAGGCACAGTAGTTAGAAGTAGTCCGCAAACATTCTGATGTAGGATATAAATATTGAAGTGCATCCTAAGCTTTACAGACATTATTAAGCAACAGAGATGAGATCTTATCAATATAATATGGTTTATTCTTTAAATCTTTACCTTACTTTTATCGAGACAAGCCTTCCTTGACAGATTCTTTGATCAAAGATTTCAGCCTACATCTCTCAGTTATACTAGAGTTTGGCGTCCGCCTAACAGCTTCATATATGAAATACTACCCTCTGTGAGGCTTGCAAGGTTCTTCTACTTAGAGAAAGGATGTCTCCCGAGGGGATACAGATTGTCTGGTCACGGAGCCAAACCTGGCTCCCAGAGTCTGTTTGTGGCTTCTAGATGCTGCTTTCGGGCTGTCTGGAGCATCATCTAAGATCATACCGAGTGATATATTATGAGCAACCCCTAAGTTTGAAATGAAAAAATGAAAAAATGAAAAGAGTTTCAGGCCCCGCTTAGTACGTCATATTGGAAAATGATATCATGCGCCGTTCTATAATACTTTTACATCAAATTAAAAAGCACAAAGTTCCGAGAAAACCACAAATACAGATTATCAAAATGTAACGTGGGCCACATTACAGCCAGGCTTTTACCGATCACTATATACTTGCCCATCCCAAAAGTGTCGGGAACTCTTGGCGTTTACTAGGCCTAAGCGGTGCCAAGATCCCCGAATACTTTTGCGCCGGGCAAGTAACGATAGAAACCCATTTTGAGACATGTGGATCGAGCTATGAAACTACTAACGTGGGGGGGGACAGACAGACTTTCTGTATAATATGCCAAACAAATCCCTCTTTAGATCTATTTTTTCAGTGCGAAGAAGGAGGGGATGCCAAAAAAATAGTCCTCGCATTTACCGCGCGTCAGATAGAGCCTGGATTCAGTGAGATATTTGTCTCTCATACTCCCTCACTCAAGAAAGCTCTTTGCTTATTGTCGCTGTTTAGGCACCGCTCGGGATCTCCAGTCACTCTTTGGCGGAGACTACGGTAGCTTAAGGGGGGGCACTACTCAACTGAATTCAACCTAAACCTACTGTCCTCGTGTCCCCGAACCGAAACTGAGGTGTGTGTAGGAGCCCATTCCACTGACAAAGAGAAATTCCATTTTACAAAGACTTTTACCAAGTGTCTATATAATATACTCCCATAAAAAACATTAAATTCAGAGCAAACATCAAAATACTGAAACAAGAAAAAGCACGAGGGGGTAGCCACAAGGTGGAAAATGCTTTTATAATATCATTATTATCGTAATAACAAGTGTCGACCGCAGTTTGCAGGCGGTGTTACCCAAAACTCTATGATATCGTACCTAAAATCTAAGGAAGGTAGGGTGATGCTTAGGTATATACCTAACACCCCCCTCGATATAAATTTTTTACAGAGATAAGCACCCAACAAAAAGCACCCCCACGGACAAAATTAGCATGCTGAACAGAGTATTGGTTACAAAGGGAAACTACACCAATTCCAGAAAGAAAGAAAAAGAGACACCATTGAGATCTGAGATCTCCAGCATTTTCCCGAAAACTCCACATATGACCCCTCCCCATACCAACCCCTTACCATTTTCACCTGTAGGTAAATAGACAGCCACTGAGCCCCTGAGCAAAGAAACCGGTGCCAAGGCGGTATACGTTTACTAGCTCGTTACAGCATTTCGCAGGGCAACTTACCCTCTAGAATCTCCTGTTTGGAAGATAGTTTGGCATGAAATATTTTTGCCATATCCCTTCGTTCGCTCCCGAGATCTACGACCTTTTAGCGCCTATCTTCTCCTCCCATCTTCAAAAAAATTAGGCTCATCAAGTATGGCTTAGGCCATCCAACGGTGACCCGGCCAATAGAATCCATAGCCCCGATGAGTCAATCAATCCTTCCCTCAAGTAACAATACTATCGCCCTATTCAGCTCAAGCGTAAGGTCCTAAATACAGACGAAGGGATAAGCACAGTCGATTTCTTCTTAGCCAGACACGAGTGACAACCACTACCCGACAGACCAATAAACATGGCTCCCATTCACTCACGGCCACATTATGTGGTTATCAGAGCAGGTTATTTTTCCACATCTTAAAGTCTGCTATACCATGTTACAGAGCAAGCCACACACGCGCGCGCTGCCCGGCCGACACACCAACCCCTTGCACATACATAGGAAGCGTTGGGAAACCTTCCATACCAGTTAATACTTGCACTCATCTATCCTGCTGCTTGCCATGTACCGTACCCGACCACTAGAATTCTCATGGCGGGTGGTAAACCTGTTCACTTGTTCGTCAACCATCGCCAAGACCTCTGCTTGTCATAATTGAAGTTCTACGTAGCAAGCCACCAAAGATACAACTAATTATCCCTTAAAGGATGGCCCCTGAGAACAGCGTGGGACAATAACTCCACCTATGATCCCTAGCTCGACACCAATTCTCGAAAGAAAATCATTGCAAGTGCAATAGCCAATAAGGGTTGTCCTTAGCAGATATTGTGTCTTGGCAAACCAGATCACAACAAAAACATCTTTAGTCTCAAGACATCAAGTCCGTGCGGTGCCCACTCTTCACATTCTTTCCTCCCCCTCCCCCTCCGATCCGCTTTCCCCTCCACCAGTCTGTGCCCTACTGCCCGTTACTAAAAAGCCCCTTAATTGATCGGGCTATATTTGTCAGACGACTCAACCACAAACGTTTACCCGCGAACATCCTCCCTACTATTGGTAGGTATCCCTCTTTCAGGCCTTTTTCCGGTATACGGATGCAATTGTCCGCTAACTCTGTTTGCAGGTGCAAACAGCATCTTTTGTCTTATGATACCTTAGGCATCGCTGATGCCTCTAGCTGCATCCCTCACTCCAAAACCCCAGAGCTCCCCACCCGGTTCCGCACAACCATTTACTCCAAACCCCCCTCAAGCTACCTCCCCTTCCAAAGTACCGCCAACCGTAGCCCCCAAACTGTTTCAAGTCTCCCCACCCCTCTTCCCATCCCCACCAAGCCGAGGGGCCTCCCCAAGTAAAATGAGCGACTTCGAGCTTATCGGAGAAGAAGAGGTATTCTTCGGCGGTGAAGCGGGAGACATGGGTGACGTGGGTGATGAAACGGTTTGCTCAAATTTTTCCGACGTCACGATTGGACAGTTCGGCTCTGCCGGAGCCCTGAACAATGGAGGGAACGCCGGCCCCGGGAAGCGGTCACCCGTAAAGGTACGTGTAGCTTATGGCTCACTGAAGCTATCAACATTCATTTGGAATTATTTTAATTGACTCCCATCGCCAGTCCCGCCCGCAAACCCCAACCAACCGTCAACCCATCTCAACAGCTACAACTCCCAAAACTACCCGTCCTAGATCCCGCCATAATAACATGCAATCATCGCCGGATCCCCCGGCCTCTCCTCCTAATCACAATCAGACGACAAACCTTTTGCTAGACTTTACCCAACAATTTGACGCAATAACTTCGCGTCCACCGATGCCGACAACACCCCTGCACCGCCGCACAAAGTCCGCGTCCCCAGCCAAGGGTGGGAAAACGTCGCCATCGAAATTTGCGCTTCCTCCAGCAACTCCCACGGAAAAGAAGTTCTTCAACCTTCTTGACTTTTCGCCCGGGGCATTGGCCTCCCCTCGCTCAGTACCTTCGATCACACCTCGTGAGGTCGATCAGTTGAAGGCCTCCTTTGCCAGTCAGCTATCGCAGTTGCGTGCAGAGTTGAATGGCCGAGAGGCCGAAATCATTGGCCTGAGAGATGCGCTCAGACAATCAGAAGTACGATATGCAGATGCGAACAACGGCATGAAGCAGCAGGAAGACGAATTCGAAGAGGAACGGAACAACTGGCAAAACACGAAGATAGAGCTAAGACAGCTGTTCGAAACTGAGAGGGTAGAAAAAGAAACCCTCATCCGCGAAATGGAGAAGAGAGAAGACGAACTGAGAATGCTACGAGAGAGAGCAGAAGACGCCCTGAAGGAGCTTGCTGACGCAAAGCACAGAGTCACCTACGCCGAAGACGAGGCCGTCAGGGCCAAGAAGGAGGCCGAAACCGCCTGGAAGCATGCCGAAAAGACCCAGCCTTCCGGTTCCGCCACACCGTCATCCCTGGACTCCATCAACGTCCAGACAGAAGTTGAAAAGGTCGCCCGCGAACTCCACTCCCTTTACAAAGCCAAGCACGAAACTAAAGTCACCGCTTTGAAGAAAAGCTACGAGGCAAGATGGGAGAAGAAAGTTATCGGCCTCCAAACTGAGCTAGACACGCAGAGGAGGCGCTGCGGAGAGCTGGAAGCCCAAATCCAGAGGAAGAATGAGGAAGAGATGACCGCCAATATTAAGTACTCCGCTTCCAACGCCGAGGAGCTCGCAGCACTACGTGATGAGGTTAAGAGACTCGGAGAAGAGCTCAAAGCGGAGAGACGCGAGAAAGGGGAACTAGTCGGTGCTGTCGAGGAACTCCTATCTATCCAAGCGAGCTCTAGCGCCGCGGGAGGGGGGGAATTGGCGGAGGAGCGGGAGAAGGTTAGTAGGAGAGTTGCTAGAGTTAGTGGAGTAGGCTTTGGTGGGAGCATCGGGAGTAACAGTGGATTGAAAAGTGAAATTGAGAGGATGGGTGTCGGTAGGAAGTAAGCCGGCAGGCAGGCGTATTTATACCTTACGAGATTCAACGAGAAATGATATCGGTTGGGGTATTTGGGCATTCAAAATCGTTGGTTGGTTGGTTGGCTGGTTTGGCGGCCGGTTGGTTGGTGGGATGGGACGGAAGGGGGCGTGAATTTATTGTTCTTTTTCTTTTTTTCCCTCTTTGAATACCATAGAGTGCGATAATTTTGTTCCGCTATTTGTATTTTTTTTCAACAAAGTATATTGGAATGGGCTGTCTGGACCGGTTTCTGGCTTGACATCTTGTGCTTTTAGGTGACTTTTGGAGGAAACTACTCGTACATACAGTACTTGGCGATCCCAAAAGTATCCGGAAATCTTGACATGGGTTTAGGCCGGCAGGAAATACCAAGATCCCAGGATACCAGCACTTGTGGAATCGTTAAGTGCATTATTGATAGTGCTGGACACTGATAATCGACACTTGTGTTAATTTGGGCTGCCTACCAAGCGGCGATCACTCCTTAATTGGGCTAGACTATCTGCCATTGCGCAATAATCGGCTAGAATAATTGCCACATTTGGAATAGTGTTGCCAAGATATTCCTGGGAACAGTTAGCTTGGGCTGTGCTAATTGGCCAACTTCCATACAAAAATCACAGACTTTGAACTACTCTAGCACTGCAGCAAAGTAGCAAGTCAATATTTCTCTAAATCCTTCTATAATTCCCTAGACAATCATGAGATAAAGACTTTTACGGAAGCTCTCAAACCTTATGGGTTGCTGTTATTGTTAACTTAGAGGAGTTTGAAGTTAGTTGCACTTCGGGGCGGCTTACTGTAGGGTGTTGATTAGCATTGACCGGTACTCTACCGATCGATACTTGGGCACGGCTTTCTCCAATTACTAGCTGGCGCTCTAGTACAGTACAAGTATCTAAGTTGAGATAAAAATTCGGACCTACAGTACCGGTACTTACTACAAGTGCTCGAGCACTGTGCGAGTACTGTACTTGTATGCTTAAAACTTCAGTGTTCTCACATAAACTCGGGACAAAGCAAAAAAAAAAAATTATGAGTGTGGCGCTTTTTCACCACTTTTTTATACAAGTATCCAGAAATCTCACATAGGTATCATAATATTATAAAAAAAAATCGAATTCGCCAAACCATTTAGAACCATGTGAAAATTTGCTCCGGTCTAAAAAGAAATCAAGCTTTATCAACAGATCTTAGGGGCAGGATATTAGGAGCATGAGAGGTGAGCAAAAGAGGGGTTGAGTATTATCGGTTTTTCATAAGAAAAGGTGCTTTATGATCCAGCATCTCATAGAACAAACCTTGTTCTGCTATCAACGCTCACATGGAGGTGACGAAATTATCCAATTCTTACCGAAAAAACAAAAACATAGGGGAAAAATTATGAAGCCTGTAATGTTACTTCTATTAACTCTACAGTAACTTTTGGATGAGTTGCAAGTCATTAAAGTTGCCCGTTTTTGGTATGAAATGCCAAATTGCCCATGACTTGTTGCGCCAAGATGGTACAATAAAGCACATTTCGGAATTACGATCGCCGTAGCAAAACCTCCCTGACGCCCTCTTTCCAACCAACTCCAGACCCCCTCTACTCCTCTGACAAAGTCCATCAACTACCTCAAGATCAACCACCCATGATTTTATCCAGTTGGCACGCATCACGCACACCCTCCTTAAAGCCACCACCTGAGCCAACCCAAACGGGTCCACCCCATAACCACTCAAGTGAGTCCAAGCTTTCCCGCCAGCCCGATTCCAAATATGACGCATGCCCCGAAGAGAGATGAAACGAAGTGAACCGAGCACGGTACGGTAAGGCGAAACACAAAAAGAAAAAGGTAGTTAATTTATTTTCATTCAACTCGAAGAGAAACTCCCAAAACCCTCCTAGGAAAACAGAAAGATTTTTTTTGCTTAATCGAAAAGTCCGAAACCCATGTCCTCATCCGACTCCTCCTTCTCTGTTTGTTGTCACGTAACTCGTTAGTATATGGCAGTGCAGGGGGTCGAGGGAATTGTAGGATAGAGCGAACCTTCTTCCTTCTCAGGTTCCTTCTCCTCGGCAGCGCCGCCGGCACCACCTGAGGCGGCGGCACCACCACCAGGAGCTGCGGCGGCTCCACCCCCGGAGCCGACGTTCAGGAGAAGGTCCTTGACGTCCTTTCCTTCTAGAGCCTGTTGATTTTTTTGTAAGTCATTGGGCCAGATATCGGATCCTAAGGGAAAAGGCCCACCTTAGCGAATAGCGAGCACCAGATGGGCTCAACTTCGGTGATACCGCAGGCCTTGATGAGAGCCTGGAGCTTGTCGGCCTATAGAACAAAAAAAATCAGCATCCAGCTCTCCCTCCCTTCTTCCCTCCCCCTTTCTCTTTCTTTCTTTCTTTCTTTTAACTCATACTAAATTTCCTGGATGAGGAGGGAATGCGTACTGTGACCTCAACACCATCATCGGCAAGGATGAGGGCGGCGTATGAAACGGCGAGTTCGGCGTTGGACATTGTGTTCGTAGGGTGTTGGCGGAAGGTATGGGAGGTTCCTTTCCTGATTGTTGAATCCGAAAGAGTTTGTCGTCCGTCGTGTTGTTGTTGGTAGGTGAGGTTGGCCTGGTGGACTGCTATGCGGTAGTGGGGGGGGAGAGAAATTGTGGGGCTTTGCCCTAGCACTGGTTAGTGTTGGTGGGGGTTTGAAGATTGGGAACGAAAAAGCAGTCCAAAGACGATTTGTATGATAAAAAATTCTTTAGATAAGATTAGATTAGATCAGATTTCTCGGTTGGATTTCAGCTTGGCTCGCTCGGAGAGCAAAGCTTGGCGTTAGCGGGAGGCCCACTTTGCGCTGGGGTCTTTCATCTTCTAGCGTACCTTGTCACTCGTCTTTTCCCCTGCAGCCAGCTCGATTCCCTGGCACCCAGACGATTGCCCTGGCTGTGATTGATCCACCTGAGATAAAGAGCTATTGCCTAGTATCACAAATTCTCTTCTTAGGAGAGTTATTGGGCCACGGTACAAGGTAGGTACGAGTATTATTGGTACTGGTTCAAGCATAGAAATAGCGGGGGGGGGACTGGGGTGAATTATGCCCGCGCCGTTGGCTATCTCAGCGCTCCTCCCTCTCTACCCATTCGACTCAGTTACGATTCTCCATCATACACCGTTTGAAGGAGATGGGTTTTTCAATACGAGTGATCGTATTGTGATGGGCTTGCAATGGAATCTGAAGATGTTACCGAAGTAAAGACCAGGGATCTGGGGGAAGTTAGGTCACACAAAAGGTTGGTAAGACATGAAGATTTGCGGTCTCACGGACCCCCATCCACCTTCTTCTGTGTTGTCCACTCTCTCACAACAGCCCTTTTCTTTCTCATTCGGACTACCGGTATCATAGGGTTTCTTTTTTTTTTTCGGGTGATGAGTGGGTTCTGAATGATGCGTAGGATGCAATTGCCTGTTAGGATATGACAGCAAGTGTTTCTCTCGAATTCCTTGAGCGCAACAACTCATCCTTCCAAGATTTTCCTTTCCTTTCCTTTCCTTTCCTTTTTTTTTTTTGAAAAAAAAGGGATCACCGTCAGATACTTGTAATATTCAGTGACGGTGCGTGGTTGAGGCTCATGATGCCGAATCGAGGAAATGGCGGGACGGCTTTAGCGGGGACTGATCTAGCTTTGCAGCAAGGTACGAGCAGCAAATACAACTGGACACACGCGTTATGGTGTCCCCTAGAGTAAACAGAAAACCTTTCTTTCTTTCTCTCCTTGTATTTACTTTCCACGCCATCATAGTGTTCTCCTTATTCCTCTGCATATTCTTCTATTCATCGCCCTCTCGGGAATTTGGGGGAGCTCTGTTGTTCATTCCGAATTTTGTCCTTTCTTACGGGTATTTTCCTAGTTCAACACCGGTACACTCCCGCCATCTCTATTCACCCTGTAGAGCGTGCAGCAAGGCTTGACATTTTCTCAACCGCTGATTCGATAGATCCTAATTTTTGTGGCAACACACCCAGAAAGCTGGGATCTGCTGGACAACGCATAACTTCTTACCTTCCCTCCCCCAGCCTACTTTTTCTCGAAGGAAGAAGAGGTGGTGGAAAGGCAATAGGGACACTGGGTGTTTAGAGAAGGAAAGGGAAGAAAAAAAAAAGAAAGAGATAGGCAAACCGGTGGTAAGAATTAATTGATTGATTGCTGCTTCTGCTCCTGCTCCTGCTCCTGCTCCTGCGGTATATCGTTCGCTCTCTCTTAGTTTTGATCGACTTTCCTCCTCTCCCTTTCCTTTCCAATTCTCTTCTCCTACTTGCTCTTCTCCGTTTTCTGGGGTAAGAACAGGAAAAACTCGAAGGCTGGATTTTTTCTGCTCTTGCTTCGTTCTTTTTGGTCTCCGTTTATAACAATCACTGTAGTCGTTTGATTGTTCCCGTTTAATTTTCTAACCTTTCTTTCCTCTCTTGTTTAATTCTTTGAGTTTTTATGAGTGACGGCAAGGGAAGCAGAGCAGGAGGCCACGCAGGACGAGAGGAAAAAAAGGATAACTGAGAATCATTGAGAGAGGGAAAAGAGGGAAGCCAACTCCAGACCGGGCTAACGGACAAGACATAAACAACAACAGAAGCTGTTTGTATAGCGGCGATTGACAAACCCAGGGACTCAATTGGTTTATTATGGTAGCGGCAAGTTGTCCTTGACCGTCGCCTCATCCTCTTTTTGCGGGGCTGTAGGTTGTTCTCTCGTTTCATAGGGACAGACGCGGCTCCAATTGTAAGTTCTCTTCTCACCCAGCCCCCCAATTGACACGATAGTAGGAAATTGATTGTGCCTGCCGTTCCTCCCATACATGACCCCGAAATACGCTTCTCCTACCCTCCCCCCCAACCCCCCCCATTACTTCCCCTTACACACACACTTCCCACCTGCACATGAGAGACACGCCTGGGCCTAACCCCCTTCTAATGTTGTTGGGCTCCAGGGAACGAGACGAGCTGCACACGAAGCGCCGCCCTGCTTCACATCCACTCTCTTATTCTATCACAATTACCTGCCATCCTGTTTCTGTGCACCCACCACCACCACCTCATCCGCATTACCCTACTCTTGGAAGTGATATCCGATATCCGCCGCCATCTTGTTCTCCTCTTCCTCCTCTCCATCCTCGTCGTCACCGACACCGACGAGGGGAGACTTTATTCGAGGTAGCGACTACACTCAACACCGAAGGTCCGCTACAGACTCTCCCACCCTTCCCGCCTTTCAAGTGTCCGCTAGAATATCCCGACATACTCTTTCTGCCATCCACTTTGCCCTAGAGGAAGCAATTCGCACTCCGCATCTTTTTTCGCCTGACCCCGAGGAAGAGAACGCGTCTATGTCAGCGACGATGGCTTCGGGTGCCCCAGGTCCCACGCCGGTGGCTCAATACCCTACATCACCCACAGCGAATACACAACATCAACAACGCGGACACTCAAGACAGCCGAGCAGTGCGCGCCAAACCCAACATCAACAATACCCACATCATCAGCAGCATGGCGGCGGCGACGGTTCCGCTGCGCGTCGAGATACGAGACCTAGAGGCGCAAGCCAATCCGCGCAGCAACAACAGCAGCAAAGCATGGGGGTTAGTGGAGGAGCAGGTTATTTGGATGACAAAGGATCAACGGCGAGGGTTGGCCACTCAACCACTGGACACACGCGAGTTGCGAGTGGCGGATCGGCACAACCAAGGGTTCACGCTCCTAGGCCTGCAACGTCGGGAGCGTCCGCGCCGGGTGGGGGTCAGCCATCAGGCCAAGGACACCCCTCTCAGCGCCAGCCTCAGACTACTGGCTCTTCCAAATCACGACACACGGAACCTGGTCGGCCAGCGCCGGAGCAGTCTCGGACTCAGCCGCAAGCTGTTCCCTCATCAAATCGTGTTCCTCCACAAGCTGGCGCCCAGCAACCAATATCCTCAAATCGTCCATCTTCCGGTGTTCCCAACTCGGCTACTCCCGGGGGAAGTTCTAGTCGTCAAACACAACACCAGACTATAACCAGCAGTTTCCCGCACGCGTTTGAGCGGTGGGAACGGCTTTCTTCGCGATGGGAGGGACTAACCGGATATTGGATCTCAAGGTTGGAACATAACAGGGAGGAGTTGGCTGGTATGCCTATAGAACAGGAAATGGCTAGACAGATTAGCGATCTCTCTACTGCTGGCGCGAATCTGTTCCAGGCCGTTGTAGAGTTACAGCGCCTTCGCGCTTCTTCGGAGCGAAAATTCCAACGGTGGTTCTTTGACACTAAGGCTGATCAAGAGAGAGCTAAGGAAATGAGCAGTGAACTAGAGCGTTCCTTGCGTGTAGAGCGTCAACAGCGTGCGGACGCCGTCAGCCAAGTGCAGAGACTAGAAAAGGAGAAAGAGACAGTGGAGAAACTTGTTGAGGAGATGAGGAGAGAGTTGCAGATTTCGAAAGAAGAATGCAGACGTTCCTGGGAGGAATTGGGACGAAAGGAGCAGGAAGAACGAGAAAAGACTAATAGTCTCAAAGAAGGAAATCCAACAATCGTCGGTGGAATTCAGGTATTCCCAATGCCCATGCGTGGGGTTCCTGACAGAGGCTCGAATAGACCCCGAACAGCTGGAAGCAGCAATACTGGGGCTACTCCTCAACCGATGACGGAGGAGCAGTTTCATCAGCAGTTCCAAGACAACGGATATGGCAGGGAAGCGATAGCAGATTATGGCGGTGCGCCACTCCATCATGAACCCCATTTGCCGTCACCGGGACAAGTGCCTCCCACTTCGGCTAGTGGCGCACACTCTGTTTCTGACACTGCTCCTCCAGCTTTCTCCCAACAGCAATCGCATCGGCCGTCAACCTCGGGCCAGCAGCAACAGCAGACCCCAGACGTCCACCCCTTCTACCAGCATCAACACTCAGCTCTTCACCTTCCGCCTGATCAACAGCCGGGAAGGACTCTTTCTCCCGGTGAGGAGTCATACGTAACCAACAACTCTGCGGTGCGCTCGCGCGAGTCTGGATCCGTGACAGAATCGCAACAGTCAGAAGCAGGTGAAGGAGATGGCGGGTGGGAATACGACTCGCAGGGAAACCCCACACCTGTCTCGTACCAACGTCGTGAGCCCAGTCGCGCGGAAGAAGAGGAGGAGAGTTGGGATACTTATCCCACATATGATGGAAACGACTACGAATCGAACGGTGGAGGCAGCGGTGGAGGAGTAGCGGTTGGCTATGGAAGAGGCTGGGAGGGCGTTTCAAGGGCTCATCACCATCCTACGAGATTGAGCGACGTTCCGGAGGAGGACGAGGAGAGGAGAACTCACCTCGGTAGCGAAGGCGGCCGGATTTCGAGGTAGCTTTTGTGAGGAGCGTGCTCAAGTCACAAAAAGGGGACGTTATGAGAGAGTGTGTGAAGGGAGGGCTGGGAGTGACGATTGGAATGAAGAAGTATAATCCTGGATTATGTCTTCAATCTTTCCCTTCATTCCTAAGTTTTTTCTAACTAAACCGCATTGGTGAAACTTCATTTGCGTGTTTTATTCCTACGAAAAAGGTTTCCTTTTTTTACTATGATACCGATTACTTTCCCGTTCATGTTGGACCGGCTAAGGGTGGGGATAGGGAGGGGCGGGGTTGTGGTGCAGCTTCTTGGTGTCTTTTTTTGCTTATCTCATACTTTTTTTTTCCTATACTTGATCAACTCCAATCGAATCAAAAATTTCCAGATCTAATTTCTCTTTTCTCCGTTTTCGTTTTTTCATCTCGTCTGTCTGGGGGTTTTTGCTTGATGTTTTTCTCGTTTTTTTTTACCCTCTTTCCTATCATTTCTCCATGCTCTACCGGTAATCCATCCATTCCTCCGCTATGATACCTAGCCCCCTCAAAAAGTTATGTTTTATAGATATCATACTAAGTTAACACTTGAAGAAGAGAGCAAGAGAGCGCAAAAAAAAAAAAAATATAAAAAAAAAATATCGCAAACAAAAAAGAGCATTACATTTTCTGATGTTCCCCCCCCCCCTCTTCTTCATTTCTTATATCCCTTTTTTTTTTTTTCGTCGCATTTTTTGTTTTATGCTATGTTTCAGCTCAGTTCATTGTTTACTTTTACTTTTTCTTATTCCTATCTTTTATTTATTTATTAAGTTTTGTATAATATGAATGAGTAACCTGCTGCTGAAGCTGAAGCTGATGAGTTAGTTGAGTTATATATATATATATTGTGACATGATGCTGGAATGATATACAGTCGCACCTCGCGATCCCGGACGGCCAATATCTAAAAGAATCCGTCCAGCGCAGCGAGGGATCCGGGACAGCGGGTCGGGCTTTGGTGGAAAGAAATTTAGAGTTCACAGAGAGCCATACGAGACAGCGAGGTTTCCGGATTATCGAGATCTGGGACAGCGAGGTGTGACTGTACGGTAATATAATATATAATATGTTATATAAGTTATCTATATTTTTGGAAAATGGAAGTTAAGGGTTGTGCCTGATCTCGGGAGGTGTTCCGGTGATCTCTGGATCTTTGCTTCGTCGCGGAAAGGTGTAAGTACCGGCACTTTTGTACTCGTGGCTTACGGTGTGGTACTGTACGTAACGGAGAGGGGGGGCACAGAGACATTGGTATTGTATTGTGGGTGGACAAAATTAAGCGGAGGCGCCAGGCGGCGTGACAACCGATCGCTCCTGGACAACCTCGCACAACAGCCCCACCACAAAGATCATTACCACCCAACCCATACCCCATAATACCACCTCTTTTCTTTATTCTAAGTAGTGATTACTGCTATGTATTTATATTATTTTTTATTATTTTTGTTGGTTGATGTTGAGGTGGTTGAATGTATGAGGGTTGTCATCACAGGGCAAATTGTGTGTCCGTTGTCGTTGTCATTCTCCGCTTAATTTTGTCCACGCACAATACGGTACTCGAGTATTTGGTGAGCTTGTGTGTAGGAAAAAAAGCAATGTTTGGATCTGTTGATGATTTATTTGTTTATCCTTTAGTCTAAGGTTTGACTATCAAGGTTAACTTATCGAGATATGGATGAAATGCTCGTTGATCATTTGGGCGGAAACTGGGCTACCGCATACCATAACATGCTGGACTAGGCTAGAAAAAAGGACAAGGTAAAAAAAAAAAATTAAGTAAAGCCCAATGATCAATGACCCGCCATTTCCACAACTACAATGCCCGCCATTTAAAGCCCGGTGATAACCAACTTCTTAGCACTAACACCATGGAAAAGGTCCTCAACCGCCTTCTCCACCTCTTGTAAACCACCACTGCGAACCTCGACCGGGGTCTCAATGATGCCCTCAGCGACAACCTTGGAGTAGTACCCGCCTGGAGCCCAAAAGTATTGTTTCTCCTCCTTCGCCGGCTCCTCGGAGAAGTTGTATGTGAAGAACTTGATGACCAGGCTTGCCGGCCACCCCTCGATGGGCGCCATGCTGGGCAGTAGCGAGAGGATGGTGCCCTCAACTTCCTTCTTCCCCTGCAATTTCTGGAGAACGCGCCAGATGGCGGCGTGCGAGTCACCGGTTCCGGCATTGTCGAGTATCCCGGCAAATGGACCGTGGGAGGCGATCTCCTTTGCCTGGTCGTAGGTGTAGATGTTCTGCGCGCCGAGGGACTTTACGTATGCGTGGTTGTGCGTGGAGGCGGTGGTCACGACGGTGTAGCCAGCTCTGATGGCGAGTTGGATTGCGTATCCGCCGACGGAGGTGCTTCCTCCCCAGATGAGCACGGGCGCAGAGCCGCTGGGGGCAGTCTTGGGTAGGTCGAGGCCGACGAAGAGGGAGGAGTATGCGACGGGGACGTTGACGGCCAATGAGGCGGCCTTCTCGAAGGTGACGCTGTCGGGGAGTTTCAGGGTGAGGTCGGTGCCGACGGTGTACTTCTGGAAAGCTCCGTATTTGTTATCGCCGGCTCCGTAAGCGGGTGTGGTGGAGAGGACTCGATCGCCCTTGGTGAAGTTTGGGTTCTTGGACCCGACGACTGTGCCGGCGACGCCCGAACCAAGGACTGCCGGGTACTTTAGCGGGATGAAAGCGATGCGGGCTTGCTTTGCGTCGACGGGTTGAAGAGGGATGGCCTCATTCTTGATGAGCACTTCACCGTCCCCGAGTGTTGGGATTTCAGTCTTCTCGACGACGAGAGGGGCCTTGGCCTCGGGGATGTATGCTGCTTCCGACATGTTGCTGGGGCTGTTCGAGTTGTCGTGGGTGGACTTGTAGTAGAGTGCGTAGGCGAGAACACTTAGTGTGCAAATAGATATGAAGATCTTGCGGAATGGATAGAGGGAGTCGTGGTGTTTCTTGTCGCTGTGTGCTGCTCTGGAACTGGGGTTTCTCATCGTGAATTGATGTTTGGCGGTTGAGAAGGTGGCTTATATAGCTTTTTTATCCTTCTGTTTGGTCTGGCTCATGTATTGCATGATATAGTCGGAATCGAGCTAGGATCTGGTCCTTGCCTTACTCCGTCCTCTGCGCTTCCCCGCAGTACGGGGGTGTTTGTTCTGTTTGTGTTTGTCATTTGTAATGGCGAGGCTCGTATATTCCGGTGTGGTCAGGTTGGAAGAGCAAGGTAGGGCAGATGGTATGCTTGTACTGGTACAAATGAAGGGTTGGAAAGATTAAGGAGGGAGAGGAAGAAAGAAGTGGTGGGGAGTTCTGCGGCAGGTGGGGTGGGACAGAAACAAACTTGGAAAACTGTGTGGTGCGGTAAGCGAGCATTACCAAGCAACGGCAACCTTTTACCAAGTATCAGCCGTCCGGGGAATTGCCGCAGTTGCGTACCGGTATTTGATCTGTCCCACAGAAGAGTCAACGGTCCCACGGTCCCACATACCAAAAATATTCTCATCTTACTTCGTAGTAGTGATTGTGCTGTGCCACACCCCTACTAGATATCCACCAAGTTAGTAGACTAATGGCAGGCTATTGTGCATAGCATCGATACCAAAAAAAACCCTCTGCGGCCTCGTCTATAATAGATCCAGAGGCATTGGGGGGGTGGGGGGGGGGATTACTGTAAGTTGAATTAAATTAAATTTCGTTATCTACTCGAGTACTGAATTCTACTGAAGCACTTCATTAGTGATTTCCTCTTTGATATAACCTATCCCAAGGCTTTCCGTCCCGCTGTGAGCTGTGCCAAATAAGGCTGCTGCTAGTACGGCACTGCACAGTTAGCTGTGATGCGGGAGATAGACACCATAACGATTGCTTTTCCGGGGACCCTGGATCGGCGTTAAAGTTTGAGCTTTTTTTGGACCCCGAGTAAAAATGATCTACCGGGACTGTATGGTACTTGTGTACTGTACCGGTCTTTAGTTCACGTAGTAGCAATACCGTACACTTTCCGATTCGGGTCTTCCATCTCCTTTTTTGCTCACTTTCCATGAGCTCGTATGGATAATTTTGGGATTAAATGGGGGGGGGGGGGAGCGGATCGACTTGATGGTTTTGGGTGGGGGTTAGTGGTTGGATGGTTTAAGAGGTGTTAGGCGGTGCAGTAAGTTGGACCTCTTTGAGAAAAGAAGCTTTTGCATGCCAGAGTTGGTGGGGGTTTAATAAAAGCTTTATTTTTTCCTCTTTGGTGCTGTGCTATTATATGTTGATAAGAGTATGATCTTTGTGAAATCGTGACTTATATATAAAACTGTGGGGTTATGGCGGGGAAAATTTTCGGTTTCTAGTAGTTGCCTCTCTCTCTCTCTCTCTCTTTCTCATAAGGTGGTGATATTAATCATCATGTATCACGCGGAGCACCTTTCCGACCGGTTGCGATGTGCTGTCCAATTGCCCGAGATATGATATCAGGGGAATTGATTTTGTGTGATATCTAGTTGTCAATGATTGCGTGGCTTGGTAGACTACAATAGTTGAGGTTCCAACAAACTGGACCGAATCACGTGATTAAGAGATGATTGGCCGCGTTCCTTTGATCCCGAAAGGTACCGGTATTCTAGTAATTACCATACTCGTAGTATCATGGTTTCAATGCGAAGTGTAGCCGAGCCAATAAGAGCTCACGAAGCCCCAGGTTGCCACACTTTAAACAAATACAGGTAGCCGCGAAATGTAGTCTCCCCCTAGCGCGAATTTGGCTTTTTATGCGGAAGGGTACGGCAAGTGCCGCAGAGAGAAGTATTATATGCATAAGCTAGCTTGAACGAGCTCCCAACATAAGTCCGAGGCTAAACTAGATCTACAAATTACGGAAACAGCCTCCACCATACGGAAAAAAGTAGACTAAGTACTGTACACCAGGATTAGAAGCATGGGTGGGGGGATGTAATCACACATCAACAAGGATAGGAAGATTGGGGAAAGTGGGGGGGTATTGGCGATATGGTGATGTTCGAATGGGAGTTTCGACGAAGGGGAAATGGTAAAAGTTGGGATTGCGTGCTCTCATTGTGTATTTCACATCGGTAAGGGGGGGAGGGAGAGAGAGACTAGCTAGACGAAAAACTAGTAGATTCAGTGGAGTTTGTAGAAAATGTTATCATAATTATCATATTGAAGTTTGGGTAAATACGGAGGAGGGGACGCAGAGATCACTGGACAGGACGGACGCTTACTGTAGGAAACCCTCGAATTTTTTTTTTTTTTTAACAATAATCATATTGATTTTAGAGTTTACCTCTGTTCTCTCTCATCTGACTTCATTCAACCTAATTGAGTATGCATATCATACCTCCTGCCACTATCTCCAGTATGATATCAATTCTGCATCCAGCATGTATTTGCGCGGCAGGGGAGACATTCTCAGTTGGGCGTTCAGTACCGTATCGTACCACTTGGGTTTTAACTTAACCTTACCTGCTTCCCAATGCTTTGATCCCTCTCACACATACATACTGGAGGCCTCATCAAGCCACGAAAATACATATAACGTCCGTGCGGCGCACCAGGGTACAGTATGAGTAGATGGATGGATTGGATAATCGATGCCTGGGATATTATTCTGGAGGTGTCGGCACAGGATATCACTCGGTATCCTAAAACTTGTGGCTAGTGGGGGAGCTCACACTTTTCTTTCTTTCTTTCTTTCTTTCTTTCTTTTCCCTTTGAAAGAGCGTAGCTTGTGGCTAGCTATGTTACTTACTGCGGCGGGTTATCGCAATAAGGCTTCTTATAATATTATCATATATATATCCTGGCCGTTATTCGATCACTTGACGTGGGCTCTCTAGGGAATAATACTCTTCCTTATATTACCTCTCGTTTGCTTCTCTCTGTGGAAATGCACCTACCGGGGCGTCGTAACCATTCGGGCTGTCCGTCATGGTATGTTACTCGTATGTTGCGGAAAAAGGGTCTTGCATATATGAGCGACTAAACAAAATATATCCCCCTGTTTCGGACACTTCTGGCGGGCCTGGAACGAGTATTAGCCCGCACGGTTAATAATGATGATGATGATGATAAAGTTTAGGATTGTTTTGATTGTTCCTTTTCCTTCTATAGTTTCCGATTTTCCAGAAACAATACCGTACAGCCGAATGAGGTTTGGTGAGTCTGCAACTGCGGTACCTTTCCACCATTACGGTACCATTTCTCTCCTGCGTCCTATTGAAAAGGCGTTCGAGAAAACCCGGTCTGCAGTGCAGGCTTGGAATGACGCGGCTCAGCCAAAGTACCCATAGTCTAATTACTCGAACAATTCACTATCTCCGCCGGGCCTCTAACCTTCGCAGTCAGAGACAAAATACCTCGAGGGAGGATAGTCTTTGCCTGATGCGGCTTGAGCGAGCTGAAACTTGTGGATCCCATTAGCGGTGCTCGTAATTTCGTTAACTTGTTCGGCCCAGCCTATCGCAGTTTAGCCCTGTTGCTTGTTGGTGGTGGACGGTCCAAGTAAATTCCGGCAGATATCATACCTGGCAGGAGCTAAAGGTCACGCGGTGCCTGGTGTTTTGACCTAGCTCGCAAAACTTAGACTAGATCCTGTGATACCAAGATCGAGGAAGTATCCGGCACATATCGGATGCAAGATCAGATTGCAACAGAACTGGTGAATTAAAGTTAAGTTATCGACACTAATAATTCCCATAATATAATAATAGATGCTCGCCTCCATGGTCTTACATACCCCCCCTCAAAGTGCACCAACGACTCGGGTTGTCGGATAAACTCCCTACCATATCGCACCCTCTAGTTATCGCTCTTTCCCCATTCTCTAAAATAACAAGAGGAAAGTGAAAAACAAAAGAATAGAGCTAAAAAAAATGCCCTCCTTGTAAATTTGCGTTATTTAGTCCAGGTGAACCCGATGAACCCGCCGAGCGATAAACCATGACGCGCCTTCAGTCCCATCCAATCGTATCCCCCAAAACCTTGAGCATCTCCGCTTGACCTCCCACGTTAGGTCCGGACCAAGCATTATTCGCCTGGGCAGCAAGTCCTCTCTCTTCCATTAGCAGGTTGGTACCATGGCATCGTATTTCCCAGTAATGACCCTTGCAATCCCGCGACACGCACAATTCATAGTCGAAGCTGTGGCCGACCGCCGGGGGCAACAGCAGTGGGCCGGTCATTTCGGGGCTGCTGATAGAGAGCTCTGCGCTGCTGGTTATTGGCGGGGTGAAGTGGTTCACTAACATGTCCTGCTCGCGCCAGGTGAGGTCAGACTCTGAAAGCATGTGAGCCAGTCTAGGTTTGGTGCAGTGGCTGATCCCAAAGACAGCCGAGTCGTCTGTTACGAGCCCTTTGGAGGATGGGGGCTCCAGGCTATGTGCTTGATGGCATCGCAGAGGGTGAAAGTATCGTCAGCTTTGCTGATGGGGCTTGCTCTGTTGGCTATGGGGGAGTCAATGGGCAACGACTGATGGAGGAAAGATGGGGGCATAGCGAGGGTGAGGTGGGAGCTAGATTGGGTGTTCTTGATGAAGGAGTAACTTACAGCTGAGGCACGGCAAGTACTTGACCAGAATCAAGTCAATGTTACAAGTTCTTTCCCCCAGCTATCTCTTCTAAAGGGTATAAGAAGAATTGGTCTCCGTCCCTAATACTAGAAGGGAGAACGAGTGCCGGTCCAATCCCATGGATTAGAATCTGATGGTGTATCATACGGGTAGATGATAGATACCAGTTCATCCACCTTCCACATGGTATATAACCCCCCCCTTCCCTCCCTCTATTCGGCACAATATGGCAGCAGTCGCATTAAAGTTAGAAATATTTAGCGCTTCTTTTCCCCTACAAAAAGTCTCAAATCTGCAGATGGGTTGAGATCCGCGTAGCCCCAGGGCACGGTGGTGGATCAGTGAGATCTGTATGATACAGTAGCCCCAGACGAGTCTGTGGACAGAGATACAGTTGACTATTTCTCGATCATGGATCTCAACTCCGGACTGAACCTACATTCCGCTGCCTGTGAATTCCCGACCTTTGTTTCTATTCTCGTCGGGAAAAAAAGTGACTGAGTGAGTATTTGCGTCCATGTCTTGGCGTATAGCACCGCAAATCCCTCTGATGACGAAAGAGAGAGTTTGTTTCTTCTTGAAGTCCCAACATCACGGACATCTGGGTAATTTCCAGACTTCCAATAAACCCAATATGAGCGCTACATCAGCCCCAATTACCCCGGTAATTATCTCTCGATTATCTGTTTTTGGGATATTATTAAACTAATTCATTAACTCTAGGAAGCTTTTCTAGTAGCAATCAAAGAGCTCGAGTTGGAACAACTCCACGCAGAAGCTGCTCGCCTGCAAAATTCACTCTACCATCTCGCTCGTTCAAACATAGCGCTGCAAGAATTCCAAAACGACCCAGAACTCAAGGAAGCAATTGACGATAACGAGATCACCATTCAGCGCCAAAAGCAAAGAGTTCAGATGATTCTTGAAGAAATCCAAAGAAGAGGTTTCCCGACAGACCACACCACCCTGCGGAATGCTGCTAATGCCATAAATGGCGAAGGGGGGAGCGCGGATACCCAAGCGGGGGGAGGGCAGGAGGAGGAGGGAGATCCCATGGATATAACAAGGCCGGAGCCCCCCACGCAAACGAGGGAGGAGGAGGAGGAGGTTCATGCGGGTGACCAGGGAGAGGGGGGCGTATACCTGTGATTTTCTGACCCGAGCTCCGTGGGCAGCTGTTGAGTTTGAGTTACTACTGTGCCTTAATAGTGGTATTTGTGCAAGCTGGAACAAAAAGTTCTCCAATCTTATAAGCGGGGAACAATTGGTGGGCACCGATTTGTGAATCGATTTCATCCAACTATCGAGTTTTGTTGCTCCTGATTGTCTTTGTCGTAGCTGAAGGTCGACAAATTTCCCGCACCAATAGAGTTTGAGCGATCCCAAGAAATCTGATCTCTCCTCTACCGATGTGCAATAGCTCGGCCTGGGGTGAGCTGCCGAGAATGGCTCAGTTAGTGACAGATGCCCCGTACTGTACCAGTGCACAAAGCTGCCCCGCCAACGTTGATTCCCTCGAGTCACGTGTTTTGTTAATCAAAGGTGGGGGGTTTTGGTTGGCTAGGCAACGGGACCTGGGAAAAACATTGGTGCGGTTTCCAGCCAACACCTAGGCAAGGTGACTACACAATAGAGTCCGCTCTCAACCAACAACATAACAACATCATCTCCAACAACTCCAGACTCGCGCAATAGCAGGATTCTGAAGCCCCCCGTGCAATCGACCTTGATGGCGGAACTAGCTGCCGAGGCCCTAAGAATCATATCCTCCCCCTATGCAGTTTCTCTAAAGGTTCGTCACGGATTCCGTGCTTGTCTTCCACCTCTGCAACCTACTGATTGAGGGCCTTGCGTGGCCTCACAGAAACTTGATTCCATAGTTAGAGTTAGTCCCTTAAATGATCTACAATGCTGGGTGGATGCAAATCCGTGCCAGGTTGGAGTTCTTGCTAGTTCAATTGTCCGGGCATTGGAGTTCTGCCCGTACGCCCTGCCGGTTCTTGCGAAACTTGGTAGCTTGAACCCTTCTACACTTCATGTGTTGTCTTGGAGGGGATTATTACATCTTACTGATCCATAACAGGACGTATTCAAGCCGTGCGAAATGCCATGCTTGACGAGAAGAGGACGTTACTCGAGACACTTCTGCGCAACGCAAACCGAGACGGGAATAACTGGGAGAAGGTACACACTCTAGTCGGTCTTCATTCGTGGTATAAGCGGACTTATCCGGGTGTTTCTAGTATTCCCCCGCGTGTTTGGCGCTGCTATCAACCCCCCTGCCATGTGAATTCCCGGTACCGGCGCTCATCCTCCCTGTCTTTCTTCACTGTGTTGAAGTTGCTACAAAGAATCCATGTGCAGAGTCTATCCGGAATATCTATAATCTTGTATCCAACGGATATGGATATCTAGCGGAGCTCCTCACGCCGGCACAAAAGTCGCTACTTACAGATCGACTATCGGGGTTTCTCACAACCTCAGATAATGCAGTACTACTCCTTGCTCTAACTACGATGTCCTGCATTGGTGCTGTCCTGGACGGTGTGGACCCCGGAAGCGCAGTCAATAGAGGCGAAGAGACTCGCCAAAAAGGCGGGACAAAGGACTTTTTCAGTGGGAGGAAAGCCGTTAAGGTGATGAACCTCGTAACGAATATCGTTATTGATGTTGCCTCGAGAGATTCTGGAGATTTGGAGTATTGCATTGAGCAGATCAGATTGGCAACCGTCATCGCTAGTAATATGACAGAGAAAGTCAAAGAATCCTTAGTTAACAATACTCTCAATATAAAAAAACTTGTGGAGAAAATACAACGTCCCGGGTTGGAGAAGCGGGCACTTAGAGAGGTGTGGCGAGAAATAATCCACAAATGATTTCAATAGTAACCCTCTGACATCTCCTCTAGGCTCTAAACTATGCAATAGCATTATATCCTCAGAAGTCGCCAATTCCAGCACTGCCCCCGATCATCAAAAGCCTTTCTCATCAGTCAATCCGAGAGGAGGCGCAAAGCCATAGCTCCTTATTCTTGCCACCGAGCATGGCGAGGGTGCTCGGAGTATGATCTCACATTTCGTTTGCACAGAATGCTGGCTAATCTGAAGACAGACCATGAGTTCCCAGGATTACATCTCGGATTTAATTCGGTCAATGCTTCTCGCATCCTCTTCGCCGTCCCCAATGACCAGTGCCTCCCATCTTGAGCTTCAGGACCGAATACAGTTCACTACCTCTTTATCGGATCTGGCCACTGAGTCCCAGCAGCTCCGAACAGCTATTTTGTCATCCCTTGTCACGAACAAGCTCTCACATCCAATCGCAACCTTTTTATCGGCACATGACAAATCCCCAACTTATACTTGCCAGGATTGGGAAGTCTGCCCCGCTGGTCTCCTACAGTTGCAGAACGAATTGGCTGTAGCCCTTTGTACGTTGGTTTTACGAGCTGGAGTTTACTCCCAAAAGGATGACACAATCGGTCTTGATCCATCACTCGCTACCTCTTTGTTGGGAAAGCAACTTCGTCTTTCAAAAATTAAGAATGCTTGCTCCGCTCATTACTCAATACGATCAAACCCCAACTCTACAAGTATCGTATCCATATTCGAGACCTCTGCAACTCCTGACATTAAGACTAACAGCCGTGACTGGCGAATACATCTGAGAGAAGCGATGCTTAGAGACGCCGGCCGGCAAAACGATGTGATCATCGCCGAGGTTGGAAAGATATGCCGTGATCTAGAAATTAGGTGCGAGGGAGTGGAAAAGCCCCTACGGGACGAGGAAGAGCGATCTGAGAAATTACGGCAAGAGATCAAGGATCTGGAGGTCCGGTTGGAAGAAGAGACCGAAGAACGGTCTTCTCTGAAAGAAACCCTCGAACACGAGAGGGAAGAGTTCAAATATAAGCTTGATGGGGAGAATGAAAAGACTCGCGAGCAATTTGCTAGAATAGGAGACCTCGAGAGAGAGTTGCAAACAACCCGAGATGAGGTGTCCAGAGTCAGATCAGAATCCCAGGAAGCTTTTGAGAAACTGGATGCCCAGCATAAGGCTGAGATGGTAAGGATAGGCACTGAATCCCAAGTGGTTCTCAAGGGTCTGCGCTCCTCGCATGAAGCTGAGCTTCGCCAAGTCCATCACGATTCCCAAGTGGCACTCGAAAAACTCTCCGCATCGCACAAAGCAGAGAGGAAAGCCGCCCAAGAAGTTGCAGATGAGCTTGCCCTCGGACATATTGAGGTCCTGAATCAGCGTCAAGAAGCGATCGAAGAACTCGAAACACAAAATAGGTCACTTGAGCAAGAATCTGATCGACTACGGGAGGCTCTCGAAGAGCAGAGAAAGGAGAATCACGCGGCTGATGAGAAAGTCATTAGAATGGATGAACGGATCCAGAGTATGGACCGTGAGCTTTCAGAGCTGAGTCTCGAGATGGAGTGTCAGAAAACGGCTCTCGATCGTAAGGATAACGAGATCGAAATTCTCAAACGGCAACTCCGAGTTGCGAAGTCAGACGCGGAAGATATCAGGAGGGTGATGGATACGGAGGTTGCGAGGCTGCAAGAGAAGCTCGAGAACCAGAAAGGCTTAGCTCAAGAGCTGGAGAGAAAGCTTGAAAGGACAGAAAAGGAAGCAGGGGAGAGGATCGATCATTTAGAAACTCAGAACAATTCAAAGGTGCGTCTTCCATGAGCAGCACTTCCCCTCAACCTATACTAATTGCAACAGGTTCTACGACTAAAACTAGATCACGAAGAGGAGCTCCGTAAAATCCACACAAAGCTTCAGAAAACACGGGAAGCCTGGACCACTGAGAGGGATACCCAGTTCACGGAGAAGAGAGCACTCACAAAAAAGGTATGTATCCTCTCTTCCTTTCCTCCCCCCTACAACAATCCGCAAAGATCTAAGGTGTTCCCACAAAGCTCAAACAACTCCACGCCTGGCAAGAAAAGAAAGCCAAAGAAACCGCCAACCTTGCCCAGCAACTGATGTCCACCGCGACCAATCGTGACCTTGCCGCGCTTCTAGACATCGCAACCGACCCCGCACCAACACAGGAAGTCCAATGCGCTGCTTCATCCCCGGCCCCCCCGGCCAAACCTCCTTCCATACCCTCGATAGCAACCTCAATATCCTCCACCAACTCAAAAACCAGCACAAAACGCCGCACCAACCTTCAAGACTTGTTCCCAGAAACCAACTCTCCGCAAAGACACCACAACCCAAAACGCACAAAGACAAAGCCAACCCCAAAGACACCCGTGCACAAGTCACAATCCCAGGGGAGGTTAGATTTCAAACCTGTCAAGCATTCTAACCGACGGAAGGCTGTTGGAGACTTAGACATGGAGAAAGAGAACCATAAGCCAGAGCTTCAGCCTCAGCCTGAAGTAGTAGTTCAAGAGACACAGAATGGGGAGGGGGAGGAAACGGAAATTGATGATGTCGATGGCAATGTAGATGAGTCTTGTGTGATGTCGTTACCCGCATCCTCATCGTGTGTTGAGACAAGTTATGGCGGGAGTGGGATTTTTGGCAGAAGCATTGTTAGTTTGCCTAAAGGG
Organism: Tuber brumale; assembly: GCA_014065205.1. Classification (NCBI taxonomy): domain Eukaryota; kingdom Fungi; phylum Ascomycota; class Pezizomycetes; order Pezizales; family Tuberaceae; genus Tuber; species Tuber brumale. Next base: position 198,635 of record JACCEG010000218.1, read on the forward strand.
ATAGGCATCAATGCGGGTGTTGGGGCCATGGGGGTCGGAGTGACGGAGAGTGGGAGGTTAGAGGGGGATTTGGGGTCCGAGTATGATGATACGATGGATTTTTAATTGTTAATTCTTTCTACTCTGGAATAGTAATGGGTATTTTGGAGTTGGCTTGTGTAAAGGGAAGCAGGCAATGCTTGTTTTATTGCCTGTCATCACATTTGTCTGTAAATTGGACACTACGTGAGTGCGACCGAACTGTGGGAAATGTGCTGCGCAGCTGGTTTTCGCTAGGCAAAGGGCACGGGGAAGATACAAGTTGTACCATATGATTCATATTTCACCAGGAGCACTAACCTACTAAGTATCCCAACCTCCTACCATATCACCCTCCTCCCTCTCTGTCCAAAGACCTCACCACTAAATTGTAGTTCCATAACGAGTTCAAGGCTTAAAAAAAACCCCCCTCCAATTTATCCCGTGCCCTCCGAATGTCACACATTGGAATAGATTGCATTATGATATGATACCCGTATTATCAGCAGTGCAAGCCTTAGTAAACACCTCTTTACCCTTAGGTTTTTCCTAGGCTCCGCCCTAGGTTACTCTCTCCTGCGGATCTAGCTAGGTTTCGGGCAGACATCATATCTCCCAGGGAATACTGGCGAGTGCTGTGGGCCAGAGAGTTAGAGATCCTGAGATGCTGGGCATTATTTTACACTTTTTGCCTGCTCCCAGTGATGTGGCTGCGCCGCTGCCAGCAGAGAGTATCACTTAGCGAACTGTGAAACTTCCAGTTCCGTTATTACTACAAGGCTTCATTTATTCTATTCTAATATTGGCCACAGCCTGGGGAGCTGGTAGGGGGGCCAATATATCTGTGTGTTAAAGAATGAGGCAGAGCAGGAGGGCTGCGTCCAACGGAGGTTATGCGAGTGACCACTCATGAGATGATTAGATGCCACTACAGGGGGTTCCAAATATTTCCGTCTAATGCCTCCTAATAGTATGGTTCGCGCTAAAAACTGAATTGCGTAAATAGAGGCCCATCATCGACCTCCATCTAATCACACCAGTGATTTTTCTTGGAGTGTAGTTCCCTGGAAACTATTTACCTTGCGGTTTTGTCGTCCCCAAGAATTTCTGATATGTCGATCCAGGCGTTGTCTGCAACAAGGGTTTCAGGCTAGGTCAGAGAAGGTGTGGCCTTATACTGTACTGTACTGTGCTCGAGCGTAAGGGATTTCTCTTGCTCCTATTGAGCTATACACTATTGTAGTACGCCTATTAACGAAACCAGGTGAAACCTGTAAGTTACTCTCAGGGACGGTATCACTGGTATCCCCTTGGCTAAATCCCACTAGATTTCATTGACTGGTGTGGTGGCATTCGCGTGGCCTGAGAATCTGCCGTTTGTAGGCCGTAGGATGTATTATATACAGTGCCATATCAATACACTTGCTTCATGTATTCTAGTTCAGTTCTGTGAGTTGCCAGAGAAATGCTGCGATCCGGGTACCCACTGATCCCGATTGAGGGGGTAGATAGTTGATAACGGAGCACCATCTGCTCGAGTAGTGCTCAAGCGAGATTCAAGACCTAAAGTTGGATGCTGCGTCGTCTGGGGGGTCTTTCGAATTTTTTTTTTGTTTTTTTTAACGCTCCCTAGGTAAGGGCTATTCCCTGTGATAGCTCAGGGAGAAGCGCCTTGGGTGAAAGGAGTAATCTTTCAGGCTGATAGGCATATTATCTCGGGCTGTGGCGATTCTAGGTATACCCTCTACGGTACTAAACTTCTCGAGACCACAACCAAGCTACTCAGGATATTTAACCCTTGCGTTGTGTCTACAGTACATCCTAGCACAACACCGGTAAACCGGCCCCGAGTCTCCCACCCTGAAATGCCGAAAATTTTAGAAGAGCGGTCTGGATATCAGAACAGTGTTTTAGGACCACAAAGGTTGGGGAGACGACCGAGATGGTTTAATGCGGTTGCTGTAGCGGTGTATGCCCAGTCGGGAAGTGCATGTTTTGTCGGGCAAGAAAGGAACGCCGAACAGAGGCTCTAAATGCTAAGCGAGCCCACAGGGCCGGTCGGGGCTGATGGACCACTCACAACTCACTCAGGGCGATGAGTAAGGTGACACGGCCCACGAATTGTTTGTCCTGTCATCCCTAGCATTTTGTATGATACGAGTACCGGTAGACTCGAGTTTACTTTTACGGTAATCCGTCGTGCCTAGGCCCCTCCGCTAAGTTCCCACAACTCTTATCATAAAACATATAATGTCGGAGCCTACCCTTCTATCGACTGCCAGGTGAATTCTTGAGTAAAATACTCAACTGCCCCGTGTCTCCAGCTCCTCGCTTTTGTCTCTTCCATCACCTGCTCAACCCGTTGATCCATACTCGCTTTGATGCCAGTACCCGTACCAACCTTATTCAACCAGCTTATCGCCAAAATGCCTAATGTTTTGGGACTCGGATCCCGCCAGTCGTCCGCTCGTGGAGCTACAGGAGCAGGAGGGGGAGGACCCGGGGAAATACCTGGGGCGGGTTCCGGTCCTTCACGCACGGGTACACCACTATCGCAACGGACCAATTCACTCAGAGGAGAACGGGAAGGAAGTCGTAGGGGTCAAACACCGCCAATGCTCCAACAACCCGAAGAAAAGTATATTGTCTATTTGAGATTCCCGTTTGCGAGGAATGGGTTTGTCGATCCGCCGCAGGTTGGTACTCTGTCCTAGTGAAGTCTGGAGATGGGATGGAGCTCTAACTATACGTAGGTGGATTGGGACGCTGGGAAGGAAAGGTACCTATGGAAAGTTCTTTCCCGGAGCAATCGAAATACAGACTTAGATTGTAAATTCTCTTCATCCTACTCGTGATTTGATTATCTGCTAATAGTTAGCAAGGGAATGCACTGTGAGTGTACAATCCATTGTTCCAGCCAATACTCGTACGGCTAACATGGCCCAATTACAGTGCTAGCCATCTTCAAGTTTCTCGCGCATTTCTACTCCAACAGGCTGCATGGCTTTACGAGCGTGAGCTTTCTCAAATTCAAGCTCAGATGCGAAAGGCCGGAGGGCCCATCCTGAACACTAACCTGAGCTTCCCTACGCCCTCCTCTCCACGACCACAATCACCAGCTGTCATGGGCGGTGTTCCAATGGCGAGGACTGGAACTGCTGGAACAGGTATGTTTCTCTTCCTCTTGGCTGTAGCCATGACAAATGGTGTTTATATAAATGAATGTAGCGGACCTAAGGGCTCACTCATCGCTTTCAGTTCGGTCAAACCCAATTACAACCCCAACCCCCCGAACTACGCCTCTCCCTCCAACTCCAACCAGACGTAAGATCTTGGAACCCCCCCCCGACGAGAAATAGCTAAATTTAGAATAGCCGTTGCCCAACCTATGTCACGGACGGGTTCTGCTCGCACAGCGACCCAAGTAACCACCGCACATCGCCTCTCCAGCCATGTACCGGCCGAGCCGGTTCGGAATCCATCTCCTGCTCGGAGGCTGTCCTCGTCAGAAGTGTCGGAGGAAGAGATCGAATCCTCAACTACCGGCTCATCTGATGACGACGACGATGACGATGACGATGATACTGATCAACCTCCGCGCAGACTCCAGGGTTTCCTTCAGAAGAACCGTGGAATGAGTTCTGACGAAGACGAGGGCGATGATGAGCCTGCGTTTCTGCCTTTCCCTTCTACCGAGAAGCCTCTAAGTGTTGGAGAAGCAAATATGACAGAGACTGTTATATTACCTAGGAGACGCACAGCTGGTGCGATGTCTGGGAAGGGGAAAGAAGTCAATAGATCTGTCACCTCCCCAGCACTTGAGGCTGCCTTGAAAAAACAGGTTCCCGCTGCCTTGAGCAGCCCCAGGAGACTTCCGGCGACTGACAGTGCCGGTCCTAGTTCGCCAAGCATGGGTAGTAGTTTTAGTGATCTTTCTGGTGTGTGTATTATATCTATCATCTCATCTAAATACTAACATTTCATAGACACGAGTGTTACGCAGTCGGCAATGGAAGATGCCTACCTAAGTACTATGCAAGCTGGTGGTATGGGAAGTAGAATGTCTAACCTGAGTCAGGCAGTTAGAAGTCGATATTTTCCTACGTCCAATTAGCCTGGTTAAATTCAGAGAGCGTCAGGTTCTTGTTATTTCTCCCTTTCACATCTTGCCCTTGACCTCATATTTTTCTACCGCTTTTGTTAATCCGTCTCTATTACCCTTGGCTTCTTGAAAGGAGTCAATTTTGCGAATTGAGCGAAGATGTAGAGTTGTCTCCTGCAAGAAATTTTATGATTTGCAATCTTCAACTAGAGTACACTTAAAAAACAAACAGTTGATTTGAATGAGCTGCCACCGCAAACCATCGAACCGATTCACTAACATTCTCATCGCAACTAGACACCCCCTCATGTTAATACCCCTAATGCGATTCTTGTAGAGAACCTTGGGTTATCGGGTAACGGACCAAATTGGAGAAAGAAAACTGGAACGTAACCTCACTTCACGGGGTAGATGTGGGATTTTGTGCGTGAAACTGTGTTTGGTTATTTAAGTCAAGAACTCTTGGGAGCACGTAAGGGGAAAAGGTTGACACCTTCCATACAGCTGAAAATTTGTACCGGCGTATTGGCTCTTGAGGGCAGTGCTGCCCGTAAAATACCTCTATGGGATTGGCAAGCATAGCCATCGATTTGCATTTCTTACTTGTATCGCCAACTCGTACTCACCAGAGAAAAATAGTCTGTCCCCGACCTTTACCTTCATGCTGGGAGGGGGGTTCAGAACTGCGCTCCACCCGTTGCCATCAGTAAAAGGGTCGTTCAAGACCTCCCTCCTGGAGCATAGGTAAAGGTCGGGGACATTTTTTTTGGCGAGTAACCTACCGTAGTCATAAGTCATCAATCGGCTTTTGGCCTTTGAATTCAATTGCCATTAAATATGCCAAGCCCTGGCACTCATCCTGCACCTCTAGTTGCGCCCAACCTTTTGCGGACTACAACTCTCGTCACTTTGGCTTCACAATACACCCACATCGCACCTCCATCCACCATATCCCATACCCATCAATATCCATCACGGTTGCCCCCACCCCTTCCATCTCCCACAGTGAACGAAAACCCGACACCCAAGTCACTTTATTATATCCATCCGAGATGGGAGACGTAGCTGTTCAGAAGCGCCCCGCCATACTACCCTTGACCGATCCATCTTATGGTACCCTCGACAGCTCCTTAGGAGATAACAACGATTACGCAAAACTCAAAAGGCTTCAGCGGCATCTAGAGTATGTCTTTCCGGGCCTTGGAGATTGTGTCTACCATTGGTCATGGTGATGAGAACGATGGCTGATAGCTCTGGGGTTCTAGGTACATTACTTTGCAAGAGGAGTATATCAAAGATGAGCAACGGTGCGTTTTTGATCTCCAGACGTTTGGGATGGAAACAGGTTGACAGACGTTGATTGTTTGACAGAAGTTTGAAGCGAGAGCTCGTTCGGGCGCAGGAGGAGATTAAGCGGATCCAGAGTGTTCCGTTGGTAATCGGACAGTTCATGGAGGCGATCGATCAGAAGTATGTCTTCTATTCCCTTGCTGGACCTGGCGAATAGACGGAATGGTGATCATGGATTGATGAATGCGAATGTTTGGCTCTATAGTACCGGAATTGTCCAAAGCTCGACCGGATCGAACTTTGTTGTTCGCATATTATCTACCCTTGATCGGGAGCTTCTTAAGCCTTCATCATCTGTCGCTTTGCATAGACATTCGAACTCCCTCGTTGACATCCTTCCCCCAGAGGCAGACTCGTCGATTGCTATGCTGGGAGCTCATGAGAAGCCCGATGTCACCTACGCTGATGTTGGAGGGTTGGATATGCAAAAGCAGGAGATTCGTGAGGCTGTTGAGCTTCCTCTCACGCACTTTGATCTTTACAAGCAGATTGGTACGTCGAATCTTTGGATAAGTTAGATGGAGTTGTGGGGGGTTTTTTTTTGTAGTACTTTTGCTGATTTCCACCCAGGGATCGATCCTCCGCGAGGTGTTCTGTTATACGGCCCACCTGGAACGGGAAAGACCATGTTGGTAAAGGCTGTCGCTAATAGTACTACGGCATCCTTTATCCGTGTGGTCGGTTCCGAGTTCGTCCAAAAATACCTTGGTGAAGGACCTCGAATGGTTCGTGATGTTTTCCGCATGGCAAGGGAGAACTCCCCTGCTATTATCTTCATCGATGAGATTGATGCCATTGCGACAAAGCGTTTTGATGCGCAGACTGGTGCCGATCGTGAAGTGCAGCGTATCTTGCTGGAGCTACTAAATCAGATGGATGGGTTTGACCAAACTTCGAATGTAAAGGTAAGTTTTTCTGGTGGGAGAAATGGGTATTGAGTTTACTACTTTCTGAAAGCTAAGTTTCAAATAGGTTATTATGGCTACCAATCGAGCGGACACTCTCGATCCTGCTCTCCTCAGACCTGGTCGTCTGGATCGTAAAATCGAGTTTCCGTCGCTCCGTGACCGTCGTGAGAGGCGTCTTATCTTCACCACCATCGCATCTAAGATGTCACTCTCTCCCGAGGTTGATCTGGATTCACTGATTATTCGGAATGATCCTCTTTCAGGAGCCATCATTGCTGCCATCATGCAGGAGGCTGGCCTGAGAGCAGTGAGAAAGAATAGGTACAACATTATTCAGGCCGATTTGGAAGACGCATACAGTAGCCAGGTAAAGGGTGGCAATGAGGCGGACAAGTTTGAATTCTATCGTTAAATCAGCGGCGTGTGTAGAGGTGTTTTGTATTTTTAGAATTGAAATGGGGTTGTTATGGGTATTTATTGGATGTTCAAACGAAACCGTTTCTGCGTTGTTCTATAGCTTGACAAGATATCATCATTAATGCTCTCCGCTGAATTGGGGATATCGGGATATATATGTATATATTATGCTCGAGTAGAGTATGAATTTATATATTACTGCAAGCACAACACTTTTATTTCCGCGGATTATCTTTTCGAGTGGCAAAGGAGTTACCCGGCACCGGATTATCATTTTTTTGACTTTCTGGACATAAGTTATCTTGTCCTCACGGCCCGCCTCACGGGCCTGAACACCAACACCGGTACCATTACACAAGACCCCACAATGCTGCATATTTTCACCCGATTGCGCACTACCACCTTGCTCAACACTTCCAGAACAACATGTATTCAGTCATCCTCCTCCAGCTTTGGCTTCCGGGTACTCCGGAGCCAACGACCCCGACCACGATTCTTCCAACATAATGCCTTCAAGCAATTCCCCAGCCGAAAACGTCCTCCTCCACAATCGAGAAAACTAACTTTCGAACCAACAACCAACCCCTCCGAAAATCTCCCTTCTACACCCCAGCCTAAACTCCTCGATAGACTAAAAGCTCAAGGCCAGTTATCCCAAGACGAAGCTCCCAGAAACCTCTCTCACTCCCAACGCCTCTTTGCACCGTTAATTTTCACTCTCGCTGTTTGCGGAGGTTCTTACTATTTCGCTTCAACATGGACACCTCCCCCGCTCGACGCCCGCATGTTCCCGGCCTTGCCTCAGAGTGTGACGACAGTTGCTGCCATAATTGCTGCCAATGCTGCCGTCTGGTTTGCTTGGAAGATCCCGTTGCCCATATCTTGGAGGTTCCTGAATAGGTACTTTCTTTGTGCACCTGCGCTACCATATAGTGTAGGCTTGCTGGGGAGTGTGTTTTCACATCAGAGTTTGACGCATTTGGGGCTTAACATGTTTGTACGTTATTCCACTTTCGATTGGTCAAGCTTGGACTATGAGTGAGTGTGACTAATTGAAAAACGGGTTGGGGATACAGGCGTTGTATGTCTTTGGGTCAACTCGTATGCCCTTTCTTCTCATTTTTTCACTTTGTTCTACGAACAAATAGCTAATTCACCGAATCATAGTCTGTGACCAAATCGGCCGTGGCAACTTTCTTGGTCTGTACTTCTCCTCGGGGGTCATAGCTTCATTTGCCTCCTTAACACATAACGTCCTCCGTGCCCGCTTCCACGTCTACGCTCTCGGTGCTTCTGGCGCTGTCTTTGGTGTTCTCGGAGCATTCACCTACTTCAACCCCGAGACCAAACTCACATTCATCTTCCTGCCGTTCGTTGCTCTACAAGCTAAATACTTCATGTCCGGCGTCGCGATGCTGGAGGCACTTGGAATCGTGAGGGGATGGCAGACCATCGATAATGTGGCGCATTTAGCGGGGTTAGGTTGGGGGGTCGGGATGGCGTACTGGCTCGAGCAGAGAGTGAAGAGGAGGAGGGAGCTTGAGATTGCAATGGCGAGGGAGAAGATGTCAAAGAGGTGGTGGTGAGCTAAGGAAGTTTCAACCACGGTAGGTTAGAGAGGAGGGGGGCGAGGGGTAATTGGTAGAATGTCATTTTTTTTGTGGCGTATGCTTCCTTGATGAGAGTGGCTGATTTTGTTGCTCTGGGTAGAGCGGGACGGGAAGTGGGATTACGATAGATTGCGCTTATAGATGGTTGCAGTATTATCTCCGGACCAGTAGGGTACGGCACGGTGTATTCGCACTGAGCACTGGTTGCGTGCTCCTATTCGACTAGATTTCAATCATCCGTCCGTCCAAAGCCCTGCTAAACGAAATTATCAAAATCCGTATAGGCGTAAAATTAATCACAATCATAGCCTATCACTCTCGCCTCACCACTTAGCGCAGATACCTAAGGTTTCCCCCCAATGCTCAGCCCACGAAATGGAGTAAGCTGCCACCGCACCTTAGCCATCTGCCGGGGATGTCATACCTTCTGAAAAAGAAATAGCCTACGAATCATGTTCATTCATAAATACTACCACATGGGATATTAACCAGCCAGTATACCACATTATCTTGCGGGATTCGCCAACCGCTAGTATGATACGTTGAAAGGAGGTAACTTAGGTGGTGAAGTACAGTACTCGCTCGTGTCTCTCCGCGCCAGGAATCGACACTCTTTTTGTCAAATCATGGCCACTATATAATAAAAGCCCCCATAGAAAGTGCAAACAGGTGTCAATCCCCTCCTGGCTTCTTCAGAGAGAGAGAGACACGAACAAAAAGGTTTAAGACTCGTGAGATCGAAATTATTCCCCCCCCCCCCACCCCCTCTTACGATGGAAGTATGAATTGGTTGGTATGATAACTTGTGATGTTTTATGCCATGACGCGGTATATGATCCGGAAGTGACTTTTTTTTTTTTGGTCTTTGTCGTGCTGTACTGTACTATACAAGAGATACATGTTCAAGGTTATATTGTAAGTGGTTCCTCAACCTTTTCTGTTCAATTAACTTTCTCTGCCAAAGAAACCCCCCCCCCCCTGTTACTGTCGTATCTATATACTTCCCGGTTTGGTCTGGTCTGGTTTGTCCTAAGTGAAACTCCTTAAATTCAGTGTGAGGGGGGGGGGCGGGGTATTGTAAGTAGGTTGGTTGGTTGGTAATTTTCGGAACGCTATAGTAAGGGTGTGTATGTATGTATGTATGTATGTATGTATGTATGTATGTGTGTATACGAGAACGAGATGGAATATGGGGAGATGAGCAAAGAGAGGCGGTGAGGCGAGGTGGGTGGTATGGCAATATTACATATCTGGGAGAAAGAAAAGAAAAGAAAAGAAAAGAAAAAAAAAACCCCCCCCTCCAAAGGTCAAGTCTGAGTGAAAATGAGGAAGGAAGTAAAGTATGATAAATAATGCCAAGTGAGTGAAGGAGTATCATAACCGTTGTCAAAAAAAAAAAAAAAAAAAAAANAAAAAAAAAAAAAAAAAAAAAAAAAAAGTCCCCGCATAATATGGAGGAGAGTTGGATGGTATGCTTCAATACTATACAAGTCGTTAAGTTCCTATATTTCTGCTATGATATTATGATATTTCTATTATTACCGCTAGAAAATGCCGTAAATATCACCGCATTCCATGTTATGATATATGATACCAACCCTTTCGCCGTCTCTTCCCATGGCATCATCCCCCTCCCGCCCGGATGGAGGGAGAAAAAGGTTTGCCCATACCGCGGCCATCTATCTACCCGTCTCAGCCCAAGCATAGGATAGGAGGCGGGGTTTTCGGGTTTGTTTGGCGAGGATTGTTTTGGTCCGGGAGGGAAACATGTCTGACTGGTCATTGGCCCCGAACGTTTTCTGGGGGTGTTTGGTTTCTCTACGGGCACAAGACGTCACTCGTGGGGCGCTATTCGTGTTTTTTTTTTTTCCTATTAGAGTTTCCCAGTGTATTGTGTGTTACATCTCACATAGATTGATTTTTCATTTACATCGGACCCTCATCATGAGCTTTTCTAATTTACATTTGGCTGGAGCTGGCCCTCCCCTTTTTCACCCCCTCACCACGCTTCGCTCGTTTATTCTTGGGCAATAACCATCGCTTCCCTCTGCGGAATCCTCCGCGTTTGACCCTTCTTCGAATGCCTTCTCCTGTTCTCCTCCTTTCTCTTGAGGCTAGCTTCCTCGACTCTCTTAATTTCTCCCGCTTTCTTTATGGGTTTAGGGACGTGTCTGTGCTTCGCTATCCTACGAATCTCAGGCATATGCTTGTACCTTTCTTTAAGCGCGTTATCATATTCGAGTTTGGTACGTTCGCGGGCCGAGCGTACGTGTGAGCGCTGGGAGGCCTCCGCCCGCCAGAGGCGGACATTCCCATCATCGGACCCAGAAAGAATATAACGAGTGTCAGTGGTAAAGGCGACCGAGAATATGCGTTGCATCCGTTTTGTATGATAAATGTCCCTGCAGGGGTCACTAGTGTCAGCATTTTGCGTATTCAACCCCTCCCCCCAATCGCCAAAAATGGTGTATGAGACGGGGAGCTGGTGAATAGAACTACCTTGAATGCCCCTCACGGGCCCTGTATACTCTGACAGTCCGATCATAGCTACCAGTCACTAATTCTTCCCCAGTAGGTGAATAGTCCACATCCATGACTGCGGCAACATGATCCTTCAGGACATTCAACGCTCTGTTGAGCTTACGCATGTCAAAGATATATGTATTGTGGTCCTCGCTCGCAGCAGCAAGATTAAACGGCTCCATTGGATTCCAACAGATGGCATTCGTCCGTAGCCTTGTGACAACTTTAGCCGTCGGAGACGAGGTGCGAAGATCGTAGAATATCAAGGTTCGATCTGACCCTGCCGAGGCAAGGATGGAGGTCTCTGACTGGTTGAACTTGACTGTATTGATCGTGTCGGCGCCCCACTGGAGAGTTGTGATCGGTTTCGAACGGCAGGTATCCCAAATATCTATCACAGATGATGCAGTGGCGAATGTGTGATCCACTCGGTGATGTGAGACCCCATTGAAGGCCCCGGGCCCGAGATATGTCGCAGTGGGAATGTTCGAGCTAACGCCGACCCCTCGTGGGTCCCACAACTTGACCGTCCTATCGCTCGCGCAGGATAACAATCGATCATCTCCGCCGACAGATGTAAAGCACAATCCCTTTACAATCCCCTCGTGAGCCTTAACTGTCAAAACTTCCTTTCTATCGGCCAAGTCCCATATCTTGACCTCACCGTCGCCAGAACCTGATGCTATTCGGTCGAGAGCACGCATGTCTTTTGCTAGTGAATATACGCCGTCGATGTGGCCGGTTCCCAGTTGAGCGATAAATGGTGCTGCAAACATGCGCTCTAGTTTGGTCGCATTCAATGCTCGAGTATATTCACGGGCCCTTTCGAAAGGGTGTATTTCGGGATCCAGGTTTCGGGGCTGCACGGTGGCATTTGTTCCCGCAGGATTATATGTCAAGGACGACCGGGAAAGAGCTTTCACTTTCTACACAAGGAGGAAGTAAGGCGTTAGCTAGTTTGTTCATGATCCAGGGTGATGGGATACATACCATGCTAGAGACAGTTCGAATTGGGACTGCGCTTATGTCGATACGTTTGATGGGGATAGATAGAAAAAGGCACTTGTATGCAAGATGTCGATAAGCTATTTCAAGTGACAAGGCGTAGGAATTCTCGAAGTGTGTATGATGTTAATGTAGAGTATGGAAAGTGCGGGAGAGCTGCCGGTATTGAAGAAAAAGGGTTCTAAAGTCAATTTTTAGGGTTAGGGTATGCTAGAAACCACGGAGCCTCATCCAGGGAACCTCCACAGCATCGCGCTATCGGCACTCTTACTCGAGCACAGTTCAATCATGCTCTAACTTAAACACGATCTAAACCCACAAATACCTCGTGAAGCGTCCGATCACACTCACTGTTTCAACCAAAACTTATGACCAAGATCACCTCTCGGAAGAGACGATTCAGACACCTATTGAAAAGTGTCGTACAGCGATTTACAAAGTAAAAGTGAGCCAACATCTCAGCATGCGGAACGCTATTATACGAGTACGGTAGTCTACTCGAGCACGGAACAATACACAGCACCGGCAACACAGCACCAAAACCACACCACACCAAACCATAAGAAATAAGTAAGAAACACTATAAAAATAATACCCATACGCCTATCTATTTCGCCGGTAGCGACGTCCCTGAGAGCACGCACGAAAAGAAATAGGTGCCAAAGAGCCACCGAACCACACCAAATTAAGCCGATAAAAAAAAAACCTTGAATAGAAACGCTTGAGCTTGAAAAAATGCCAGTCACCCACCTAGTAGTACAGGAGATAAAGGAAATATCATACATTGCAAGGGAAAAATCGCAAACGTTTTCCAGTTAGAAGAAAGAGAAAGAGGAGATACACATTTCCAGATGAGTTCTTATACCTCAAAAGTATGTTCAGAGCACCGATCGGGATCTTCCAGATAATTTCCATCCTCGTCTGGGTAAATTCCCATTTTTGCCAATATTTCCATATCAGCTTTTTTGATGGAAACACGGCGAAAGCATAGAGGCAAGGCGATCTTTGCTCTGCTCCCGGATATCTGATATTAGTGAGGCGATTCCAAATAAGGAGGGCTGGGTTGAAATACTTTATTATGTCAACTTTGATGTTTCGGGCCTTGTCCTTTAGCTGCACATTGTCTCGGCCTTCTAAGCCGGGTATTGCTAACTAATAGCTAGGGATGAGCTCAGTGTTCAACAGGAGAATAGGGATAAGAACTCACATCCCTGATTACGGCCCATGACGGGCCGTAATCATGGATTGCCTGCATCAACGCCTTTGTGCCTTCTTCAGTCCAAAAAGTTGTTGACTTCCGTTGAGTGTGTATCGCCGCACGGTTTATCTTGGCCAACCTATTGATCCTAGCAACTTCTTGCAGGCCCTCAGCTTCCTCTGAGAAGTTTCGTTGGTTTCTATGCAAGGGATTGGCAGGAACCAGAGCTACATTAGAGCCACCGCCTCTCCGGGCTAGTGGATTGCCGGCAGAACGGCGATTGTGTATGACCACAGCGACCCCTCGTGGAGAATTAGCCGAGTCTGATGAGGACGTGGAACTGTTTCTAGAGCTTGATGGCAAATGCCTTCGGCTCCTATGCACTTTATCATCACTGACATCCTTTGTATCAGGCACAAACTCGCTTCCATCCTCATCCTCATCTTCTTGCTCCTCCTCACTTCCATCCCCATCCTCATCCTCATCTTCTTCTTCTTGCTCCTCCTCGCCCCGATCCAGGATGCGACACATTCGATTACCCTTACTCTTGTCTGACCTAATGGGCGGGGTCAAAATCACAACACCCTCTTCATCAATTGGGCTTCCCCTCCTTGCTCCCTCTTGTGGATCAAGGAAGCGCTTTTGTCTTTTCCTACGATGCGGAGAAGGAAGCGGCACTGGAGTCGTCCGTTTCTTATTTTCCTTGTCCTGCTCCCTACGAAGCTCGGAAAATGCTCGATAGCCTGGGTCGTCGCTGCTCTCTCCATCGCTCTCATCCCAATCACCCTCACTGACCTGTGTGAACTCGCCACCACCTTCCTGTTTCACCGATAGCAGGTCCTCCGGATCTCCAGACAGCTCTTGTCTCCCTAGTGCAGGTAGTAAGGGGGTTGGAACCGATTGTTTTTGTTGAACGAGTAGTTTTTTCGCTCCTTTCAGATGCTTCATCTGGGCTAAACTGTTCACAACTGTTTCAGAAACCGCATATCCAGGAGTCGTGCTTTGGGCTTCCTCATCCTCCTGCCTGTTTGTTATTTCCATGATTTCTGACTTCCGCTTGCGCTTCTTGATTGCGTTTACTTGAGCAACAGTAGTAGCAATTGACTCGGGGTTCGAGACAATGGAGGAGGACACGGAGTTCGCCAGAACCTCTTTCGACAGAGCTTCCATAGCTAGTAAATCCTTTTTGATTATTTTAACAGCACGGACATTAAGCCTGTCATAGCCAGGTAAAGTTGATTAGTACACAAATTGATGGTGTAAAACAAAATGGAAAACCGAGGGGTCTCACTGCGATCCACCGCCAACAAACTGAGAAGAAGCCTCTGGTTGAGAATCAGGATTCTGGTTGCCAGCTGTTTGATCCTCAAAATTTGGTAACCCCGAATACTCTACTTCATCCGCCTCAGTCGATAGTTGTGATGTATCTTGATTGAAAGCATCCCTATTCTCAAGGCTGACCTCCACTTGCTGCTGGGATTCCAAATTGGCACCGGACCGGATTACCTCCTCATCCATAATCTTCTTGTTAGCACTCGAACCCCGTTCTTTACCGGCACTCGTATTAGAGTCATCAAGCTTAATCAGTTGCTCCTTGATAAATTCCGTCATCTGACCCACAAACCCTTCCCAAGGAAACAGAGCCGTCAGTTTTTCGAAGTCAACTTGAATATGGCCCTCGCGGGACTCTTCGTCGTCATTCTGACCCCCCTCGAAACGGAACGTTGATCGGATACTGTGGAGTCTCTCGATGATTACCCCCTCCCATTCATCAGCATCGCGTGAACCCAGCCAAGACTTGCATTTGTATTCCGGTTTTCCATCATTGGCCCCCCTCGCTGGAACTCTTTCCATAAAGAAATGTTTCAGAAATATATCTGGTTCAAGAGAGTCTTCCTGAACCAATAACATGCCGCGGATAACCGTCTGTGTCCTTAGGTCGAGGGCAAATCGAAGGTTCTGATCGTCAATAATACCTCCTACCTGGGTCGGAAAATATCTCTCGATGCTTTTCAACTCTTGAAAAGTGGTATCATCCTCCTCATCTGCGGTGTATATAAAGTTGGCCAGAATAGCCAAGTTGGCCCTGTAGATAACAGGAGTATAAATCCCCTCCCCCAATGCCGCCTCCACAGTGCCAACGTCAAGAAAAGCTGATGTACCAAAAACTATTTTCGAAGCACCAAAGGCCGGCCAATAAACCCTTAGTCGCTTCGAGACCTTCGAGTCTTTTGTATGCGCACTAACCAACACATCCCCCTCGGGTGGATCTAGAATCAGAAGATCAAGTAGCCTCTGGGCATTTCGGTCAAGTTCTGAGGTCGATTCGAGTACCAATTCTGTATCCATTGCCTCTAACTCCCGTTGGGTTGACGATTCCTCCGGTCCGGGGGTCCGTAAGGCGATGGGACCATCTTGGGGGGATCCAGAATGCCTGCTCATAATGGAAGAACGCGGTGTATCTAGGAAACTGGCGAAGCTAATCACGTCGTCTTCGGGGAGATCAGGAAGAGCTAAAACTATTGTTAGCAAACTGCCACCATCATGTGCCACCCCCAAGCACGAAACCACAGCAGCGTCTGATTGGTACATGTGGAACGTAGAAATTACGAAATGTAAGGGTGTCCAGCAACCGACGGTTGTGAAGACGGAACCAGGAAAGCGTAAAAACGGTTATGATACCA
Organism: Tuber brumale; assembly: GCA_014065205.1. Taxonomy (NCBI): domain Eukaryota; kingdom Fungi; phylum Ascomycota; class Pezizomycetes; order Pezizales; family Tuberaceae; genus Tuber; species Tuber brumale. The sequence continues at coordinate 214,450 of JACCEG010000218.1, forward strand.
TATGATAAGGGTAGGGGTATCGGATTTGAGTGGGTAATAATAGTATGACGCAAAAAACAATTGGGGTAATGCTCACCGCCTCGTGAGATTTTGTCTCCCTCTTGAGCCTCACGTGCTCGGATGGGAACCATAGATTCGTCCCTTGACAGCCCAAAAACATCGTCACCATCTTTCGAGTGCCCTCTCTGCGACCTTGGCTTTACCCTCTGTTTAACAACCCCGTTCTTCTGTACCCGGCTGCTTAGTGACGGTGTTAGTAATACAGGCGTTGCTCCGTTGCTTTTCCGCTGAGTTCTCCTTGTAATCAATGCCGGTCCTGGAGAAGCAGACTGCGCACGAAGCCTAACTGACGTTTGTAGTTCTGTCTCTGTTCTTTGCGAGGAACCGATAGGCGAATGCGAATAGCGACTCCAGGGCAGCGCACGACGACCAACCGCACGATCACTGGAAATACCACGGGTCCGAGCCATAGTTGAAAGTCTACACCGTGCTGAATGGTTCTAGCCCTTTGTTTGTCGTCCAATATGTTGATGTATGGTGGGTGAAATTGTAGTGAGAGTTTGGAGTGTGGTTGCAGTGGCTGAGATGTGATTGGGGAATGCGAGAGGGTAAACACAAGAAAGTCATGGCGTTGCAAGTGTAACAGGGATATGTGCCACAAACAATCCATGTCGATTCCTGCTATCACGCAGGTATTCACCACGTACCGTGACCAATATCCAACATGATTATTGTCTTTAAAATAGGATATGATCAGCAAAACTGCTAGATTTTCCTAGTGCCTCTAAAAACACTGTTGAAGTACTTGTAGACGATCATAGCCCAAGCAACTATATACCTGCACAGTACTGGTGGTGCCGGTACATACTACATCATCCCCAAACCTGGTGGGGACGCACGGGCCATGTTCACAGCAGCAGCGGCAACAGCCGGGAGTTATGATACCGAGGGTCAGGCTCCCAGCAACCCAAGTTTAGGGCACCGGTGGGCTTCCCCGAGTCCATGTATCATAAACTATGATACCAACCCCACATCAGTGGCTATGGCACCAGTACTATGATACCATAGTGTATTATTTAATAGAGAACTTCATTCACCACAAGGATGTTGGAATGGATTATTACAAGTAAAACCAGAACCCCAGCACATCAATACCCCGACTCACCCTTATAAAACAAAAGTATACTTATTCGTCCGATCCCTCTGCAGAATCCATCCAAAGCATTACTGTTCCGTCCAGCCCACAACTGGCAACAATATTCTCTGTTGGATGTGAGTCGACTCCCAAGACCACATCTGGATGGCCCACCAGAAGATGAACAATCTCCTTAGTCTGAATATCCCAGATGAAGACATCTGAGTTTTCTGACCCGGCCATTCTGCAAATCAATTATTAGCATTCTCCCCATGTATCAAGACCAAAAACTGCCAGAGGAGTGATTTCTTACACAAAGCAACTGCCGTTAGCAATTATGAATGTTGAAAATATACTGTACTTGTCATTTTTGTGTCCCATATAGGTTTTAAGGCATTTGCCACGATGGTAGTCCCATAGCCGGACACAGCTATCCTGAGTCCCCGCTAGCAAATATTTCCCATTCGGTGAGAATTTAACAGCCATGACAGGAGCATTATCTTCCTCAACTAATGTTCGAAGGCATTGGCCAGTAGTGACATCCCAAATCCGTATAAGCCCATCGTGAGAGCAGGACACGATCATTGTCCCATCGCGATTGAAATGAACACCAGAAACCGGATCTCCATGTGCAGGTAAGGTTTTCATGCACTTTCCCGAACGGATATCCCACAGACGAACAGCCTCGTCATAGGAACCGGAGGCAACGATATTGCCGCGGGGTGAGAAGGCAACAGTATAGACTGCGTTGTGGTGGCCACGGAGAAGTCTGAGCATTTTTCCCTATAAACCGCTGGTCAGCAAACATAATCAATGACTAGTCGTCTCAGAGGCCATACACTGGCAACATCCCAAAGACGAAGAGTCTTATCATCAGAACCGGAAACTAGGGTGAGGGAGTCTGGCGCCCAGTCGATATCCGATATACCCGCCATGTGTCCTTCCAATGTCTGCTCGTATTTTCCAGTTTTTGCGTGCCATACCTTAATTGTCTGGTCGGCCGCTGTCCACCAGTTAGATTATCCAGTGACAAAAACGATAGCATTGAGAGAGCACACATACAACAGCTTGCAAGCCATGCACCATCAGGACTAAACTTTACGGATGAGACACCCATCTTATGTCCCTTGAGCGTGTATTTCAATGCGTAATTTGGAACAGTCCGCACATTTGATGAATCTGTCATTTTTATATCAGACTGCTCCGGCTGTACAGAAGATGGTTCCTGTGTCGACATGGCGCGCGATGTGTGAGAAGAGTAGGGACAGGGTGTATCTATTTCAAGGAAAAGATAAGCTCTTCCCTCGGGCTCCAGAGTTACCGTACGACAAAATGATGGCTTCCATTGAACCCGGGGGTGCGCAAAATGTGAAGCTGGCACGCGAAAATCAGTTGCCAAGCTTTATAATAATAAACCGGGCGCGGCTCTTTCAGGGTCCCATGAAGCTCGGCGTAGTGGGGAATTGTTTATGCTCCACGAAAAAGTATCTCACGTGCCTTGGATACTGTGGTATCATACTGGAAGAACGGTTTTGAGGTGGTGAAAAGAAAAGCGTAAAAAGTTAAGAGGACTTTAGAGGTTCGCACAAAGAAGAAACAAAAGGAACAGTAGAGGAGAAGAAAAGAAAAGAAATCAATTGACGTCGTCGTTGTGAAAGTACTGTAGCACCGTCCTTTTGGCTCGCTCCCACTCTCACTTGTGTTGCCGCTCGTTGATCGTTTTTCGTTCGTGTTTGCTCCGTATGTAGACTAAAGAGAGGAGGGGGATAATATATTATTGAAACTTCTAGGACCATCATCTCCACAAACACTCCACAAACCAGTTACCTCCACAGCCCCGCAGAAATCTAACTATGGTATGACACAACCAAGCAGACCCCAGAACACATTTAAGGGTATTGAAAAACAACGGAGCCTTATTTCCGTCCCCACGGTACCGTATCACACTCAATAGAGCAGTTTTTTTTTTTTTTGACAAAGTACCGGTATATGGACTGGCTTATGGCCTACTGTGGCACGGATAGGGAACTTCATGTATGGATTTTCACGAGAATCTGCCCCTCATGGTAGAGTATGGTGTCTTTATTGGAGGTTGGACTCGGTCCCCCCATGACGGTAGTGCCTGCGCCAGCACAGTACCGGCAGGACATTCGATAGGGGAAAGCATGGTTCTCCACACCCCATCTCCAAATCCAAACCCCGGCAATCCCCCAAGAGGGTGTGTGTAGATCTACGTACTCAGACACCGTATTCAAATCATTAAGCAATGTGGAAGAAGAGGACAAGTTGAGCGCTTTCCACTACACTCGAGTAATAGACTATCGACGCTCGCGATTGGATTCATCTTGGAAGTTGAAAGCCACTGATCGCTAGACACTTGCTTACAGCAGCACTCTTATCATAACTTACCAGTATGATACGAGTACTAGTACTCGAGTGCCTAGAAAGCTTGGCCCTCTTGGGCACTGTATCATACTACTGGTAGAACAAGGCTAGCTAGGGCCAAGCTTGGCTTCCTGCCAGCTGTATCATCCCCAGTTTTCAGACTCGAGTCTGGCCTGACAACAACCTCATTGCGTCCAAATCCAGTTTATATATATAGTATCTATTTACGCGGGATTACTATCATGTCTACCGCTGTACCTTCTCAAATTAATGGCGATATTCCTTCAATTCGCGTTTTCACCATGAATTGCTGGGGGGTAAGCACATCCGCCTCTATTTTCCAGGACCAGCCTTAACGTGTCTATCGTTCCTCCAGCTCAAATACATCGCCAAGCACCGAGAGGCTCGACTCAATGAGGTCTCTCTTCGTATAGCTCGCGCATCGCCTTCATTCGATATTGTCGCTCTTCAAGAATTCTGGGTTTATGCCGATTATGAGAACCTGCGTGCGAAGACCTCGTCGATTCTGCCCTATGGGAAATTCTACTTCTCAGGAGCTATTGGCGGTGGACTGGTAATTCTTTCCAAATGGCCAATTGAGCAGAGCGGCATGTTCAGGTACCCGCTCAATGGACGGCCAACCGCGTTTTGGAGAGGAGATTGGTACGTTGGGAAAGGTGTCGCTTGTGCAACTGTGCGACATCCCGGCGGGAAGACCATCGATGTTTTTAATACACATGTCAGTCCACTTCAGGTGACATCTTGAACCTCTTACGTTCCTTCTGACGTTTCGGGTGGAATAGCTACATGCACCTTACGAAAAGAACGATTCTTACTTGTGTCACCGTACTGCCCAAGCGTGGGAGATTGCAAAGCTGCTCCGTGGAGCTGTTCAGAAAGGGCATATCGCGATTGGGGTGAGAACATCTGGTTTCTTCCCCGACAAGACGAAAACAGGCTAATAAAATCTAGTTGGGTGATTTCAACATGATTCCGCCGTCTCTGGCTCACCGAATCATATCAACTCATGGCCTTGTCTCTGACAGCTGGCTGTCCGCTAACCCAACAACCCCATCTATCGCTCCCCCAAAGACCGATGCGAGGACAAATATTGAGGTGCTCGGCGCAACTTGTGACAGTGTTCTCAATACATGGCGCATGAGCACGCCAACTCTACCGCCCCCAGAGACTGAGGACCCAAAGGGGAAGCGCTTAGACTACATTTTCCATGCACCACGTTATTCCTCTGTTCAAGACATCAAAATTGGGATGACGGAACCTATGTCAATGCCGTCACAGAAAGGTGGCAAGGGCGGCGCAGGTGGCTATTGTTCCTTAAGTGATCATTTTTCCGTAGAGGTTACACTTTCTCTCGCACCAAACCAACAACAGCAAAATGCTCTTGCTGAGGCAAGGAATCCAGACCTTGTTTCGAACCCGACGTTATTAAATGTGGCGGGAGCTGTCAGGGCCGAAGAAGCCCAAATTACCAATCAAGTGGGGGAGAGAGAAAATGAGCAATACCTCCCCCCTACCATAATAGACGAAATCCTGGGACTTGTTGCGAAATACACAAAAAGGGAGAAATTTGAATATAATTGGAGACTATACCATTTTTGGGGATCTCTGGTGGCTCTTGTAGGGCTCCATGTGGGAGTTTGGTGGAGTCCACATAATGGGGTCTCTTTTGCCTTAATGTTTGCTGCATGGGTAGTCGCAGTCACTGGCGGTTTAGATGGATTGATTGGATTCTTGTTTATGGGTAGCGGTTAGTTTCCTTCTAGTCGTCTTATAACAACCCTTACCTAACCTATTCATCCAGAGCTAAGAGCACTAAAGGAATTCGAGGAGGAGCTGAAAATGTACCGACATCTTGCTACCAAGGCCTACGGAGCTAGCAGCTCTAGGTCAGACGTGTCAGGGTCAAAAACAGCATTATTTACTAACGGGGCTACTGAGAGTACGTTTCGTTCCTCGAATAGCGCCGATGAGGTGAGGATTGACATTCGTGAATCTGTATAGTGGATGTTTGACTAGTTCATGTTTGAGTTATTTGGTGTTCTATAGTCCCCTGTTGCTAACTGGGATAACTTTTTTCTTTTGGTTTCCGGCATTGTGTTTATTTGTTGCGCACTGTGGAGAAGCCGATGCTATCTAAGATACGGTGGTTCAAGGTGCAAACGCGGGGGTGATCCGGTCTGGAATACCTACCTATATCGGTAGCTGATCCAAATTTCTCAATAACCGGGTATTGGTCTCCTGTTCTGCATGGACACGTTAAGTGAGTTCTTGATGGTGTACTGCATGTAACCCTCGAAGGCTAGTGTGATACGACTGCCATACTCCTGATACTGATGTGCGTGGGTGTCTAATGTGCTATATCCGACTGCATGTGGGTGAAAAGCGCTCGTATTGAGGAGGCAAAACATCTGCACACACACTGCCGGCGCGATACCGCGATACTATGCATTCATGTTCTACCAGGTGTCCTACCCAAACCAGCTATTTAGCCTACCGGTACCCAGTGAGTTAACCATATAACATGGGATGTGAATGACATATCGCCACCTCTGCCGGCAGTAGTATACAAGCTGGCTAGTAGTAAGCAAATATGATTTGTACACATGCACAGTCAGTATATACTGCCAGGAATTTTGGCAGGGCGAATTACCTCCGAGTGGCTAAATTTTTAACTCGATAGAGTGGTTCGTGCCCCCGATATGTGAGGATCTACGGTCAGGTATGGACATGGAGAATAATGAATATAAGGCAGCCTTTTGGGTATAAACTTAATTGGTTGAGTCATCTTTTCCCTCTTGCTTGAGATCTGAATGTGTCCGACCTGTAATAATTCGCAGAGATGAGGCACCGTTACTGTGAGGTCTGATCTGATGGCAGTGCTCACTGGAGCCCATATCATGAAAGCTCAATCGATTCCCAAGTCCTAGAGCAGAGGTGACAAGTGACAACAACCCCTGACCCTTCGACAGGGGCTCCTGTCAGAAAACGGGTTCGCGCAGCATCCGGGTAACACCAATCCGTTCTGTTGGAACAAACCTTCGGAAAAGGGACCCCTATCTTCTGATTGATCTTTCTCGGCAACACAAGTCTCACTTCGACTTCAACTTTCCTAGCGAAATACGCTTTCCTTCCGTTCTTCATTCTTCATCTTTCTTTAACTACTATTTCTTAGGTGGAACCTTTAAAAATTACTTGGCATCGGGTTCTTCACTACCTAGTATTCTAATCACCACAACGTCATGCGCTTCTCCAGGAAGTCTCTTTTACTGCTGTTGGTTGCGCCCCCTTTGATCGCAGCAGCAAACAGTCATGTTCCAATAGAGTATCCAGAGGGAGCTTCAGCAGTAGGAGCTAAGAAATATGTTGCCCATCCACTTAATCCTAAGGCACCATACGAGATTTCGGACACCCGATCAGGAACTGGGACATTGAAATCGAAGGCAGAGGGCACAGCAGATGCGCCCGTTGATGGTCTTGATGGAAAGCCACACGACGGTCCGGGCTTGCACCCAGGAACAAAGGAGAAGGGGTCAGGAGAGGTTGGAGTTTCCGGTGGTGGAGCAAGTGTTAACATCAAGAATCCACCGCCACATACCGGCGAGCACGAGATTGTTGAGATCGAGGAACCTGCAGAGGGTGATGATTCAGCGGTAGGATTCTCACATGCGGGGTTGTGGAGATTTGGAATATTGGTGAGCTGATTGGAGATTCCGGCATAGATCAAAAACCCAAAGGGCAAGGGCAAGGACGCCAAAGATGATCCGTCAACCCCCAAGCCACCAGTGCCCAAGACTGGCCACCAAGAATACACAGGGTCACAGGGCGATACCATCAAGTATGGCGGACCTCCGGTTGAGATCCCGAAACACCTGAAGCCCGCGGAGTTAGAAGCTGCAGATTTATCTGGCATCTCTCAACCTTTCCATTCCTTCGTTTTGTCCTTCATTATGATCATATTCTCAGAGATTGGTGATAAAACATTCTTGATTGCGGCCCTGATGGCAATGAAACACCCCCGGGTACTGGTATTTACAGCGGCTCTCGGGTCTCTGATTGTCATGTCAATTCTATCGGCAGTTTTAGGTCATGCCGTTCCTACATTAATTCCGAAGCGATTTACCAACTTTCTCGCCGCTGGTCTCTTCCTTGTCTTTGGGGTACGCATGGTATTAGAAGGTCTTAGAATGGAAAAGGGTACCGCCAACGTGCAGGAGGAGATGAAGGAGGTTGAACAAGAGCTCGAGGAGAAGGCAGCTGGGCGGGAAAGAGGGGCATCTATCTCCCGAAATCTCGAATCAGGCTTGGTGTCGTCGCCGTCCCGCGGTGGACTTGGGATTCGTCGATCTACGTCGTCTCCAGCATTGTCTGACTCCGACGAGGATGACTACGAGCGTGCTAGAGGGAAGAGTGGCTCTGGGAAAGCGCGGATGACATCCTTGGAGGGAATTCAAAACCTTGCCGGGTTACTGCTGTCGCCGGCCTGGGTCCAAACATTTGTAATGACTTTCTTGGGAGAGTGGGGGGATCGCAGCCAGATTGCTACTATTGCTATGGCTGCCGGACAAGATTACTGGTATGTTACTATCGGAGCTATCTCTGGGCATGCCATTTGCACTGGTATCGCAGTGGTCGGCGGTAGAATGCTGGCAAGCCGCATTAGTGTCCGAAATGGTGAGCCATATATCCTTCATATGTGTCATTAGGCAAAGCTAATAACACCTGGCAGTAACCTTGGGTGGGGCTGGCGCGTTTTTGGTTTTCGGTATCATATACTTGTGCGAGGCGTTTTACTTTTAGGGAGGGGAGTGGGTGGCAATAGTCAATTGTTTGACTGTTAGAAAGCAGAGGGCAAAAATTATACAGCCATTCACTTCTAAAGGAGATCACTAGGGACCTGTTTTATGTTTAATTTTGAATTGGCGTTTTTCCTTCTCCATCTCTTAGGCTTTTTTCCCTTTTCTTCTCCTTTCCTTTCTTCTTTCTTCTTCTCTCCCAAAGAAACTACATCTTCTAACAAAAGCCTATCCATTACATTATCCTTTTTAACTCAGACCTTATTGTTGCTCCTGCCCGTGGCTGGAGCTGTTTTTTTATTTTATTTTATTTGGATTCTGTATTATGTTCTTGTGTTTAGTTTGCCGTTATAGACTAGCAGGTGCCGATGGGACGGGGCGGGATGGGTTACCGATGTACGGAACGGGTTGGGGGGCCAGGGATATAAAGGGAAGATGGGCTATCATAAAATGTATTTAGTTATGCAACCCGAGTATGACTATGTTATGGTATAGAGTTGTGGTGACTGATATATATGTGTGATTTCCTGTGATCGATGGTCCGGATTAACTTAGGCTTTGCGGGAAGGTGAGGTGCGCAACTTATTGCTTACCAGTAACCAAAACCACTGGTCCTGAGTTTATGACCTACATGGTTGGTGGGATGTAGTAGATAGGTGTATTCCCGAGCGGTGTTCGTGAAGATAATCCAAACCAAGCACATCACCATCCTTCAGATCTGCGCCTCAGCTTCCGTTCCAACTTCACTCCCACCCCCCTCTCCATTCCCTTCCTCCCCCCGCTCCAACTCCAACTCCAACTCCTCAATGCCAATACCAACCCCCCTCGCCAATTCCTGCACCCTGCGCACCCACCTCTTCACAAGAGGGTGCATCTCCACCACCCTGTCCAATGTAACCTCACCCTCACCCTCACCCTCACCCTCCTCCCCTTTCTCCGCAAGCGCATACAACCAAACACCCCCGCGCGCGAAATACTCCTTCGTGAACACCCCGTCAAAGACCAACTCCCGCTTCGCCCTCTCAAACTCCCCGCGTGCCGTCGCCGGGGCGATGTGCAAGAGGCCCTGCAATGTGCCCAACACCCACCCGATCTTCAAGCCGAATCGGCCGCCCAGCGAGTAGCCTTCGTCGAAGCCGGATTGGAGGTGCAACGTTTTTCCATGGGTGATGCCTGCGAGGTATCCGTGTGTGTGGTGGGTGTGGTGGAGGCGGGCTAGGTCAGGGTTTTCGCTGGGTGGTGAGGGGGAGCGGGGAGGGGGAGGGGGGGTGGAGGGGGTGGAAGGGCGGGAGGAGAGGGGAGTTTCGAGGTGCATTTTTTCTTTTCTTTTTTGTTGTGGTTGTGGGGTGGTATTTTTGGGGAGGGGAAGGGAGGTAAGGTTGGTGGGGTTGAAAGTGCCAAGATGATGGGCAGTGGGGATGAGGTGGTGATACAACGGTTTTCTTTTTCTTTTTCCCTTTTCCCGCCGCTCAGTCCAGCTCTGAACGATATTAATAAAACCTGCTGGCAGCGGTGGTGAGGGGACGAACAAACGAACGGATAAAAATATCTACAAACGTACTTACAACAAGCAATTACAACGAAATAGCACAAGCAATGGCATTCAATCTCCGCTCTTGGATACCCTGGTCCGGCAGCGATTCTTCCTCTCCCTCTTCGGTACTTCCACCCCCCTCCTCCCCATCACTCCCCACACCACCACCACCACCACCACCACCACCCACCGTACAGCCCCCTGCAACCACCACCCCAATCGCCGAACCAACCCGCCTCCGCCGCCAGCTAACCCTCCTCCTGGGCGGGACCACCTTCCTAGCCCTCAGCATAGCGCTAACCCGCCGCACAATCCACCGGCGCAAACTCTCACTGGTGCCAAAATTCTACCACCAGAACAACCGCCCACCCACCAACCCTCCGAACGGCGCCCTCGATGCCTTGGAAGCTTTGAACCTGGCAACGCTCAACACGCTGAGCTTCAGCATGATGTTGGTGGGTGGGGGGATGTTCGCGATGGACGTGTGCTCGCTGGAGGAGTTGCGGGGAAGGGTGCACGAGGGAATGGGCGGGAAGAACGCAGCGGCGAGGGAGGCTGAGGAGGAGTTTGAGGAGTGGCTTGTGAGTGTGCTCGCTAGAAAGGAAAGGAAAGAGGAGATTAAGAGGATGGTGGAGAGGGAGATGAGGGGAGCAAAGGAGATGAGGGGAGCAAAGGAGAGGGAGGGGAAGGAGGGGCATCGGGAGTAGGGTGTTTGGGAGGGGCATTGGGAGTCTGAATGGGATTGATGGTGGCTGATTTTGTATATTATATATAAATCTAAAAACAAGCTTCAAGGGTTAAGCGTTAGTCTTTCTGGTATATTCTCTTCATGCTGTTTCTTTCCCCCACGTTTCTCTACTGATTAAACTTATTGATACTACTCTTGAGTTGTTTTCGTACATCATCTCTCTTATCTAGGTTATACAGGCTCCCCCACTCATCTATCCATTTGAATAATGATACAGTAGTGGCAACAGGTACATCATACATGATGCCCTAAAACATAAAGAAACCACAATGGAATAAACAATCCTAGTCCTCCCATTCGCATCAATCTCAATCCATTTCTCCTCCCACTCAAGAAGTTGCCACCCGTGTTACCCCGTCTCCGCCCTCCTCATAGATCTCCCCCCTATCCATAACACACCCCAATGTCTCTCAAGAAGTCACCCCTGCCTCCCCATCCTCCTCACAAATCTCCTTCATATCCATAACACCCCGGCTTCTCTTCCCGCTCGGGGGGTCGTCACTCCTGCCACTCCCTCTCCATCCTCTTCATAGATCTCCTCCCTACCCGTGACATCCCAGCTCCCCTCCCCACTCAAGAAGTCATCACCTCTGCCTCCCCGTCCCCACCCTCCTCATAAATCTCCTCCCTATCCATGACATATCCCAGTCTAACCGCGACTCCATCCAAGTTTCCACTTCTGATAACAGCCTCCAACTTTTTCATCCTCTCCCCATCATTATCCCTAACCACCACCGCCTCAATGCTCCCCCTCTCATCCAACACTAGCGAGCCCCTCACTCCAATAGACCAATTGATAACAATCATGCGTACGGGAACATCCCACTCCACGCTCTCAATCCGATTGGTCCATGGCTCTTGCACGTCCCCGATCCGTCCCATGTTCGTCAGGGTCTGCTCGAGCTTCTCTACAGCATCGAGACGCCGTGCGAACAACTGAAGTTTGGCGCGGAGCACACGAGCAAACTTTGCCACGTCGTGTGGGTACTGAGCCCGGAGGCTGTGGACGTGCAGGAACGAAGGAATTGAGTGCCGGAGGATTGTGTAGGTGTTTGGGGCCAGGGACAGAATGATGTATTGACGGCTTGTAAATTTTCCTTTTATGAAACTTAGCTTTGCTCACAATGTGACTAGAGAGGAGGGGTAACGGGGGAAGGAGAGAGGGAAGAAGAGAAGGAGGGAGGGTTTACGATTTCCGAAAAGCTCAAACCGAATCCCGACGTTAACATTGTGCGGGGGAGACGGGTCTTCGGAAGTGAACGTCGTAATGCCCGTCATGCGATATAATTTCTTTAACCGCTCTTTTTGTGAACACTTCACGTGTGCAATGACGTCGGAGAGGATGTCCTCATCGTTGGCTTCTGACTTCCCATCCGAGGCTCCACTAGTATTGCTACTGGTCTCGGTTCCGGGACCCACGGTCGACGTGGCTGATGTGGGGTCTTCATAGCTTGGTCTGACTTTTGCTTGCGATAATATGGTCGATATCGGCAGCGTCGAGCGGTATGAGAGGAGCTCTGCTGTCAGAAGACTCTTATGGCGTTCGAGTTCGGTGAGCCGAGCTTCGATTGAGAGGAAATCAAAGTCCTCTACTGAGGAGAGTTCATTCGATTGAGATGGCATGGTTTTTTTTTCCCTTTCCGCCCCGTTTGATGATAATGTTTGAGGGATGTGATGTGTAGTGTGTGATGCGAAGTGTGCGGTGTTTGATGCGCTGTGTTTGATGATGTGTAGTGTCTGGGGAGGTGGAAGGGGGAAATGTCTATAAAGTACAGTACTGGTACAGTACCGGTATGGTAGGTACCGATGGCGAGGGTGGGAGGTGGTCCGGAGGATGATTGTTTGTTTACGTACTGGTACTCGAGTAGGTACACAATCATTTTCTTTTGCGTGTGTACGGTACCAGCACGTACCATCACGAGTACAGTACTAGCTGATTTCTTTAATATTCGGACACCTTGGCGCCAAGCCTCATACAAATTCCTGCCAAGGTGTCCAAATACTTTTGAAATCGGCTAGTACTGTACGGTAGTGCAGCTTGGCAAAAGTGGTTAGATACCGATATCTGAGTACAAGTACTTGTACTGTACATTGGGGGAGCCGTGTGATATGGAAAAACCTGATACAAATATCATGGCAATATCGGAGCTATGTGAGATAGCTGGTCTAAATAGATTGAAACCCAAGGGTAAGGAGCAGGTCCATAGGCGAATTTGTGCTTTTCAGGGACACAGGTGCCGGTATAGCGCCCACCCGAAAAAAGCTTGGTCGATGGGGGGCGCTCTTGGACATTCCACTGCCCTTTCTTGCCTTCCGAAGCCTACTGTATGTATGAGGTACCGGTACAGGTACGAGTATCATACAGTGCAGAGGGTGAGAATATTCACATTCGGCTGACTGCCCTGTCTGTCCCACTTGGACTATGAGATACACCCTGCGACGGTGGGGTACAGTACCGGTCTGGTATGGCAACACAACCCTCGTTGCGGGAACTCAATCGGTGAGAAGCGACATACAAGGCTTACTATACTCGAAGATCCTTCAATGCTTTTGCGAATTGGTACATAAACGCGGTAGCTGGTATGATGCTTCAGAGTTACATTCGTCGAGACGCCGACGATCGTGGCTTCACTCGAGGCGACGACGGAGAAAGTTCCCCATCTTAAGACTTCAACTCCCGTGGCCGCATATTCTTGGCGTCCCAATCAATGCCATTTCAGGGGGATTCCGGGTTCCTTGCTCCGGAGAAATTACCATAGGCTTGGCTCAATTCTGATGCACTTCAAGCGCTTGCAACACTACTAAACAGACGTGAGAGAGAGAGAAAGGGAGTGGAGTGGAAGAGCCAGATACCCCTTTGAACAAAGCCAGAAGAACCGAGGCAGAAACGAGCTTGAATGCTATCATCAGATCTATTCTCAAGCCCATCACCGGTATTATACTCCTTTCTGTCCCATTACTTTGGAACTTTTATGACACTCTTCCCCCCTGTGTCTTTCCGAACAGCCTCGACAAGTGACAGCTTCCAGAAATAAAAGGAAAGAAGGGGAGAAGAAAAAGAAAAGAAAAGAACCCTGTGAAGACTTGAGAGCTTAGAGCTATCCTAAGTCCCTTACTGGTCCATATTCCTTCCCTGGTGGTCGCCATTCCCTTTCCTCCTCCCGCCGCGAACCAGAAGGACATCTGTTCTATTTCCCTTTCTGTTCTTAGCCTGCGGTTGTTTGGTGCCCCTCCACTTACAGTAACCTAAACCCCCCCCCAAGCTAGTGTGTGGTGCATGTCTCCAGCACCTCTTTCAGAGTCCCGCGATCCCCTCCTCCCCTTCACCTCCTCGTCCTCATCTGCAGTCCGAGCTCACCGGTCCAATTCCTCCGCCGAACATCCCGACGACTTTGAACTCGAAAACATATACGTAGACGACCTAAAAACACATTACAACTCGGACGACCCGGCCACTCCTTCCTCACCAATGACTCGCAGTCGTAAAGACCGCCATCACGACAACGACCGTTCGTCCTCGGCAAACATGAACTCATCCTCGTCCGTTGAGTACCGACGGAAGAATGCTTCGGTGGATGGTCACGAGCTACTATCGTCCTCCATGCAGACGGAAGCGCTGTTACAGCGGGAGTCCTTCTCGCTCGACGGTGACCACGACAAGCAGGCCTCCGCGTCGCTAAAGGATCTATCCCCGCAAGATCAGAAGAACTTTGCTTTGCTAGTTCTACTCTACTTTCTACAGGGTGTCCCCATGGGCTTGGCGATGGGCTCAGTACCTTTCCTGCTGAAGAGTAGGCTCTCGTACGGTGAGATCGGAGTGTTTAGTTTAGCTTCCTACCCTTACTCCATGAAGCTTCTGTGGTCGCCTATAGTCGACGCGATATGGAGCAAGAGGATGGGAAGGCGGAAGAGTTGGATCGTGCCCATACAAACCCTCAGTTCGATAATGTTGTTATGGTTAGGAGCAAACGCGGATAGACTTATGGCCGAGGCCAGTAGCAAACTGTACACTTTCACATTTGTCTTTTTCTCACTGGTTATGCTTTGTGCGACGCAGGACGTTGCGGTAGACGGTGAGCTTTCCCAGATTAAAGAGGGGCTCATACGCTAAGACAAGCATCGTGCAGGCTGGGCTTTGACTTTACTTTCCGTGGAAAACCTCTCGTACGCTTCAACTGCCCAGACAGTCGGTCTTACCGCTGGAAACTTTCTTTCATTCACTGTATTCTTGGCGTTCAACTCTCCAGACTTTGCAAATCGGTATTTCAGAACGACACCATCCGATGTTGGGCTCTTCACCCTGGGTGGATATCTCACATTCTGGGGGTGGGCATACCTCATCGTGACCCTCGGATTAGCGGTCTTCAAGAAGGAGGAAAGGACCAGCAATCGTGACGGGCTAGTTAGCGTCTACAAGACCATGTGGAGAGTTATCAAGCTCAAACGTACGCTCCTCGCCCCCCAATATCCCTTACATCATTTAAGACTAATGCTAACGAGCAAACAGACGTTCAAACCTTCATAATAATCCACCTGATCGCCAAAATCGGCTTCCAAGCAAACGACGCCGTAACAAACCTCAAACTCCTCGAGAAAGGTTTCACACAAGAAGACATGGCCCTAACAGTCCTGATCGATTTCCCCTTCGAAATCGGCCTGGGCTACTACGCCGGAAAGTGGTGCGCATACTTCCCGCCTATGACTCTCTGGATGTGGGCCTTCATTGGCCGCCTGTTAGCCGCGGTACTAGCGCACATCACCGTCTGGATATTCCCAAGAGACGGTGTCGTCGAGTCCGGCTACCTCATGGTTGTGATCGCAGAACACATCTTTTCAACATTCACTAGCACAGTAATGTTCGTCGCTGTATCCGCTTTCCACGCTAAGATTGCCGATCCGGGGATTGGAGGGACTTATATGACCTTACTCGCAACGTAACTACTCCCCTCTCCCCTCCTCTCCCTTTCCAACAATACTGACCAGCCCCTCCAATAGCGTAAGCAATCTCGGCGGCACCTTCCCCAGAATCTTTGTCCTAAAGCTAGTCGACGCCTTCACAATCGCGACCTGCGCACCGCTGCCCGATGCCGAAACCCCCTTCGAACCCTTCTCCTGCGCCCTCGAGAGTGACAAGAAACTATGCAGGACACAAGGCGGCGTGTGCAACATAGAACAGGACGGGTACTACATCACTAACGTGATCTGCATCATCATTGGCGTGGTCACGTTCTGGGGGTACATTAAACCCGCGGCGACGAGGTTGAGCGCGTTGCCGCTGAAGTCTTGGAGGGAGGCTAGTGGGCCCAGGTCACCGTAGGCTAGAGAAGAAGGGGATGGAGGGGGGGGGGGTGTATTATATGAACTTTTCTTTATTTTGGCTCTCGGCGGGTGAGGTTTTTCTTGGGTAGGTGGGTGGGGTTGGATATGGTAGATTACGGGGTTGGGGGTGTTGCGTTATACCAGTTGGGGGAAAAATCAACTTTTATATAGGGAGGGAGGGAGGGAGTAAGCAAGTGTAATGTTAATCATGCTTGTGACACGTATCCAAAGTATCTAGAAGAGAAAAAGAAGAAAAGAAGAAAGAAAGAAAAGCGGAGATATATCTAATAAATTCCGTAGATAAACTTGGTTGCTTGCATCATTACCATTGCATACAACACTCACAAGTCATCACTCGTAGCGGAAGAGCGGAAAGAAATTTGGACCCCCTGCCCCACTCAGCATGTAGACTATGATATCATAACTTATGTGCTGCGGCTCTTCGCATGCCCTCCCGTGAACACCAACAAGCCATCCATACCACGCCAGAAACAACAAAACCAAACAATAAACAGAGTACCAGTATGTACATACAACATCATACGTACAATACAGTATAGATACAGTACAGTACAGTACAGTTACACCATCCCCGAACCCGGAAAAAAAAAACCACAACCCTCCCACGAGTCCGTTCCGCAAATATCATAATATTATCTCAACTCTAGCCTGAACTTTTAAGAGCCTTCACCAGCCAAAGCCAAGCCAACCCAACGGACCAACCAACCAAGAAAAGAAAAGAAAAGAAAAGAGAGGTGATTAGATAACAAGAATACGGTAAGCTCCGGTTGGTAAATATATCTACGATACGGTAGGGCCGGCGTCTGGGGGTGTCTGTCTGCTATGCAGCGTTGTTGCTGTTGTTGTCCGGAGTACTGTACTGTACTGTACGATTGTATTTGTATGGACGGCGCTGTACAGTACTGTACCGGTATTATCGTCGTTCTGGGTTTAAGTTAGGAGTTGTTGTTGCTTATGTGTCTTCGTGCCGACTGATTTTGGGCCGTGGGGCGTGGTGCTGCTCTCACGGCGGACGGGTTCCATCTACACAATCGAAATATCACTCACTATTCACTCACTCTTTAGAAAAACTCCTCTACGACATCGTGCAATCCCAAACCAAGTGTCAAGAACTTAAGCAAGAATTCCTATAGAAAAAGAGAAAAAGAAAGGGCCCGATCCTAGTGAAACATGTATTAAAAGATAAAAAATAAAATAAAACCCCGACAGAGGGGCGCGCGCGGGGGGGGTAGAAGAACTATGGCGTAAAAACTTCCCGAGCAGTGGGCGCTCCAGTTACTTCACAGGCAACAACTAGTAGCCCTCACTTTCCCCGCTTTCCGTCTCAGCATACTCTCCCTCCTCGCTATACTCTCCCATGTCGTTCTCTAAGAGGTCTGCTTGGAGCTTTGCATTGTAGGTTTTTGGCTTCCCGCCGGCGCTGTTCCAACTATGGAGGGTGACGGTGCCGGTTGAGAGGCCAAAGCCATTCCAGCTTGTGGCTATTGGAAAATGTTAATTTAACAAGAACCTGGTTGGTGTCATGGAGTATAAAACTTACTAGCAAGAGCCGGGGCACTCGGATGCCAACTAACATCCCTTACGCAAGTCCTCCAACCTGTTGTGCCACCACCCCAAAGGTGGTATGAGTTATGCATGAGATCTGGGTCCATTGGCCGGGACCCGATAGTCGCAGCGTGGACATTGATTGTTGCGACTTCCGTTGCATCAATGTTGTAGATTTTGACTTTGCCGTCGGCAGAGCCGGTGTAGACGTATCGGGATCCGGTTGACGCTGGCGGGGAGAAATGGCAGCGGACAAGTGTCTTAAGCACGCTGTGTCCTCTGTAGGTGACGAGACTGCAGTCGCAAGGATGTTTGGTGGGTGGCTCGGTATATCTATGTTTAGGTTAGTAATCATGTTCCATTGGTTCAAGGATTGATGTGAACGCACCGGTCTCTACGATAATCAAAACCGGTACCGTAATTTCTGTGAGCCATACGGTCGAATTTACCTTTATCCATCATTTTTCTACAATTGTCAGCTCAAGGCATCAGTCGAGTAACCTGCGTGTAATAACAACTCACCTTATATCCCACAACTTCATCGTCTGATCCTTGCCATTTGAAAGCACATATCTCCCGTCTCCTTTGCTGTCAACATATGTCAAGCCTTCCGTATGCCCGACAAAGACTCCCACCTCCCTCCCATCCGCCATACTTCTCCGATCCCAAACCTTGACCGTGGCGTCATCAGATCCAGAATAGATAATGTGAGGAGAGGCCCTATCACCATAGCAGACAGCGTTAACATCCTTGTCGTGGCCCCCGAGCCTAAGAACCGGTGTTCGTGTCTCAATATCGTATACATAGAGACAACCATCGTTCGCACCGGCAACGATCTCACGACCATCCCCGGAAAATCTAATAGACCATATCTGTACCACACATTAGCAACAACCAAAATCCGAAAAATTCTGGTGGAAAGGCAAACCCCACAACGCGGATCCATAGCATTCCGATTGTGGTTCCTTCCATTACTGAATTCAAGTGGGTGCATCTCGTCGTCCTCCGGAGCAGTGCTAGCCAAGGATACTCGAGTTGTGATACTGCTGTATGCTAGGTGGCGATTGTCCGGCGAAAGTGTAGCATCTGTAATCGTCCACCTTCCGCCAATGTAGTCTACGGTCTTGTAATACTTCCACTGGTAAGGGTTCGATGTATCATACATGCGCACTCGAAAGTCTTGAGAACAGCTATAGAAAAAGTTTCCATCCTCAGAAAATTGGCCAGAGTAAGAGCGAGTGTCATAGTGCACTATGAAATCAGCATTGGTGGACGGCACCATTAGCTTTCGCATACATCAGCAACCACTCAAGAAGCTTAGTAGATGGGAGAATTGTCAAACTTACTTGTGCCACCAATTGGTTCAGCCTCCCCTCGCGGCCACCAGTATAGCATCCAAGCTCCCTTTGTAGTAGATGTTTGCTGATGCTTGTATTTGGAATTGAATTCCTTCTCACCCCTGTCGAGTCTCCTTCACTCTTCCAGCTCCGGTTTTTCGTAAAGTCATCCTAGGAATCATAAGTTCTGGTCATTCAACCAACCAAACTGCACCAATCGAGAAACGCACCGACCCGAATTCCCCAGACTTCATCAACTTCTGTCCCTCTGGGTTCGGCACAGGGTCAATATCTTCCCCACTCCTCAAACTAGCTCTACGCTGTTGACATCCAGGGAAGCTTCTACCAGTACCAGAAGCGAATATTAGTTGTCCGATGCGCATCGGGGAATTGCCAGAGAGAATGTAGGCTAGTTGGCGGGCATGTTGTTCAAGTGCAGTCCCACCGGCAAGACCCTCTTGTCCCGCTTCGCCTGTATTTTGCCCCAGCTCCGATTCAGCTGGATTGAAATACGAAGAACTCATCAGCTACGAGATTGGTCGGTAATGACCGGTTAACTCCGGAGAGGGAAGCTACCTTCTTCATCCTCGAAGTGCGAACTTGATGGCTGATGGTCCATGTCGTCTTCGCCCTCGTCTTCGTCGTAAGTGTAGGCAAAACTGGCGCAGTGAAAAAGGTGCCGAGAAGAAAGGAAGGGAAGAATATGGGGTGGTGGTGCGGGAATGTGGGGTAGAAGTTTGACTCTCAATAGTGTCCAACCCCAGCTCAAATCAATGCTCGCAGTTCGGATCTATCACGGCACGGGATGTGCCGATGTCGGGGCTGTAGCAATACGGTACTCGGGTAGTGTATTGCGTGGTAATGGAGGGAGTTTGATTTATTATCTCCGGTAATCTCCCCACTGTTGCTGGCTTAGGATCGGAGTTCTTGGATGTGTGATACCATAGGATTGCGCCTGTCAGCTAATGTAAGCACAAAGCACGTGCCGGGACACTGCGATACCGTAAGAACTGGAATAATTGGACCTCACGCCAGGGCGTTCGAGTTGCCCATCCTGGTATCATACTCAAGTAAGGTCTGTCGTATCCACCTTCTTTACTTGTCACAGCGGAGGGCAGAAAGCCTGTTCTCCCCTCCCAAAGCAGGGGAATTCTGGACCTCTTAGGGTGAGGCCCAATCACTCTAGTCCCTGCGGTATTGCACCGCGGGAAGGCCAAGGTCACCCGCAGGGCTCGAAGGCTAGATGCGGTAGCCTTGTGGAGTTCGGAATATCAGTCGGGTGGGGTCAGAGTACACGGGGGAAAAAAAATCAATATAAAAGATTTAGAATACCGGCCCCCTTCTCTCTTTGGTGACCTGCGGAGCGGTACTGGTGGTGCCCGAGAGAATATTTCCCGAGTAGGTAGATATCTTTTGGGGTGAACCGTTTGCACATTTTCAAGCAGCGTACTGTACAGTACCGGTACCATGCTGTCCGGGGACCGACGCCGAAAGGTACTCGAGTACTGTACTTAGTGCACAATTGGCAGTCAATAACCTCCACCATGCCACAGCTCACTTTCTCCCGAATCCGTAGTTTAGTGCAAAGAGCGGTGGGCTTCCTCTCCGAAGGGGTTGCAGTGGTACCAATATCCCAACCTCATCCGTTGTCGGGACGGTTTTTCCGGGTGTCATTTTCTATCGTTATCCTCGCACAGTACAGTACTAGATCGTGGACGTCAGTCTAGAGCTCCCAGTCTAACTCTAAAGAAGGCTACTTTTTTATCGCGCCACGACCATGGAAACTTGAACCATGTGCAGTCAAAAATTCCCTTCTTCGGAAAGAAAAGGAAAAAAGAAAGAAAAAAAGAAAAACTCCTGCTAGACCTTACTGGGGGAAGGGGAAAAAAAAACCCCCCCCAAAGATAGCGCACCCTACTATTATTCAAGTCTCTGCGCTACCATACCGCAAGGAAACGCGTGACACATCCTCCGTGTCTAGACATCAACTTTATTGAGTGTTTTGGCAAGGACGCCGTCCAGAACGAAGAAGGATTACCAACTTGAAGCCATCACTAATCATCGTTCGAGGTGATATCATGCTCGTACGGTTTGCACTTCCTGGTTATGATTTCCCTATCTCCTCTAGGAGTGCAAGTATGATACTGTACCTGTAATGGGGCTAATTGCCTTAGGGTTGATGGTTATGTCCTCCGGCGGTTGTGTATGGTGTATATTATATATAGCACTTGTGATCCCTGGCTCAGTGATTTACATTCGGGGCTTCAGTTGTGTGCTCTGCTCCACCATATATTACCGTATCTATTTCGGAAAGGCCGTGGGAATTTGCATTCGAGGGGGGAAAAAAAAAATCTTTGGGAAATGCCAGCACTGATAATGACCTTTTTTTTTTTGAAATCGATAACAAATGGGTGGAGATGAAAACTTAATGGTGTGCTCAGCGAAACTTGTGCAGTCCTGTCTAATACCGGTAAGTCCCCGTATATACAGTACGGTCCTTGGGAACAGCAACAAAGTCATACCTCCTTCTTGATTTTGAGTTTCATAAATTTATTGGATAATCTGCATAGTTGACAAAAATTTAAAAATTAAAATTAAAATAAAAAAAGGTGAGGGTTGGGTATCATATATGGCATTGTGATAAGCATCTGGATTCATTAGACTAATCCCATATCAACTATTTCTACACGTAATTTTCTTTTGACTTGCTACCTTGGTCAGGATTTTCCAAAATCGAAGACCAGAGAAATTTAAGGATTTTCTACCACCTACTATTTTATGGAAGGAATTATCATTTATAAATTTCTGTTGTCAACAACGTCTTTAGATTGGGATGTAGTCCCTGGTACTAGTCAAGAGTACCGTACTGTTGCCGGTTCGGAAGGTTCCCGGCGGGTGAGTTCTTAGTGCACTGCCACTCCGGCACCGATATCATCCCGCGCACGCGCACCCTTCCGAAGGATCCAAAGCGTCCAAAACCCGGCCCCAAGCTGATTGGCCACACGGATCATCTGGAAGACATCTGGTCATCCCGAACGACGACAGCTCAGAAGGACACGGGCCATTTACAGTACCGGTACTCGAGTACTCGCAGCTCGTACAGTAACCTAGACCACCTCTTATTCTGATCTTCCGTGCAACACCGCCAACTCTTGAGCCTGGAGAATCACCACCTCCGACCCGGGTCAATTTATCGGAATGGGAACTCGTCCGGGTACCGGCAATAAAGTACGGTGTTGGGCTACTCGTATTACCGGCGGCCGTGGTTGGTGTGGTGTATTCCCTCGGACGCGAGACCGCCATAGGGAAGGTTAATATTGTACTAGTACTGTGCTATGGATGAGCATGATGATAATAGTAGAGCGCCAGATTGGCTTTATTGGACGAAAGAGATAGGGGGCATTTCCAGACGAGTGCTATGTGTGGAAAAATGATTGGGGGGGGGGTTCAACAATTGAACCCACGAAGTTTACATCGTGATAAGACCTTTGCACTGCATTGCAGGCAGAGAGGACTCACACATACCGTAATTGCACAGCATCGGGTTTGTGTATCCGCACAGCAATATGGAGCCCGGAAAACTGCTTTCGCCTGTGCAATACCGGTATCACACCGGTGAAGGATTCCTTGCAAGTGATCACGAGTGTTGAGGTTCCGGCAATTGGACCACCAGTAGGTACAGTACCGTATGTATCTGTGCGGAAAGCAGGGGGGTGGGGGGGGGGGCAGGGGGGGCAGGGGGGCAAGGGGGCTTGTGTTTAGGAAGTAGTGCTTGGAAGCTAGGATACCGTGTCCAATGCTATACCTTTGCCGCTTCACACCTGGATACTGGTACTCGAGTACAGGTGCTCTCACCATGATCAAGACTCAGGTGTGAATGATTGTGGAGGCGTGATATCCTAATGTTGACTGCGGTAGGCTATGTGTTAAACTCAATGGTGGTGGAGTGGTGGAGACCATGGCTTACTGTATCTGAGTAGCCGAGTTGAAGTTTGGCGCTCTGTATGGGAATTTCCACATTACCGGTATTGTGACTGTCCAGCTTCAGCTATGCTACGCAAGTATAATACCGGTAGCTGGTGGAATTACTTTTCATTTTTTGAAAGGAGAGTTGGCCGGGGAGACTGACATTTATATATATATATCATATATACTCGAGTATATATATAATATTATAATTATAATAATTATCATGTTTTAAAAAGACCATCCATCCCAAGTTTCATCTCATCCTTGGCTTATTCAAAGTTGTTACAACCTGATTTCACTTTACTTAGACTACTGTAATAGGGTGATTGCACAATACAGTGTGGACTACCGGTATCTCTGTTCAGATACAAGTGTCAGGATAACTCCTCTCCCTTGTGGATTTGGAGAGGGGTGAAGGCATGACGGTGACGGTGAGAAGAAGAAGACGGGCATGATCCGGGGGTGATTTCTTCTTTCCCAGCCTGCTCGCGCCAGCCGTGAAGAATGCCAACGGTCCAACGCCATCCGTCGTCCACCAATGCCATATCATAGACCACCAGTAGTAAGCTAATTTCCTCGCTAATTCCCTTACGGTAGTTTCGACGCGTTGTTGACCTCAAGATCCGAGATACGTGCTGACCAGATCTTAGGGGAATTGAGAGCCTAGAATTTCTTTCTTTACGTTTGCTAAGTAATACTATCATACTCGAGAGAAAACATACCTGTGCAGTGCCTATCCACAGTCTTCTTCTTCCCCGGTTTTCCATATTATTCCTGGCCAGGGTTTGGGTGCAAGTTCTCGTACTGCACCGTACTCGGGTACTCGAGTATCATACAACAATTTTTTTTTCTTTTCTTTCT
Organism: Tuber brumale; assembly: GCA_014065205.1. Taxonomy (NCBI): domain Eukaryota; kingdom Fungi; phylum Ascomycota; class Pezizomycetes; order Pezizales; family Tuberaceae; genus Tuber; species Tuber brumale. Next base: position 238,118 of record JACCEG010000218.1, read on the forward strand.
TTTCTTTCTTTTTGCTTCTTTTGTGTTTTTTTTTGCCCGCTCTTGGTATCATAAGCATAAGGGTACCTGATTGTCTGGGATTCTGTAACCTGCATAATTGTAAAGAGGGTGCAAGTGTGCTGCCGCTGCGAGGCGCTCACCAAGAAGAAAGGAAAAGGAAAAATAATATTAATTAGCTGGGGAGGTGACTACGCACTGCTCCCTTCTCGTGCAATTTATATAAGTTAAGGTCGGCCCGCGCGTCCTCACTCCTCCTCTCCCCCTCTCTCCTTCTATCTTTGCCTTCCTACATCTGCTTCCAACTTACCCATCTCCTCCTCCTTACCAAGCTCCAACAGCTCTACATTCAAACAAACATCCCTCACAGCCACAAACTTTAACAACGAAATCTGTCATAATGGTCGCTCGTGTTCAACACCCTGCTCCTTCCTTCAAGGGAACCGCCGTCGTTGATGGCAGCTTCGAAGGTAGGTTTGTCAAGTATCTCGTTTGCCCCTTTTAAGAGATGTCACCTTCTTGAGAGCTTTTAACCAATTTTCCTGAGAAGGTGACTCCTCGACCGTTTCGCCTCTTAGGTGATACGAAGCTTAGGGGATGCTAACTTGCCTTTGATAGAAATTTCACTTAAGGATTACGAGGGAAAGTGGCTCATTCTTGGGTTTATCCCCATGGCCTGGACTTTTGTTTGGTGTGTAGCTTCCTTCGTGAAGTTTGAGCATCATTCAGCGGTATCAATTACTAACTTTTTGCTTTGCCATTTTCAGCCCGACCGAAGTCAGTCAGCCCTTCTATACCTGCGGGTCAGTTGAAAGCCGAAGCTAAACATCATTTTACAGATCATTGCTTTTTCTGATGCTGCCAAATCTTTCGAGGAGCGTGGTGCCTCAATTGTCTTCGCTTCTGTTGATTCTGAGTATAGGTTGGTGTAGTCACGCTTGGTGTTAACAATTGGACGATAGGATGGCGGTTGACAATGTCGTAGCTTGCTAGCTTGGTCCAGTACTGAACGTAAAGACGGAGGTCTCGGAAATATCAACATTCCCTTGTTCAGCGACAAGAATCATAAGCTTGCTAAGGATTATGGAGTTTTGATTGAAGAGGAAGGAGTCGCCCTTAGGGGTTTGTTCATTATCGATCCCAAGGGAACGATTAGACAAGTAAGGGCATAAGTTATTATGTCCTCGAATATTCTGTATGGTGACTAATATGGGTAATTTTTAGATCACTATTAATGACCTTCCTGTCGGAAGGTCTGTTGACGAAACCCTTCGCCTTGTTGATGCTTTCAAGTTCACTGAAAAGGTATTATGAGGCACTTTTATCACCAGCCTAGTATATGGAGACTGACATAGCACACGTAGTACGGTGAGGTCTGCCCTGCCAACTGGAACCAGGGAGGCGAAACCATCAAGGCCAATCCTAAGGAATCAAAGGAGTATTTCAACAAGGTCCATGGCTAGGCATCTGATTTGGTTGGCAGTCGTAGAATCATGTTTCATTGATTTGTCAGATAAAAAAAAGTGTGGATAGAAAGCGGTTGCTGGTATCACACTAGTTCCACTCATGTTAATAATTTCCCTTTGAATATACCGGTGATCTGACAGCCCTTCTAGAGATTTTTCTCTTTCCTTGCCCTCGATTTTTTTGTTTTCGAAAAAGACCTTTTTCACGCTTTGACTGTTTGGGGGCTCCCTTTGATATTTTCATTTCCTTGCAGTAAAGAAACTGGAGTGGGGGGAAGTATGAGGTGTTTCTCTCTAAAGATTAGACGGATAATCTGATAACTTCATACGGTGAATGCTTTATATGTGACTCTTGGACTCCTGGGATTGAATGTTGCCATTAACCTAATCATTCACATTGAGTGCCTTGTATGTATGTAAGAGATCCTGTATCATACAGCATTGTTCCGGTACTGTATATAGGGTATGATATCATAGGGCATCTGCAGATCAATATGTTCGGTGGTACATCTATGGCGGAGATTCTAGTTGGCGAACGGGATAGAGAGTGAGTGAGTGAGTGAGGCACGCGAGCACAGAATGGTGACCCGTACCGGTATCGCACTACGGTACACGTAGAGTGTTCGTGGGGTATGTATGGCATCCACATAGAAGACCTCCTGTGAGACGTGCTGCACAATATCAGCACAGTGCCATATCCTAATTACCGTATTTACTTAGGATATCGTGCCTACAAGTGTCGGATACAGAATCAAGGCTTGTCTCGCGGAAATAACAACAACAACAACAACAATAATCCCAGAACGGATTGTTTGCACTTGCACTTACTAGCTAAGAGAGGAAAGAAAAGAAAAGGAGAAAAAGCTATCATATCATATCTCGTAATCTCATATCATGTCCCATTAAAAAATGGCACTCATTTCCATCCTACCTAATTCCAGAGCCCGGGCCCGGATCCTCCTCCATAAGCACAAAGAAAGATGAGAAAAGGGGAGAGGGTAAGAGAAAGAAGGGGAGAAAAAAAACAAAAAAAGCAAATTGGTATCCCCTCGGAAATCGAAACATGAAAGCAAGTTTGGTTGTTTGCAAAAAAAGAATGAGGGGGTTCTTTGTTTTGAAAGAAGTTTGCACGTGAACGAATGTGTAGCTTCCCACCTCCCCTCTACTTCTTTTGACTTCTAGATGAGGTTAGCTTCTCCACCGTCGTATCCGGTGTTGCTATCGGGGGAGGTGTTGGCGGTAGTGGTGGCGGTGGTAACATCCTTAGGATTGGTTCCGCGTTGGGATATCCCCAAACTGCTCTCTCCGTTCCAAAAGTTGTCGGGTATGTCGATTCCATTCCCCCGGATCATTGGGGTGGCGGTAGCGACTGCATCGTCGTAGATGCCATGACGGTAGGTGGCGTGCTTCTCCTTGCCCATGCGACCTTCGAGTTCGTCAGTGACAATGGCGGCCTGTTTGAAGTCTACCAGGCTGCCATCCAGTTTCGTGAACGGATACTCTCGGTTCGCAATCCTACCCAACGTTCTGCCAAAGAGCCAGGGGAATGAGATGAGTGGCATATTTCTGGCTTCCTCAATGGTGAATTCTGCCAGTTCTTCCAAATCCTTCGCACCTGAGGGGATGTTTCCCTTCCCTTGTGCCTTCTCGTTCCCGTTGGCCCTCTTGGCTGCCCTCATTGCCGCTTTCTTGGCTTTTGCAGCGAAAAATTTCTTCTTCGCCTTCGCCATTTCCTGGTGCGTCACAGAATACATGGCTGCGATAAAGGGGCCCAGAATGATATCATCTTTGCTGGTGACAACTTCGAATATGATCTTCTTGAAGGTATCCTTCAAGCCATTGCAAATGTTAGCAACGTCTTCGTGGAATTTGTAATCCTTGGTTGTCATCGAATGATGCATGATAAATGTAGATATGACCTCGAACTCCGTATGGATATCGTGTTGGGCCATTATGCGGCGCATTGCCGCATCGTATCGAATCTTGATTGTGCGTGCAACCTCAAGTATTCCCTCGTTAAGAGTATATGCATTGAGAATGCGATCATCAAATTCCAGTTCCAAGGCAGGAACGAAATCGATTTTCGACACGGAATCGTACAAGACCCCCAGGATCTTGTCAGAGCGATAGGTTTTCTCAGGTTCCTTCTCCATGAAGTGAGGGAACGTCTTTCGGCGGAGTTCTGGGGGCATGATAGCTGGCTCCCCCGACTTCACATAGTCGACCGCATGAGAGTGGAGGATTGCGAGTCGAAAACCTATTGATTTTAGCATACTATGAAGGAGTAGGGGCGGGTGAGCTAATTTACATTCGTCGGACTTCACTCCTTCATCCAGCTTATCCGCCCATGCAAGATGAGCATTAGCTATGGTGCCTAGTTTGTCATTTTTCATATAGTTGACAAAAAATTTGGTAATGTCGCTAATCTCAACATCACGCTCTAGTTCTCTCGGTGTCTGCGCCGAATAGTTCATTGGCTCATAGTTGTTTACACATGAGGTGAGTTTTTTGTCCCAGATTATAATGTAATCGTCCCCATCCAGGTCACCTCCAGAGAGCAAATTGGGCAAATCTCGATCTCCCTTCTGTGAAAACACGACGACATTATGCAAATGGTGTAGCTCTTTGGCGTTGACAGCCATGACCTTGCGGACATCACCAGGGTGAAGAGAAGGGTTTCGTGCAATTACACATGGTCCCTCAATTATCCGGGATTCCCCTGGCCTGTCTGGGTCGGTGACCTGTAGAAAGATTTGAGGGAGTGAGGTCTCCGGGTTGTCTGCATCCTCTGTGGGCCCTTCATCTTGAGAATAATAGTAGCCGTCGAGGGTCCCAGTCTCATCGACTACCCCGAGCACAAACGCACCCTCTTCTATCATTATTTTCGCCTTCTCCTTTAGGTATTTGATGGTCCATGCTCGCCAGAGCTTCAACATAGACATGACAAATGGTTCCCGTCGATCCATGAATCCTGCACGGATCATAGCCGCGATGGCCAATGTGGATTCGTTGGGGTCGACGTTTTTGCAGAGTAGCCTAACTGCAACCCCCGGATCAACCATCGCTTCCTCATAGGATTTCAGCATAAATTGAAGTTTGTCTTCGAAATAGTGGTCAGGGGCACCCAGACTGGTTAGTACGATGATTAGTTGTCGATTGAGGGCGGCAGTCGCAAACTTGGACCAGCGTATAACCTCTAGAATGTTATGTCTGGCCTCGAATTTGAGCTGACTAGGCCGGATGTAGACTTCACGATGGTTGGCGTCCGGGCTAACTGCCAAGACACCCTTACGGCCTCCAAGACGAAACTGAAAGCATGAAGGTGCAGGCTCCTTGTCGACCAACTTGAGACGAAGCTCAGTAGTGATCAAACGCGCCAAAAATTCAGAAATCTTTCCAACCCCATCAGAGAAGTTGTACCCTTCCGCATTCACAATGTCTTCGGTAGTGCGAACATCAACTCGTACTCCACTGATCGCACGGGTGGTAGCTATCATTGAGGAATTAAATCAGTAGGGTCATTATTGAATGATGAAGTACACTTACAGAAGCACTGGCCGAGCCTTGCAGCATGTTTCGCAACTATCCTAATCTCATTGAAGCTTCCCATCCATGCTCTAATATCTGCCGCAGAAAGGTGGTCATCTGAGGCAAAGAAATATGCACCGTGTTCACGTATCTGCGAATTGCCAAAAGCTAGAAATTCAAACTTTCGATCGCCAATAGTTATGCCATGGTCCAAGGCAGTCTTAACGCGGGTAAAGACCTCATGCATGGCCTTTTTGTCGGTGGAATTTATGCGACCCTGGAGAAGGTCAGTGTCTCGATTGTAGAGTGTCTCGATTGTAGATATAAGGTGTAGCTGGGTATATACCTGAAATTTTTCGTCGACGAACTGGACTCTCAGGAACCTGTCTATGTGCTCAGAATACTGTCTCACCACCCGATTGGTAATTTCAACGGTAGGCGTAGTAAAATAAACAGTCGATGGGGTTACATTGGCTTTTCTAAGGAGTTGACAATGATCGGGAAGCTTCAAGTTAATTGTACCCCCGGTAACCCCTTGAATAGTAAAGATATCCATTGGTTCATAATAGCGGATTCTTTTCTCCGCAACGTGTTCCAGCAGTGATATAGCTTCTCCTTTAGGCAGCGCTGCTAGACGGTCGATGAATGGAGAAGTGATGTTGTACTCGTTCAGGCAATTATGCGAAATACAAACCTCAAGCTGGTAGCGAACTGGGTAGGAAAGGAGGGGAGATGAAGCCTGGTGGAGCTCGTGCAGAAAAGAATCCGAGGACTGAATACGCTTGATGCCTATGTAATCCCAAATAGGATCAACCTTCTCGGATAGCATCTTGAAGTCCTTTTGGACATCTAGCTTGATGTTAAAATCCTTCAACGCGGAAATCATCTCGTTGAAACCATCAGACCCGGCCTCCTTAGTCCCTACTTCAAATCTGTAGGTAGTCCAACGGCCTAATATTCAGTTAGTGGATATGTCTCTGCGAAGTTAGAAAGCACAGAGTAGTATATGTACAAACCAATGTTTATAGTTTGGCCACGTTGCTCGAGGGAGACGGGAAGACCCTTTCTTGCGCCATTATCAAACGTGATGGACGTTTGACGGAACCAAGCGTTCCAGGAAGTCCAGAACTTGACGTGATCGTCAATAGATAGGCGTGGATTGTGGAGTTTCCTCCAGAAGAAAGGTGCCGAAGGGAGATCAATCAGGAACGCGCGGCCCGGAGCAGATAAAGTCTCCACCTCGATGAGTTTCTCTAGATGGGAGAAGGGAACCCGGAAACGATACCTCTCGAATCTTTCGATCGGTTTGTTTTCGGGAGTATTTCTATCGTCGTCGTCGTAATCATTATCATCCCCTTCAGCCTCTTCTTGCGTCTGATTAGTCAGGGCACTCGCATCTCTTTTCAACCATATTTTGAAGACGATGTCAAGTGCTCGGCGGTGAAGGTCGACCTCAAGACTTGCCTCGTCCTGATCCGCCGTGGTGAACATCGGCAGCATTGTATCCTCTTGAGACAATATCCCGAACTGGAGGAGAGCGAGCTTGAAGGACTGTCTCACGGGAAAACTGTTAGAAATCACATGCTGAAACATCAGAGATAGAGCTGGGTGATGCAAACATATTTTTGTGGATAACTCTTTTGTCTATCAACAGGACTCTGAATCATTCTCTGTCTATGTTGAGTATCTAAGCGGAGCTTTAAAGAGCCATCAGGGCCTTGCACTCCTAGACTATAACTGAAGGGCTCTTCCCAAAAAGGCCTTTCAACATTTCTGATAAATTGTTAGTAGCAAGAAATAAAATGAGAGGCAGCAATACGCACGAAAGTCTAATCCTTCCATTACCGTCTGGGACCCCTGAATCGTTTTGGTAAAGCTCCAGGTACTCGACTTCGCCATATTCCGAGAAGATATCATAAAGGTTGTACAAATCCAATGGAAGCGGAATGCCCGAGATCCTGATAGAGATCTCGTCGGCTTGCCTCAAGTCGGTTTGCATCAGGATAGGAAGGCCCCGAGAGCTGTGAGTGTTGTTGCCGTTCTGAATGTTGACGGCGGACGTCATGGAAGTTGTGTTCTCGGATAAGGAGTGGTTGTTTGGGTCTGTATGTAACATGGGGTGGGAGTTGCTGTGGGAGGGGCGGCTGTTTTCTCTGCCGTTATGATAGCTCCGTCCTACGTCACCACGGTCACCCGTGTTTCGTGTAGTGGGCCGGGGGGCAAGGATTTCGGTTCGGCTGGGAAGCGAGGTGAGCATGGGCAGAGCGCGATCATTGTAAGATCTACGATGGAATTCATCGTTGTTCCTGGATCTAGTTGGACCTCCTCTACCCAGAGGTCCTGGATAGCCACGCCTAGACGAAATTGGATTTCCCCTCAAGGGTGCCGTTCGTATAGATGCAGGCCGCGAAGCAGCATTTGTCAAGGTCGATTGAACGGGCCGGTCCCCACCCCCCAAAGCCGTGGCGGTCTGCCGAACCTCCTCACGAGCGAGAAGAGACAGCTGAGGAATGGGGGATACAGCAAGATACGGGTTTGCCCGGGGATTCAGAGTGCTTCCTGAGGAAGAAACAGGCTGCGCATTTTCTGCTCTATGATGGCTCATAGCAGCAGCAGGAGGTGCCATCTCCTCAACGAGAAGTACTCAGCTGACTGTGACGGGGCGGTTATCTTGTACGCGGTTGTGAAAAGGCAATGACCACTCCTCCAATTTAGAGAGAGCAATGGCCGACGAGCAGTGCCGGCGGTTTCGCGGAGAGTTGGAGTTGGAGGACTTTAGGGAAGATGTGGGGGAGATGTGGGGGGGGTGGAGAAGGTGATTGGAAGTGGTTGCTGTGTGGATGGATAGTAGCAGCACCCATAGAGTGCGTGGATTTCAATGTTAATCGGGAATGTACTGGCAGCAGAATGAAAGGGAACTGTACAAGTTACTTGAGCTAAACACTAGTGGTCAACGGGCTGGGCTACTCGAGTACCGGTATATATAGGCTGCAGCCTTAGATCACAGACTGGTGGCAAGTAAGGTTAGGGCGTAGGTATGTATCATGGTGGGTGGAGGGGAGGCATTGAACACCCATCGAGTTCCATGTTCTGGCATGGTGAACATAAACACGGGAGGTTTAAGGAGATGAAGAAGAGGAGGGCCGATCAACTTATATGTCCATATACCGGCACAAGAAATATTGGATACCCTGAAAATGGACCAAAGGAGATACTTATAAAAGTGTCATGCTTGCAGTATTGTGGCTGGCAGTTAAAATACAGTAAGGCGGGGTTTGGTCAGATCCCAATACGGTACCGTACCAGTACCGGTCCCTGCTGTCACTCTCAAGAACCGAACCGAACCTAGGCTTTAACTAGAGCCGAGCTTGACCCACCTAGGGGGTTTTTTTTTTCTTCTTCTCAAAAAACCCGCTGTTGACTGGGAATGGGTGGTGGATGGACCGTCTGCCCTCTTTCGGGTCAGGCGCTCGGTGGTGAGTTTTTGACAGAGCAATTACTGTGCTGTACGTACTACGTACCGGTATCTCTTGTTGCTGCCGGTACGCGGGATGCCTGGAATTGCCTCAACAAATGCACTCGAGTATGTACTATGACACGGTCACCTTCACCGGAGCGGGAATCAGGCAGTATATATGGAATTGTCACGAAGAACAGGATTGGTTGGAGGATTTTTAGGTGAAATGGTTTGTTCCACGGTCCTCCTGAAAAAGCGGATGTGGAAAGGAACAGAAGCCGAAGAAGAGTAAAATGTGAAAAACCTGGTCTATCACCAGTGCTTGCTCCTTGCCTTGATGCTGTGATTTGTTTACCTTCTCTTCTTGTTTCAACACCGGGCTGGCCCAGAGTCCCTATGACTACCTTACTCGACTAGACATACCACAATTTCACCCGGAATGTCAACGAACTCGTGATGAATAGACCACACAACATGTTTGCGAATGTCTGCGTTGGTCATCATGAATCCATTCCCGCGTTCAAACAATACCGGTACTATGCAGCACCGTATCGGTAGTTTACCCGATTGCCAATTTTTTGGCATGTGAAAAAAAAAAAAAAAAAAAAAAGTCAAAATTCAGACGTCAAAAAGTTCAGATATGAGCCTTAAACCTTCAAATGTTTCCCACCGGTGGGTGAGCTCCCATCCCTCCCGTCGCCACACTCCACCATCACCACCGTTGCAACGACCAAACTTGAAACATACCTATTTATACCGAGTCAGTGTCTTTTGCCTTAATGCGAGAGTTTGCTCTCTGCATCTCCTTCCTATCCGGATGTATCAGCCAATAGAAGCCATGTTTAACATTATGCCTGTGAGTGTTGTTCTTGCTTGTTCTATATCGCTCCAGTGGAGTGTGCGCCTAACTTCTACTGTCGAGTAGTCCAGTATTATTATGCTCATAGCATCAATATGCAACGTATTTGTAGAGGTTTCACTGTTTTGGCAAAAGGTTCCTTATATCACTCGTCTTCCGAGGTCATGTCTGGCTAAGCATGGAATAGAAACTTTGGGGATGGTATACACGCAAGAAGCCAAAAGAAGAGCTCCTGGAGAAGCTTGCAGCAGCGAAATCTTACGAGGAGTGGGAAGCGATTGCAATTCAACTAGACGAAGTGTTGGGGAATGATCTTTGGTGAGTTCTGTTGCATGTGCTTGTATCTGTCTAATCGGCATGCCCCTGTACTTGCGTATGACGTGCTGATTGCATTAAAGGCGGCAAAATCCGACAAGCAAATATTATGACTATAAACTCATTCTCGATCGTCTTCAGAGTTTATCTGTAGCAAGGAATGAAGGGGACACCTTACGGCTAGTTAACCTTCTACGTTCCGGTACATATGTTTCTGTCCTGGTTTTCTTATTGGGTCTGGTATGTTCCGGGTGCTGATTAAATAATATAATTAGGTCTTCTAAGAAATCTCGGAAATATCTCCAACATAAATCTGTATAATCGCTCTTATGCTGGAAGCAAGCGACTTATCGAAGACTATATCTCAGAGGTTGGGATATGCTTGGAACATATTGCTTCGCTCCCGCCCCTGGCATCCTTAACGTCGCAATCAAAGCTTGACTTTCTTCATGATACTCGTCAATCGTTTGGCCGTTCAACCCTGGTTCTCCAAGGGGGAGCAATATTCGGCTTGTACCACCTAGGGGTGGTAAAAGCTCTTCACCTTCGTGGCCTATTACCAAGAATCATCACTGGAACCGCAGTTGGAGCACTTATAGCAGCCCTCGTCGGAATTCATACTGAAGGCGAGCTGCTCAGGTTTTTGGCGGGTGGTGGCATAGACCTCAGTGCTTTCGCCACTAAAAAGAAGGAAGGCAGTTGGAAAAGGAAGATAAATCGATTCCTGCAGTATGGCTACTTCCTAGACATTAAAGTTCTGGAGGAATGTGTACGGGCAAACGTCGGAGACCTAACATTTGAAGAAGCCTACACACGCACCAAAAGAATCCTAAACATCACCGTATCCACCGCCGGAAAGCACGAAGTCCCAACCCTACTTAATTACGTCACAGCACCAAACGTCCTAATCTGGTCAGCAGCCTGCGCATCAAACGCGACGTCGACAATGTACGACAGGGTAGAGCTGATGTGCAAAGACGAAAATGGCGCCATAGTCCCCTGGGCCGCACAAGAAATTGTCTGGCAGCCATGGACTCGAGTCTCCTATACCGACCGTGAAGCACCAACGACTAGAATAGCAGAGCTCTTCAATGTAAACCACTTCATAGTTTCCCAGGCGAGACCCTACCTAGCCCCATTCCTGACCTCAGACCTCCACCGTCACCGCCGCCGTGGCATAACTCTCAAACTCCTCAGACTGCTAGGACTGGAGCTCCGCCACCGTCTCAGCCAGCTCGACCTCCTGGGTCTCCTCCCCTTCTCAGTCCGCCGTTTCCTAGTGGACGAGACTATCCCGGGTGCCAGCATAACCGTGGTCCCGCATCTGAAGGTGATGGACTTTGAACAATTGTTAGAAAACCCCACGTCTGAGACGCTGGACTACTGGATCCTAAAGGGCGAGAGGAGTATCTGGCCTGCAGTGGAACTCATCAGGGTTAGATGTGAGATCGAGTTCGCACTTGATCGGTTATACCAGAGAATTCGGAATAAACCGCCTGGGAGTGAGCAAGATTGGGATATGGCGGATGAGCATGGCGGTGCTATGGTGGAGATGGCGACGGGAATGGGGAGTGGAGTTTCTACCGGCGGTAGCGGGAGTAGTATTAGTATAGGAGGAGGAGGAGGAGGTGGTGGTGGTGGGAAAACAAGGATAAGAGCCAGACAACGAGCAGCGAGTGATACGCATGAAAGACTTGGTGATCGTGGGGGATCTGGGTAAGGGATATATTTTGGGATAGTATTTATATGTAGCATCATCAGTTTTTTTCTTTCTTTTTTTTTTCCGGGTAGTATCCGATTTACAATGCGGCACTGTTTTTAAGCGATGCTCGGTAAACATGTCCAAACTCTTCTACCCAAATCTTCATTTCGGCCGCACTAAAGTCACGGGCGGGCAATAGCGTTATTCACCGAATCTCACTCACCTATGAATTCGCTCACTCATCCGCGATATATGTATGTATGCATGCCGCATCCCACCGCACCATACCGTATCCCATCATGTGACCCTCCTACCTGCACCATGCCATACCATCCCATACCATGACGCCCTCGCTGGCTCGTCCACTCACTCCTTCCACACATCGGTAATCACCGCTCCATCCTACTTCTTTGCACCTTTAGGCAAAGCTGCTACCCCTTACCCGTTGGGGCTCTGTCACCACTGTGCCAGCAACGAGGTCAAACGTACTACAATGTAGTTCGGGAAAAGAATGAATGAATGAAAAAAAAAAAAAAAAAAAAAAAATATGGTAAAGAGGAAGGAAGGAAAGCGATCCAACCAATGATATTATGTACCGTACAATGCGCGAGTATATCCTGGGGAATTAACTACGGTCTAGAATCGCACAGTGCACAAAAGGCGAGCCGATAGGCGGTGATGGGTAAGTCTTCGCTCGCTCGCTTCGTAGGGAAACTTTTTTTGCACCCTTTCGAAAAAGGAGAAACAAAAAGTATGACAAGGGGTTGCTTTGTACTGTGCTGTATCGTACTGAAAACTCATCGTACGGTAAGTGGCAGCCGCACAATGTCATCACACAACTTCATGCTAGATTATGTTCCCCAGGACGCAAGTGAAGAGACCGGGAATTGGGTGACTTTCAGGTACTGGTATTGAGAAAGGTGAAATTGTCAGACTATGGAAAGTCCATTAGAGTTTGGTGGAAATCTTGCTATTATTGACGTATGGTACCTGGGGCGGGATTCTGTTGTTTGGGGGTTCATCTAGTACTAGCAGCAGAGAAAAAGACCATCACTGTTGCCCTACATGGAGCTGTCCTTTGAAAGTCAGTAACTGAGATCTGAGGTGACTATTGTGAAAAGTTAAAGTAAATAGATGTTGGCTATTATAGGAGTTAATGTATACATGAATTTCCAATATCAGTATATGGATGGTCAGGTGGATATTAGTAAAATATGGAATAAAAAGATGACAAGCCAAAAAGATACTGAAGTTGACTGATGGTTAGGCTACTGAATGATTATACTGGGTTTGATGCTATGTTGATTGGACTGAGAAGGATCGGAAGTAAGTAATATGGAGTAATAAATGTAGTATTGAAAAGAGTAAGGATTCATATACCATATGGATTTTATGTACACCCCGCTATGAAAAGTAGGATAATGACTGCATTCAAACCTATGAAAAGAGATCAGAAGTAAAACTAATGGCTTGGAGATGCTTTTTGGGCTTATATTGTAGCACATTTATCCCTTTAATTGACAAGCCTATAGATCAATTTGTCTATTAAAATCTCTTGAACTATCTCTTACATACAGTCATGATAAAGAGGGTTCTAGAAACTACTAGTACTAGTATAAAGCTTATATTTGTGGAAGATAACTCTAGAAGACATAAGAATACAGTAGTGAGGGAATGACATAACAAGCATAGAGTGGAAGTGATGGATTGATTGACATGTTCACCTGATTTGAATCTGATTGAATATTTCTAATATGAACATGTTTTTTTTAGAACCTACACTAGGGCTTTTTTTGACAAGATGAGAAAATTGCATTTGAAGTATGGCAACCAGAAAACATAATTCCTAGAAAATTAAGTTTTAGTTTTCCTCCAACTTTGACATGCTACTACTTTATGAGAAAAATATTTAAAAATATTTTAATTACATAGAAAATATCAGAATAAAATAGCAAATATTTCTATGTAAAAAATCTAACTCTAACTATAAATCTAGGAGATGTTTTTAGGCATTTTATTCTCAGAGCCAGGAGGCTGACCACATCTTCATGGTTGACCGATACTACTTCTTCCACTAGATTCTCCTTGTAGGCTTCCCTGCTCATTCAAGTTAATAGCCTGCATTGTATTCTTATCTCTCTTCTGCCTTGATGAAGATCCTACTTCTAAGATACTACTTATACTCAGAGCTTCAATTCTTTGCCTTTTTATGGTGTAGCAATATCCTAAGACTTACTCAATAATATCATACTACAGCTATAAAGCATTGTTATTTCTTTAGACAATACATTATTGTCAAGATTTTGTAACTTTTAGGTTTTAGGGGTTTCATTTTTAGTACTATTTTATGATATTCTTTGTGTAACAAACCTTTATAGAAAAAATGTGACCACTTTACTTCAAAATACCACAAGAAGCAGTTGTACAATTGAGATGGGATTTGGTACTACTAATGCTCAGAAAGTGCAAGATATTTTTAGTGCAAAAAAATGCATTTTGGTATTTTTCACATTTTTTGATTCAGAAGCTGCAAATTACAGTATAAAAGGCTCATGAATATTTTTTGAACTGATGAATACATACTCTACATGTCTATAAAGCTTTCTAGGCTAAAAAAAATTATTTGATCATGATGTTAAGTGCCCAAGTGTAGGTTCTAAAAAAAAAACGCGTTCATATTGCCTTAAAGTGTAAATGCAGAAAATGTAGTATCCTGATATTAGGAATACAAAAGGAGGATTAGAGGCTGTTAGGAAATGTCTTGCTCAAGTTCTTCCACTTGTATGTAATATATTGGAGTCAAACTATCTGGCATATTTGTGGAGAAGTATACCATTCAGAGTTTGAACAGTCATTGCAGCAAATAGTTGATATATGATACAAAATATTAAAAAAAAAATTTAAAACTCTTCTTACATGTATGTCTTCTGCTTCCTGTAATTAATCTTCTCACTTACTATTGTATAGTCTCTATATATATATGGTTGGGGTAGGGTAGTAGAAAATATCATTATCCCCGGGGCGAGTATGTGCGGATTTTTGTAGTTTCGGAAATATTTTTTGTCTCGCAGGTGTCTATCTGTCAAAGAGTTACTGGTAGTATGCATCTGATAATTACATTAACGTCCGTATAGTGACGGTGGAAAAATTTTAAGGCTTGGCCAGATATTAGATGACCAATAACCGATGACAGATCCAAAAGAAACCCCCCCCCAAAAAAATCCCAAGAAAGATTGAAATGAAAAAGGGTGGGGGAAAGAAAAGACACTCAGTGACAAAATTTAAGGGGGATATTAACAGAGAGGGGAGAGGGAAAAAAAAAAAAAAAGACAATAGAAACCAGGTTATACAATTCCGGATCCAAAAAAAAAAACTTTTGTGTTTGACCAACTGACCAAGTTTGTTCACTTGGGGGTTTTTTTTTTTTTACCAATCGAGGATCTTCTTGGGGAAGAATTCGTCAATTAGCTCGATATAATACGGCTGCGCACGCACACCCACCAATTAGCGAGGAATCCTGTCACGAACGGTGCTGCGATCAAACCTTAAGCTCCTCCACAACCGGGGGCGCATCGCTCTTGGAGTAAAGGTCATAAGGATTGAACTCCTTGACGGCCTCCAACATCTTCCAGTCCTTCTCGTTCATAAAGTGCCTGTACGCGCCCTCTCTATGCCACGGGTAGAACGAGTGGTACCTGATCATTGCAAGAGCCTCGTCGGGGAGCGCGGACTGGTCCTTGAAGACGTGGTAAAGGTACTCGTCGTGGCCCCAGGACAGGAGCAGGTTGTCGAGGCCGCAGTGCGGGGTGTAGATGCCCATTTCCGTGCTGTATATGGGATGCTTGGTGTCCGGGTTTCCGGCGAAGGACTCGGCGAGGATTACCCGCGAGTCGAAGGCGCAACCGACTGTTCGTTAATCATATCAGAGATTGCTTCAATTCTGCACAGAGTTTGGGTAATGTGGACTTACCTGGGAAGGTGTCGCCGACGACATCCCATTGACCCTGGGCTCCGAAGAAGAACAGGAGCTTTCCTAGGTCATGGATTAGGCCGGTGACTTGCATCCACTTGGGCTTTCCATCCCGTCTCATTGCCTCCGCCGTCTGCAAGAGATGCTGGATCTGGCTGAGGGAGGTATCGGGATCGCTCTCGTCTATCAAGGTGTTTAGCCTCTCAATTGCCTCCCAGACCCCCATTCTCGCGCGTACGCTCGAGTGGAAGGCTTTGCGAGCTGTGAGGTTGAATTCGAGGGTCTGCTTCTCGTGTTGCTCTTTGTAGAAGTCCTGGACTTGCGCCGAGGCGGTGACATATTGGCGGAATTTGGATTTGGGCTTGGGGTCTTCCGCAGTGGTAATGGTGGCGGCAGTGGCGGTGGGGGAAGAGAGGAGAACATTGACGGCGTCGATTTGGCCCGAGATATCTTCAAGATCATGGCCAGAGGGGTGGATTGGGGAGGTTAGGCCTGGAGCCATTTTGATTGTAGGCGATAGTGCTGAGTACCAAAAGTGAGAATTAGGAGGAAGTTTGGCGAAGTATATATATATATATATATGTCAAGAGTGCGATATATATAATATTATAGTATTATATATGTATATATCCTGAAGCCCAGATCCCCAACACCGCCCAGCGGAGGACAAAAGTCGCTGAGTGAGAGGTAGGAGGGAGGAGTTCTAGAATTCCGACTGACGGTCCTTTAAGGAAGGAAGAATGAGGGGAAGTGAGGAGGGGAGGGAGAGGGGGAGGGAGGAAGTGAAGAGAAAAAATGGAAGGAAGGCCCGACCATGCTCCTCTTTATATATTATCCCCCCCCACCTCCTCTCCTTTAGGAGATAAACCTAAGGTAAGGCCGGAAGACGTAGTCCCGGGGTGGGAACGATGGAAATAAAATTAAGCAAAAGGAAATGCATGCTGAATCGTCCAACGATGCAAGTTAGCGTATTCATTTTAAGAAGATTCCCTCCCATAAAGTGCCAGCAACGTATCAATTCCCAAATAATTCCCTCCTACTGTACCCTACCACGTACCTACCTACCTACCTACCTACCTACCTACCTACCTACCTACCTACGGCATTACCTACAGCATTACCAACAGCAGTAGCAGCAGCAGTAGCAGCAGTAGTAGCAGCAGTAGGAGTAGGACGAGGAAGAGGAAGAGAAGGAGTACTAAGAATGAGACGAAATTTCGCAAACACCACCCAGGGATTACTTTTCAGTTAGTTAGGTCACAAGTCATTATATTAGAAGAAGACAAGAGATAAATAAAAGAAAATTTAAAAGAAAATTTTTATAATAATAATAATAATAATAATGACAGAATATTCCTTCCCCCCCCCCCAATCTTACTCTGCAGCTGCAAGAAGCAAGAAATCAAGAAAAACCCCGGTTTGATAAAGTAAGTAAGTAGGTACAAGTAGGTTGAAAAAAAGCATGCAAGACATGACATGACAGCGCAGGGGAATGGAAGGGAAGGGGAAGGGAAGCGGAAAATCCTCCTACCGTATCATACAGCAAGCAATTAATTAATTACCAAAACAAATTGAAGAAGGAAGGAAGGAAGAAGCACCGTGGAAGAAATAACCTCGCAGGGCGGCGCTCCTCCTACCCACTAAGTAAAAAAATACCCCATACCTGCATTGGAACAAGGAATAGGAAGGAATAACGGTGAGGGGTAAGGTAGCTGATATCATGCTTGATTGGGTGGTTATCGTAGGATAGGTGGTCTATCTGTTGGCATGGACTACTTGTATAACTCACTTTTGATGAATTG
Source organism: Tuber brumale (assembly GCA_014065205.1). Classification (NCBI taxonomy): domain Eukaryota; kingdom Fungi; phylum Ascomycota; class Pezizomycetes; order Pezizales; family Tuberaceae; genus Tuber; species Tuber brumale. The sequence goes on from JACCEG010000218.1 coordinate 255,214, forward strand.
GGAGGGGGGGGAGGGGGACCAGTTGGAAGGTATGATATTTACGTATGGTGAATGTATGATACAAGTATGGGGTTAGAGTGCTTGTACAGCGGGGGGGAACGATATCGGTATCTAACCGTTGCCATGCAGAGATAAGCTAAGTTAGACGTCAGAGCTGGTGTGTGGGGGAGTGGTGGTGGTCCCTATTTCGATGTTTTCCAAGTACTAGTCTAGTCCAGTCTAGTCCGGTGGCTTATAGCTTAATTACCGTAGGTAAATTATAGCTCCCGGGACTCAAGTTACCGTACAGTTGCCGTAAGTCAAGTTTGAGAAGCTTTCTTTATTTTTCGTAGAGATGATCCCGATTATGATATGATAACTCCACAGAGCATGAAATACTCATACAATAGGAGTGATCGACTGAAGAAGATATCATACCAGTATCATTTCAAGGGGGGTGAAATGAAATGCGGGGAAGTACTGGCAGTAAAGTAGTACGGTAGTACTGTAGTATCGAAGATCCAGCGAGAAGCCCAAACCATCAATCAATTGCAACTTGCTGTCATAACTGTAACCCACCTTACCACTCCCCCATACACTAACCAGTACTGTACCAGTATTCACACAAAAGATATCACGTCCCCCAGCCTCCACCCCGGGTTGGTTACGGGTGCAGTACTTGTACTCGTTCTGGCCGAGTATAGTACAGTACAGTACAGGCAGTGCAAGTGCCAATCAGCCGCCTTATCATGATGGATAAGTGAACGTCTGCGTGCGACGTGAAGCGGCAACCAGCATCTCCACCCATCCACACACATTCCATAAATCTACATCGCCCCGCTTCCGGCACTATCACGAACGGCGTGCTCGGGTGGAGAAAACATTGAATCTTTTAGTTGTTTCCACACATGGAAGTGTGAAGCGCGGATAGATGATGGGTGAATGGATGGGGCTTATCTGTATCACAGATCCTTGTCGATAATGTAAATATGCGGTTCTGTTTACTGTACGAGTATTGTACTGCAGACCGTACTGCACTGCGCCGTGCTCGTATCGTAGCTAAGATCTGTATTCGTAGGGATGGGTGGATGCAGGGTGGGTGGGGAAAAGGCAGAGCGGACCGCTCCCGTCCGGAGTTATGTGGTGTGTGATATCATTGAATCAAAGTCTACTCGAGATGTCTACCAGGCATTGGTTATAATGAGGTAAGTCAAGGTAATTCACGGGGAGAGGACCGGTTATGGCTGAATTGGGGAGGCAAGGGTGGAAGGATGGGAGGGTGGGCTTACTGTGCCTACGAGCACCGTAAGGCACGGGGGTGATCGACGGCGAGGGTTTGGTGCAAGATATTCCGATCAGTTCTACTTGTATGATAGTCTATTAGACTAATTAAGGCAGCGTGGTCATTCTCCTTTCGCTACATTTTTCGGAATTGGGCGCGCCAAGGAATATGAATATGTAACTGATGCTAGGTGCCTATGTATCTATGCCACCTGCCACTCTACTCGTACTCGAGTATGATACCTTGGACCACTCAGCTCGGAGTAAAGATTTGGTCTCGAATACCGGCACTGTATTATACACCACGGCATCTAATGGACATATGATACTACCGGTACTTGCGTTTGCCGCTCAGGCCCGCCGTTGGCAAGTGATAACTTGACTTGTCCCGGTTGAATCAGCTAATTGGGAAACTTAATTATCCCCCCCGCCTCCTACAATCTGGCAGAGCCTGTAAGACCCGGTATGGATTGCTTCTGTGAACCTAGCGATAGCCAACTGTAGCATCGATTTCTCATCTATCTATCTATCTAAAGATATTTCGCGACACGACATGATCAATACCCCACTTCGCTCTCTACGCAGTGGCCGGCTTTCCGATCTGAATAATTTCACCGGAGACCTCGTCGCTGCGGAGCGTAGGCCAGGATAACCCACCCGCTGGACCAACACTGTCAGTACATCAACTCGCATATATGCATATATACCCCCCCCCCAAACGCAGAAAGTGGCATATTACCTTTTTTGAGTTTGAGCTCAATTTTCGTCGTAAGAACTTTATATTCACAGCCGGCCGGGTCAATGGCCCCATAAAGCGGAAAGCTAACCTTATGCCTCTTGTTATCTGGCATAGGCAAGTCCACATCCAGCTGTCTCTCTGAAAAGTGAACCTCCGCACGGGCCTTGTCAACCTTTTTCGCAAAAATAGAAACGATGACGTCTGTGTATGTTTGATAGAAGTCGTTTCTGAAAAAGAAAGTTCAGCCGTAAGCTGTCGGCTCAACGCACGCCGTGCCTATACTCGAGTATAGACGACATTCCCCACACATATACTACACTGATTCCGGACCGTACCCTCCACTCCCCCACACCTCCGTAGCTCGGACTTTGTGGAGGCGGGGGTATGTAGGGTTGGGGTAGTGGGATGTAGGTAGGTGGGGAGGAGGCAACTTACCGGCACGAGACTAACTCCTCATCATCACTAGGTTTGGAGGCTCCAACAAATAAATGTCTATCCGTGGCACAGCCGGGGATTTTCAAGAATTGATCAAACTCGAGGACACGGCGCTTGCAGCAGGAGTAACCTTTGGATCCTATATCCGATGATGCCTCGTCAGCTCCATATGTCCATCCATCGATTCATCCCCAACTCCTTCCCATCTCCATCCCCTTCTTCCTCCCTCATAGTGAACGAGAATGGTAGAGGGGGTAAAAAAAAAATCTCTCGCACCTTCGTGAAATATCGGAACCCCCGGATGAAACTCACACTTCTCATCCTCATCTTCCCTGCTCCCACCGTCGTACGTAGCCTCACACCCGGACCTCTTGCACTTCGCTCCCGGGGGAGCCGGTACACTGGGATCATCTTGCTCCAACGGCTTCTCCTTCTTCTCCGGCGGAGGAGTGCCCGGTGCTGCATCCACCATCGGGAGTGCCTTCCTCTGCTGCAGTGGCCGCTGTTGGCCGTATACTTCAGTTCCGTCCAAGCCAATTTCCGGTGGAGGTGCGACTTCGGGGTGCTTTTGCTGTTGCGAGCCGGGTCCAGATGTTTGTACGGGTGCTAAGATAGGTGCGTCGACGGAGTGCTTGCCGACTGAGCATGGCGGGATTGTGAGGAACTCGTCGAAGGTGAGAACCTGGGTGGGTGAGTAGGCAGGTAGGTAGTTATGTTAGCCTCAATAAGTGTGTTCCCGTCTCCGGGGAAAGAAGGCCGGGGGGGCGGTACTCTTGTCTTGCAGCATTGCCAGCCTGGGGAAACGCTTAAGGTTAGCTTCGACGGTTTTCTTTTAAAAAAAAGGAGTTTTTCTGAGTAAGTCTACGGAGATGGCTATATAAATTAACTTACCTTTCTGGCCTTCATGGAATATGGGTGCTCCTGGGTGGTAGTGGCATTCTTCCTCCGGATCTGTGAATGTCTTTCCACAGCCTTTGTGGGCACACTTCTGCGTCATTTTCAATATCTCTCAATTTGCAATAGTTTGGAAGTATAACGGGAAGAAGAGAATAAGAAATAAAAGGTTATGCTAGAGTTGGTGCCAATTCGCTTTTTTTTGCCCCGGCAGTAGGGGAGTTGGAAGGTGGAGAGGTGGATATCTGGAGTGTGGATTGGTTTCAAGTAGCACAGGGTCGAGCCTAAGTTAAATAAATGAAAGATTAGAAGAAACAAGAGATTTGAGGCTGAGGCTGGCGTCCGTGGAGAAGCTTCGAGAACTTCTATCATAGGATGGATGGTAGGACAACGTCCTATCGCCGGGTAACCAACTAATTTTTGTTTTTTTTTTGTTAAATCCTAGAATTTATTTGCTTAAGGTGCAAACCTCCACTATAAAGGCACAGTCCGGCTAATACATGGATCCTAATACAAGGGCACCTCTGCAATAACCGCCCCACACCCCCGATTTGGTCCTGAGACATGCTGGTAAAAAACCTCCTCCACTGGCCAAGGGAAAAACAAGCCGTCCCACGTCCCTCTGGTCTAGGACTGTTAGGCATATGGAAATCCGAGACATGTGCACAGACCCACGGTAGGGTAACTGCGCACAGACCCTCAATTTACCGGAGTGCCAACACCCCCCTCCGGCCCCCTTATGGGGCCTGCACGTTCATAGCTCAATGGAAGTATCACGTGACATCTATCAAGAGGTCACATGTTCAATCCACACCGTCGTCAAAGTTATTTTGGTATGAGATATTTTCTACCAACCGGACATACATGTTCGGAGCTCCCTGCACGACGGCACAAGACCTCTGACCGAGGGATTTTCTACCAATAGCACAGAGGGGACTCTGGCTAGAACGTAGGAAGTCATCTGAGAGAAATTGGTCGGTTGGTTGTTGAGTAATTAAGAACTAAAGACGGAGACCCCAGTACCCATACGGAAGTTGCAGTTGATGATACAACGGACAGACCGATGACACCCTACCTACTGAGATCAGCTGTATGTTGGTTGGTCCTGGTGACGGGACCCCTCTGCGGAGGCTGGCAGACCAAGGGGAAGCACGCTCAGTAGAAGGCCATAGCTGGAGAAGAGTCCATAAGATGTTGGCGCGTCGGACTCTTACTCGCATGAAGCATAGGCAGCCCGTGACGAACTTGATCACTTCGTGAACAGAAGAGATTACTGGAACGATAGCAATTAAGTCTAGAGTATCCAGCATAGTCTATACGAGCTAAAGATCGGAGGCTCCTAATAGGAAGCTGCGACTAAGCCGTAGAGTGGTGTGCTCGTTCTCAGGGTCAAACAGTGTTCGCACTTAAGTTGAACTCGTGAAGAAAGCGAGCGGTACATAGTTAGTAGGAGGATTAGAAGTACCGACTAGCTACTATAAGTAAGATCGACTCAGTCCGAGTTGGTGAGAGATCATCAAGCAACGGAGAAGAGATCTTATCAATATAAAATTGTTTACATCATAAATCTTTATTTTACTTTTATCGAGACGAGCCTTCCTCGACAGATTCTCCGAACAGAGATTTGGCCTACGTCCCTCGGTTATATACTTGAGTTTGGCGTCCGCCTAACAGTATATTGATAGTTCTCCTGTTACCAAGGCTCACTACATGAACTACGAGTTCACTTCAAACTCCACCCTCACCTCAGACTTCGATTACATTTTCGAAGCACCTTACTGTCCAATCTATATTCATTCCTTCGAAGAAATATTTGAAACCGAGTTGTTCGAAATCGAAGAAGAATATACGCAGGAACCCTCGTGATTCACAGTACCTTTCGGGATCCCAACGAGGGATCAATTCAATAGCATATATCGTACCTGGCATGGTTCGGATTTTGAGTGGAATTCGACCGAGTCGGAAAACTTCGTCGACTGGAGCACCCAGTGCTCTCTGATCACTGTCGAAAAGGAAAAGGAAAAAGAAGGCACAGTCATCTGGGGGCCAGACATCCCCTCGGCCTGGGCCTAACACCCTTTTATATGTACTATAGGTACATCCTAAACCTCAAGAAAAAGGAGATTCAGGTTTTGAGTCCAGAGTCGGACCAACTGAACCCTTTTATACCTACACCTCTAGAGTATCTAAAGCGTTGGATACCTTATATACGATTCCTTAAACCTTTTAAAGGATATCGAGAACTCTGGTATGAAGTACCGGTAATCACTCATCCAGGGCTACTAGAACAGCTAGCCTATTTGGAAAGCATCACGATGGCAGAGGTACCTCAGGACCCGAGGAAAAGAATAACGGCGGGTGAACCGATGGATACCCGACGGGACACCACAGATAAGACGGATGATTCCGCTATTCATAGCCCCTTCCCTTCAACACCTCAAGATCCTACATTCCGGAGAGGACATATGCCCTCTCACCGATCCTCTAGTGTCGCAAGCGCTCATAGGATATCAAGGGCCTCCACACCAAGACCAGGCGAGCACGCTGCAAACTTGGCCAGATTGGCTGCGCGTCTCGGGATAACGTTAGGTCAGATAAGACAGGACATAGATACCTCGCTCGACCAAGCCAATATCGCCTTCAAACATTTGAAGGGAGCCACCCAAGACAATACCTTAAAATTAATTAAGGTTCAACAGCAAATCGCTGAGGGACAAGATGTCCACGATAACGATATTGCACTCTTGTTGATGCAACTGGCAGGCGTGGAAAGCGAAGTCAAGGGGATACAAGAAGAGATGTTGCGAGAAGTCGCAAAGAAGATTGACGCTCAGGAACGGCGTCAACAGGAACATGAAGAGGTAACCACAAGGTTACATGGAACCCTCGGGGAAGAAAGCCAAGTGGCATTGGCCCAAGACCAGACTTTAGAACAAATGGTTCTCAGTCTAAAGTCGGAATTCGTCGAATTCCAGGCCCAAAGTGTCACTCGCGAAAGAGAAGTCAATCGTACTCTTGGGCAAATACGCACGGATCAGAACGCGCGCCAAGCGGAGGTTCGCAGGTCTTTCGACCAGCAACAACTGCAGAATATCGAGACAAACCAAACCCTTAAAGGGTTAACAGCGGCAATAAATAAAATACTAGCCGCGGTACCAAGTCCCGAAGCTGCAGGACCCGCACCTTTACCCGCAGTCCAAGAAACGGACGACGAGGAGTTCTACGCTCCGCCTACACGTAGGGAAAAGGGAAAGGGCAGAGAAGCCGCTGATGCATTCCCCTCAGGTGCCCAGGGGGGTAACCTAGGAGATCCTAGTGACGATGACATGGATGATGATGATGAGAGAGGAAGGAGGAGAGGAGGTCCTAGCTGAGGCAGTGTTAGGCATATGGAAATCCGAGACATGTACACAGACCCACGGTAGGGTAACTGCGCACAGACCCTCAATTTACCGGAGTGCCAACACCCCCCTCCGGCCCCCTTATGGGGCCCGCACGTCATTAGCGAGATTTCGAGAGTTGCGTCCCA